>JAGFNQ010004581.1:0-256983 GCA_024364735.1 Boesenbergia rotunda | reverse complement strand
CAAGTCATGGATATGAGATATCAAGTTGACACATGGGTATACATTAGAGAATGTATACTGAATGGCCCGCCATGAGAAAGTATCATGGATCGTTATATGAGTGTCATATACTTTCTCATGTGACTATTAGTATGACTATAGTCCTAGACCTGAAGTTACCATAGTTCCCTACATAAGGAGTTACGTACTTTGGCTTCGTCAAACGTCACCCGTAACTGGGTGGACTATAAAGGCGATTACTGGGTTTGTAACAAATTATGCGGAGGGATGTGAGTAACGTAGATGGGATCTATCCTCCTATATGACGGGAGTGATATCTTCGTTCTTGATAGAGTAAGACCACTAAGTGCATGGCCATGCCCAAATAAGGCAATATTAGATATTGAGCTTATTTGATTATAGTGAGTCTACTTGGAGATCAAGACATATAGATTGATTTGAGGATGACACGGTCTATGCCTCATGAAAGATCAATCTAGATATCGAGGATAGAAGGACGTTGTCACATATTGTGATGGTCACAATTATTAGTCACAATGGTGATGTTGGATCTCGACATTCTTGTAACTTGGGGAGCAATGATGTGTTGCTAGATACCTCTCATTGCTTATGTCCTTAAATAGGTTTAAGGGCATTGCCAACGTTACAAGAACCTATAGGGTCACACACATAGAGCAATAGATGGAGAATAAGTCCATATGATGGACCGAGAGTAATGAAGTCAAAGTTTGACTTTGGCTAAATATGGAAAGTCCATAAAAGGCAAGTTTGACTTGACTCAAATTAGACAACTTGAGTTGGACTCGAGTTTGATCCAAGTGTTGGATGAATCTAATCATGGGAGAGTAATGAAGTCAAAGTTTGACTTTGGCTAAATATGGAAAGTCCATAAGAGGCAAGTTTGACTTGACTCAAGCCACATCACCTTGACTTGACCAAGTGATGACTTGGCATCATCATCAAGGCTAAGTAACCTCCCCATTTGAATTTTGAATTCAAATAGGGGGTTACCAAAGGTGGTGGCCGGCCACTTAATGGCCAATAATGGCCATTAAATGGCCGGCCACTAAAACACACAAAAGGAGTTTTTTGTGGGTGTGTGATTCATTCTTCTCCTTACTTGGTTTTGTTTTGTTTGGCTCTCCCTCTCCTCTCATCTTGCCGAGACCCCAAGTAGTGCTAGCACACTTTTGGGCTCTCCTCTCCACTCTCTTGCTTGTGTGGATACTTCTAGAGGGTTGCTACTTTGCATCCTTGAGATCCGACACCAACCGAGGAGCGAGCGGGAATTGCGGGGCACGCATCGAAGGTAGTTTTCTCTTCTCTAATAGATCTAGGTTGTAGATCGGTTTTGAAGCATGTAAACGAGCACTCGTAAATTTTTGAAATGGTTTTCTTCGCTCGGATCCTTTCTATTGGGGCTTTCGGGGTTTCCGCGACGCGAAAAAGCGGTTTTCGCGGCCCGAAAAACCTACAGTGGTATCAGAGCCACGAGCGAAGCTTGTGCTCGTTTTGGTTTTTATTTTTTTGTATTAGATACAAAATTTAGATAATTTTATGCTTCTGTAATTTTTCTAAATTTTAGGATTTTTGAGTATTTTTCCTCGTAGAGGCAAAGCGACGAGTGCGAAGCACTTGTAGACTTTGCCACCGAGAAAAACTTCTCCGAAACGGCAAGTTTCGCCCAAATGGATTTTGGGACAGCGGGTAAAGGCGCTGTATAATCGCAAGAAGACACTCGTGAAGGTTATTTCACGAGTAGGGGCGCTGCCCCTAACCCCGCAAGGGGCCTTGTCTCGCGATTACGCCCGAAACCCGCTTACCGGGACCGCCGCGGAGTTGTGACTCGAAAAATTCTAAAAATCAGTAGAAAAATTATATAAAAACTGTAAAATTACATAATTTTGAATTATGTACAGTAGTGTGATGGTCATGGCCCAAAACCCAATTTTTAATAAGATTAAAATTGTGTTGTAATTCATAATACGGCCTGCGCGCCGTTTTTGTACATGTGCGTGTTGTATTGTGTTTGCGACCTGCGTGTCGGCTTTTAATATTTTATTTCTGTTGTATTTCATATTTAGACTCGAATGTAACTCGAGTATAAAAATTTGTAATGTACAAAAGTGAAGACGACGGAAATTCCGGAGAACTTGGACTCGGGAGAACTAGCCGACAACACCAAGACGGTCAAGAGGAAGCGCTTGGAGAAGCCGCTAGACCTAGGTTGACCATCGGATCCTCTCATTGGCTTGAGAGGGTCTTAGTAGGGCCATGACCAAGTCACTTATGTTTATTTTTATTATTGCTATGCTTGTGATGTATATGATGCATGATAATGTAGAATAGTAAAAATAAACTTAAGTGTATGAGATGCACAAGTAATGTGGGAACCACATTTTGATGTGCACTTAATACACATTTAGGATTAAATTAGATTTCATAAATGCCTAGATGTGATGCACATCCTCGATTAGATTAGATCTAAAATCGAATCAACTCGTAAACGCCTACCGGGTCCTGATACCCATCACTACCTCGATCATATGCGCTTGTCGATTCTGCCAAAGCAGAGCAACGCATTTAATCTTGGTAGGATGCGGAGGGACAACCTTGGTCCCGCCTATCACGGCTCGGGTTAGATCGAGCTCAATCAGATTGAGTAACTAGTTAACTCAATTGGATCGAGTAAAGCTATAGGCGTATTCCAATAGTTGGAAAGGGTAGGACAAAATCACCGTTTTAAATAGTCTTGAGCGATTTAGCCAAAGCTAACTCAAGATTATTCGTAAACGTTAAATCTTGATCCTATAAACAAGAGTTGCATAGAGATGTAATTGATAAATTAGTTATCTACCGATCATACTAAGTCTTGGGCGATTTAGCCAAAGCTAACTCAAGGCATAGTATGATGTGGATCTTGTCCCACATAAATTATAGTAAATTGGTACGGATCTAGTAGTGTGGTTTGACCACTCCAATGACCTGATTCCACCAAAATTCCTATAATTTAGTGGGAGCATCATTTAATTAAAGGCCTAATTAGATGATTACTAGAATATGATATTTATTCTCTGCATTTATCTGTTGTAGATTGTCATGTCTTCAAACGCGAATACTCTCTCTCTGCGATCTGTCCTTGAGAAGGACAAGCTCATGGAGCTAATTTCCTGGACTGGTACAGGAACTTGAGGATAGTCCTCAAACAGGAACGTAAGCTGTACGTTCTAGAGCAAGCAGTTCCTGAAGCACCACCACCCTCAGCCATCCGTAGCGTTAGAGATGCTCATCAGAAGCATCAAGACGACGCGTTAGACGTGTCGTGCCTAATGCTATGCTGCATGTCCTCTGAGCTTCAGAAGCAACACGAGAACATGAATGCTTACGATATGATTGGCCACCTCAAGCAATTATATCAAGGGCAGGCAAGGCATGAGCGGTTCGAAGTGACTCAGGCCCTCTTTTCATGCAAGATGAAAGAGGGAACCCCAGTAGGAACTCACGTACTCAAGATGATTGGGTACGTCGAGAACCTCGATAGACTAGGGTTTCCCTTGGGCCAAGAGCTGGCTACCGACCTGATTCTGCAATCGTTGCCGCCAGGTTACCGTCAATTTGTCATGAATTACAACATGAACGAATTAGACAAACCACTTCCCGAGATACTCAACATGTTAAGAACTGCTGAGCCTAATCTCACCAAGCCTAGTACCGTCCTGATGGTACAGAAGGGCAAAGGCAAGGGTAAGTGGAAGCCCAAAGGTAAGGGTAAGACCCAAACCAAGGGCAAAGCCAGCTCTGCAGCACTTAAACCCAAGGGTGGGGTGCAGAAGGATGCCACCTGTTTCCATTGCGGTGAGAAAGGGCATTGGAAAAGAAACTGCAAGATCTACCTGGAGGATCTTAAGAAGAAGAGAAGCGAGCCTTCTACTTCAGGTATATATGTTATAGAAGTCAACCTTTCTATTTCTACATCATGGGTATTAGATACTGGATGTGCTTCTCACATTTGTACCAATGTGCAGGGGCTGAGAAATAGCAGGGCATTGGCAAAGGGCGAGGTGGACCTACGAGTAGGCAATGGAGCACGAGTTGCTGCTGTTGCTGTAGGAACTTATTTTCTATCTCTGCCCTCTGGCTTGTACTGGAACTAGATGATTGTTGTTATGTACCTGCACTTACTAAGAACATAATTTCTGTTCTTGTCTAGACAAGAAAGGCTTCTCATTTATAATTAAGAACAAATGTTGTTCAGTCTATTTAAATGAAATGTTCTATTGTAGTGCAGATCTTATCAACGGACTCTACATTCTAGACTTAGAACGCCCTATCTATAATGTAAGTACCAAGAGGTTGAGATCAAATGAGTTGAACCCAACCTATCTCTGGCACTGTCGCTTAGGCCACATAAATGAGAGTCGCTTGTCCCAGCTCCATAAGGATGGATTGCTGGATTCATTTGATTTTGAATCATATGAGACATGTGAATCATGCCTTCTAGGCAAGATGACTAAGACTCCCTTTAGTGGACATAGCGAGAGGGCAACAGATTTGTTAGGACTCATACATTCTGATGTATGTGGCCCTTTCAATATTGCTGCTCGAGGTGGTTATAGATACTTCATCACATTTACTGATGATTTCAGTAGATATGGTTATGTGTACTTTGTGACACATAAGTCCGAGTCCTTTGAAAAGTTCAAAGAATTCAGAAATGAAGTACAAAACCAACTCGGCAAGAGTATTAAAATACTTCGATCAGATCGAGGTGGAGAATACTTGAGCCATGAGTTTCGTGACTATTTAGCTGAGTGTGGGATTCTATCTCAACTCACTCCTCCTGGGACACCACAGTGGAATGGTGTATCCGAAAGGAGGAATCGTACCTTATTAGATATGGTACGATCTATGATGAGTCATGCAGATCTTCCTATATCCTTTTGGGGATATGCTCTAGACACGGCAGCGTTCACACTTAACCGTGTTCCATCAAAGGCGGTCATGAAGACACCATATACGATATGGACTGGGAGGAGTCCCAAGATGTCTTTCATGAGGGTTTGGGGTTGTGAGGCTTACGTTAGACGTCAAGTCTCAAACAAACTGGGACCCAAGTCCGATAAGTGCTATTTCGTGGGATATCCCAAGGAAACTATGGGATATTACTTCTACATTTCCAGTCAGCACAAAGTGTTTGTTGCTAAGACTGGGGTCTTTCTAGAAAGGGACTTTGTTTCTAGAAAGACTAGTGGGAGTTCGTTTGATCTTGAAGAAGTTCAAGACAACGACCATAGCACTGAGCCCTTGATGGATACTGAACAGGAACCACAAGAAATTGTGGATGAGATTGTTACACAAGAAGTTGTGGAACAACAACCTGTTCAGGTAGACCTACCTCTTCGCAGGTCTGATAGGGTACGTCGTCAGCCTGAGAGATATTCATTTCTCTTGCCTGACCATGATGACGTTATGATCATTGAGAATGAGCCTACCACCTATCAGGAAGCTGTGATGAGCCCAGATTCTGAGTCATGGCTGGAAGTCCATGAGATCCGAAATGGAATCCATGTACACTAACCAATTTGGACCTTGGTTGATCCACCTGAAGGGGTCAAACCCATTGGGTGTAAGTGGGTCTTTAAGAGAAAGCCTAACATGGATGGACTTACTCATACCTATAAGGGTAGACTGGTAGCTAAAGGTTTCAAGCAAATTCATGGTATTGACTATGATG
Organism: Boesenbergia rotunda; assembly: GCA_024364735.1. Classification (NCBI taxonomy): domain Eukaryota; kingdom Viridiplantae; phylum Streptophyta; class Magnoliopsida; order Zingiberales; family Zingiberaceae; genus Boesenbergia; species Boesenbergia rotunda. Next base: position 251,249 of record JAGFNQ010004581.1, on the reverse strand, counting down.
AAACTTTTTCTCCAGTAGCGATGTTTAAGTCCATTCGGATCATGCTTGCTATTGCAGCCTACCACGATTATGAGATCTGGCAGATGGATGTCAAGATAGCGTTTCTGAATGGAAACCTCCTCGAGGATGTGTACATGACACAGCCTAAGGGTTTTGTAGATCCACAGCATACTGGCAGAGTATGCAAGCTGCATAGGGCCATTTATGGTCTAAAGCAAGCTTCTCGGAGCTGGAATCTTCGATTCGATGATGCGATCAAACAGTTTGGTTTCATCAAGAATGAAGATGAACCTTGTGTCTACAAGATGGTTAGTGGGAGCACAGTAGTCTTCCTAGTCTTGTATGTGGATGACATACTACTCATTGGGAACAACATCCCTTCGCTACAGTCTGTGAAGACTTGGTTGGGGACTTGTTTCGCAATGAAAGACTTAGGTGAAGCAGCCTGCATTCTAGGCATTAAGATCTATAGAGATAGATCTAAGAGATTGCTTGGCCTAAGTCAGAGTACATACATCGATACGGTATTACACCGTTTTGCCATGCAGAATTCCAAGAGAGGAATTCTGCCAATGTCACATGGTGTGAGTCTTTCGAAGACTCAGAGTCCCTCTTCTAGAGAGGAGAGAGACCGCATGGATAAGATCCCTTATGCTTCTGCCATAGGATCTATCATGTACGCCATGTTATGTACTCGTCCTGATGTCTCGTATGCTTTGAGCATGATGAGCAGGTACTAGTCAGATCCAGGTGAACGTCACTGGATAGCGGTCAAGAATATCCTTAAGTACTTGAGAAGGACTAAGGAATATTTTTTGATATTTGGAGGCGATGAGCATCTAGTTGTAAAGGGTTACACTGATGCCAGCTTCCAAACCGACCAGGATGATTACAGATCGCAGTCAGGGTTCGTGTTTTGCTTGAATGGCGGAGCTGTGAGCTAGAAGAGTTCGAAGCAGGACACAGTTGCAGATTCTACAATAGAAGCTGAGTATATTGCTGCATCAGAGGCAGCAAAGGAGGCAGTTTGGATTCGCAAGTTCATCACTGAGCTTGGGGTGGTTCCTAGCATATCTGATCCTGTAGAGCTCTATTGTGACAACAATGGAGCTATTACGCAGGCTAAGGAACCTCGCTCACACCAGCGGACCAAACACATACTACGGCGATTCCATCTCATTCGAGAGATCATCGATCGAGGAGATGTGAAGATTTGCAGAGTACCCACAGAGGCTATCGTCGCAGATCCCTTGACCAAGGCTTTGGCACAGATGAAGCATGATGGTCACACTAGGTCATTGGGTATTAGATACTACAGCGATTGACACTAGTGCTAGTGGGAGATTGTTAGTGAGAGCCCTAGAGCCAATCATATGATGATTACTTTTTGGACTCATTGTATCATATTCTTGTATATATATTTCTTATATATAAAGGCATTTCTTATGGTTATTGTACTTATGTGTATTGGTGCCAAATAACTTAGTATAATAACGTCCTTGAGTAGAAGGTTCTTATCTATATCAATCGATTAGTTGAATCGATAGTGAGATGATATAGAGAACACTACTCTTAATTATTCCTAGTCAAGTATTAACATTCAAGGACAATGTTAATACATAGAGACTAGCATGTAGGTCAACATGATGACTTGATCTCACAAGTCATGGATATGAGATATCAAGTTGACACATGGGTATACATTAGAGAATGTATACTGAATGGCCCGCCATGAGAAAGTATCATGGATCATTATATGAGTGTCATATACTTTCTCATGTGACTATTAGTATGACTATAGTCCTAGACCTGAAGTTACCATAGTTCCCTACATAAGGAGTTACGTACTTTGGCTTCGTCAAACGCCACCCGTAACTGGGTGGACTATAAAGGCGATTACTGGGTTTGTAACAAATTATGCGGAGGGATGTGAGTAACGTAGATGGGATCTATCCCTCCTATATGACGGGAGTGATATCTTCGTTCTTGATAGAGTAAGACCACTAAGTGCATGGCCATGCCCAAATAAGGCAATATTAGATATTGAGCTTATTTGATTATAGTGAGTCTACTTGGAGATCAAGACATATAGATTGATTTGAGGATGACACGGTCTATGCCTCATGAAAGATCAATCTAGATATCGAGGATAGAAGGACGTTGTCACATATTGTGATGGTCACAATTATTAGTCACAATGGTGATGTTGGATCTCGACATTCTTGTAACTTGGGGAGCAATGATGTGTTGCTAGATACCTCTCATTGCTTATGTCCTTAAATAGGTTTAAGGGCATTGCCAACGTTACAAGAACCTATAGGGTCACACACATAGAGCAATAGATGGAGAATAAGTCCATATGATGGACCGAGAGTAATGAAGTCAAAGTTTGACTTTGGCTAAATATGGAAAGTCCATAAAAGGCAAGTTTGACTTGACTCAAATTAGACAACTTGAGTTGGACTCGAGTTTGATCCAAGTGTTGGATGAATCTAATCATGGGAGAGTAATGAAGTCAAAGTTTGACTTTGGCTAAATATGGAAAGTCCATAAGAGGCAAGTTTGACTTGACTCAAGCCACATCACCTTGACTTGACCAAGTGATGACTTGGCATCATCATCAAGGCTAAGTAACCTCCCCATTTGAATTTTGAATTCAAATAGGGGGTTACCAAAGGTGGTGGCCGGCCACTTAATGGCCAATAATGGCCATTAAATGGCCGGCCACTAAAACACACAAAAAGGAGTTTTTTGTGGGTGTGTGATTCATTCTTCTCCTTACTTGGTTTTGTTTTGTTTTGGCTCTCCCTCTCCTCTCATCTTGCCGAGACCCCAAGTAGTGCTAGCACACTTTTGGGCTCTCCTCTCCACTCTCTTGCTTGTGTGGATACTTCTAGAGGGTTGCTACTTTGTATCCTTGAGATCCGACACCAACCGAGGAGCGAGCGGGAATTGCGGGGCACGCATCGAAGGTAGTTTTCTCTTCTCTAATAGATCTAGGTTGTAGATCAGTTTTGAAGCATGTAAACGAGCACTCGTAAATTTTTGAAATGGTTTTCTTCGCTCGGATCATTTCTATTGGGGCTTTCGGGGTTTTCGCGACGCGAAAAAGCGATTTTCGCGGCCCGAATAGCCTACATTTTCTTCAACTTAGGTTACTTCTCCTTTGCTCCCCTTTGTCTGTTTATTGTATTACTGACTTAAGTGTATTGCAAACATTAAAACACTTAAAGGAGAACATCATTGATGCAACTTGCACCAACAATCTCCCCCTTTTTGATGTTTGACAATAACTTAAGTTAGATTGGTTTAAGGGGCTAACTTACTGTCCTTGAGACAAAAAATGAAAAAATGATATAAGTTTTGAAACTACATTTTTGATTTTTGGGAGAAAATTTTTCTAACTTAAGCACACACCACCTCTCCCCCTTTGTCATACATCAAAAAAACAAGAAATTACTTGCACCAACAATGAAAACTTTTAGTTCTTTTTGAACATACTTAGTGCAAAATTTTTGAAAGCATGGCATTTTGAATGATATATTACATTTTTTTTTTGAAAAATGCATAATTTTGAGACAGATGCTATGTACTTTTGAAAGATTATGTAATATAAGTATCTTTGAAAAATGTATTGAATTTTTGAAAAATTAAGTACTTTTGGAAAATGCATAATTTTTGAAAGAATGCTATTTTGGAAAATATAAGTATTATGCATATTTTGCAAGTGCTAAGTATTTTTGAAAAAGATGAAACTTTGAAAAATATAAGTGATTTTTTAAACATAATATTTTACTTGACTAGGTTTCTTTTCCAGTCTGACACAATCCTAGGAAATCTTGTTGACCACAAAGACATTTTCCTAAGTATCCTGGAAATTCTTCAAACTCAAGTAAATATTAATAGAATTTTGCAAAAAAAAAATGATAGTACTTTTGAAAATATATGCTAGTGGAAAAATGTGTAAACTTTTGAAGACCTAATATTTTACTTGACTTGGTTTATTTTCCAGTCTGACACCATCCTGGGAAACCTTGTTGACTACAAGGATATTTCCTAAGTGTCCTGGAAATTCTCCAACCCAAGTAAACATTATTTCAAAAATAATTTCATAAGTCACACAAATTCGAACAAATAGTATTTTGAAAGACTTAGATTTTTAGCAAAAGTTGGCAGATATGAAAACATGTTATTAAATAATTCTTTTAATTTGGCCTCCCCCTAAACTTGACTCAGTCCTGGGAAGCTTGTTGACCACAAGTACTCTTCCTCTGAGTCTTAAGGTTTGATTTAGATTAAAAAGAAATATTTAACAAAAAATGAATAATTACCAAAAAAAACTTTTCTGAATTTCTTCTTTTGACTCAGACTCCCCCTAAATTTGACACATCCTAGGAGTCCTTGAAAATCATGAGGTGGACATTTCCTCTGTGTCTTTAGGGTTTATCAAAGTCAAAGAAATAGGTAAATTTTTGAACATATAATTTTTACAACATAAACCCTTTTTGAAAACACAAGTAATAATGATTTAAAGCACAGTTTTCGAAAAGTATTTTTCAAATGATAGTAATGTTTAAAGTGCAATTTTGAAAACCATTTCAAAAACAATGAAAAGCACTTTCCCCTGTACCCGATATGTTTGACTCTATCTAAGTGCCTTAAGGAACTTTAGTGTTGTCCTAAGAGGCTTGTGTCTAATTGAGTGAGTCAAACAATTTTTTGAAAGAATATAATTTTTGAAAGCATATACTGTATTGGCAATCAACAAGCATGAAATCCATACAAACATTATTATGTTGAAGCACTATTTTGAAAATATATTTTTAGGAAAATATTCTAACAATTTTGAAAAATATTTTTGAAAAATATTTTTCAATTCATTAGTCCTTAACATCTCACTCATTTTAGATGTATCAATACAACAAGCATGGTTGCCTTATAGGTGTATTGTGAGATGCTTGAATTATTTTTCTTAATTTATTATTAACTCTAAGATTTAATTGAAGCTTGTGTTAGATTTAAATTTGACAAGAAGTAACTTGAATTTGAATTTCAAAAATTGGCTTCCAGGTCTTGGCGAGGCACTAGGCCTTCTTTGGTCGTAGCCTTATTGGATCATCAACCCTTTCCTTGACAAAGCCTTTTAATGAAATTTCATTTTCAAAATTACTTTTTGAAAAATTCTGATCTAACTAGTTTGGGTCTTGGATCGGTAGCTTCGGCTAGTTTCACCAGTCTAAAGAGACCAAGTATACTTGATCTTATTAGAATTGGCTTCCCTAACGTACTATCATCTCACCGCCACCCAATACTAGGTTGATCAAGTTTTAATTATTCTTTTTCCTATAGCCGTTCTAATATATGCATAAACTTTAAATATGAATGACATATCATATATTTAAAAGAAATAGCAAATGCATGACATGGCAATTATGCATAAGTCAAACAAGTCCAAAGCATTTTATTTAAGTTTCTAAAAATGTATCAAATTCCCGATTTGATACATGTCGTGTGAACCCGCGAATATGCCAACCCACTTTGACATATTTAATGTTATTAAAATGTTACAGTTTAGGTAAAATTTTATTTCAGTTTGAGTTTAAGTTATTTAAGATTTTAGTTGGATTCAGGTTACTTAAGTATTAATTGAAGTTGAATTAATTAGAAATTAATTGATTAAGTTTAAATTGATCAGGAATTAAATTGAATTTAATTGATTCCATTAAATTTATTTGACTTAATTTAAGTTTGAATTAATTAAAATCTAATTGAATTAATTTTAAGTATGAATTAATCTATATTTAATTTATTTGGATTAATCTAAGTTAAATTAATTAAGATTTAATTGGAATTAAGTTAAATTAATTAAGATTTGATTTTAAATAATTTAATTTGAATTTAATTTGAATTTGAATTTAATTTAATTTGGATTTAATTTAATTTGAATTTAATTTAATTGAATTTAATTTGAATTTAATTTAAATTTAATTTAATTTAATTTAATTTGAATTTTAATTTAATTAATATTTATTTTAATTTGAATTTAATTTAATTTAATTTAATTTAATTTGAATTTAATTTAATTTTAATTTAATTTAATTTGAATTTAATTTGGATTTAATTTGTATTAATTTGAATTTAATTAGGATTTAATTTGAATTAATTTGATTTAATTAGGATTTAATTTGAATTAATTTGTATTTATTTAAGAGTTAATTAATTTTAATTTGAATAATTAAGATTTAATTCATTTTAATTTTGAATAATTAAGATTTAATTCGAATAATTAAAGTTGAAATGATTAATTAATAATTATGGATTTAAATTCATCATTTTCATTATTTCGAAGATTTCTTCTTCATCTTTATCTATATTTTTAAGTTTTTCTAGTAATTTTGATTTATTTGAATTTTTGTAATTTTTATTGACTATGGCCTTTATCTTAGAAAATTATATCTCCTCTTCAACATTAGATCTTTCAATGTCCTCAACATAGGTGGAGTAATTTGGGCCACTAATTAAGGTTTTGTAATAATCTTCAATATTTTCTATGATTAAGTTATTATCTAGGAGAATTTCATCTTCGAATTTATCCTTAGAATTATCCTCAGACATATCTTCAATATTTTCAAAATTAATTTCTGGATTATCCTTAAGATTTTCACAATTAATTTCTGGATTATCCTTAAAGTTTTCAGAATTAATTTCTGAATTAGCCTTAAGATTTTCAAAATTAATTTCTGGATTATCCTTAAGGTTTTCAAATTTGAATTCGGAATTATCCTTAGGATTTTCGAGTTTGAATTCCGAATTATCCTTAAGATTTTTGAATTTGAATTCAAATTTATCCTTAGTTTTAATTTTATCTGAATTAAAATTTTCAAAATTAATTTTATCAGAATTAAAATTATCAGAATTAATTTTATCAGAATTAAAATTATCAGAATTAATTTTATCAGAATTAAAATTATCAAAATTAATTTTATGATAATTTATTTTAGAAATTTCTGAATTGATATTCTGAATTAAACAATTAATTTATGATATTTTAGTAATATTCACATTTTGTAATTTATCATGCAAAATATTAATTTTACTATGTAGTAAATCTAATTTATCAGAAAAATTAACTACTTTATCACAAGGCAGTGCAGGAAATTTAAAGATTTTTGGAACATAAATCTTGCGTACCTTCGCCGGACATTTGTTCTTGTAGTGTCCGGATTTTTCGCACTTGAAGCATTGTACGTGATCCTTGTTTTTCCGGACTCCTAGCGCTGGTACCTCCTTTGCCGTCGGTGGTGTAGATCGAGTCTTACGAGTAGGGCACTGATTTTTATAGTGCCCTCTCTCCCTGCATGTGAAACAAATAATATGCAATTTAAAATTAGACATTAAAAAAAATTACCTGATTCACCCCTGGGCTCCCCCTCAACTCCTGGCGTCGTTGCTCCGTCGGCGGTTAGTCCGATGAAGAGCGGCTCGGCTTTGATACCAATTGTAGGACCGGTGCCGTCGATAGAGGGGGGGTAAATATCGACTGTTCAAATATTTCGAAAACTTCGTATGACTTTCGATTGTCGTTCTGGACTCAGAGCGTTAGTGCAGCGGAAAAGTAAAGCAGAACGAAAATAACCAGACACAGGGACACAGCGAGATTTTTACTTGGTTCCCGACCCCCCAGGGTCAGCACATCCAAGGCCTATGCACGGGAACGCCCGTCCACTATTGGTCTCCTTTCCGGACTTTCCGGAGGCGGAGAAACCCGACTTACAGTGCAAGTTTACAATCAAAAGATAAATAAAATTAAGTGCGGAAAATAAAAGCAAACCAACAAGACAAGGTCTGAAGCTCGGCCGATCTGGACCTCCGAAGTGCCGCGCACTTCCTCCTGGAGCCTCCCGGTCGTAGAGCCTCGTCTCTAGCGCGCTGTCGTTGGTCCGAATGCTTGGAATGGCTCTTGGAAGGTCTTTTTGAAGCAGAGGGGTCGAAGCCCCTTATATAGGCCTCTTGGGGGCGCCCTGGACGCTGGGGGCGCCCCGATAAACCCGGTCAACTCTTATCCCTGCGCCGACCTCGCCGCAGCTGATAAGACCTTTGACCAAGGCGCCCCAGACCTCCCGGGCGCCCTCATGGAGGCTTATCTGTGTTTCGGACTCGAAACAGCAGGTTCAGGTTTGAACCCGGGCGCCCCGGACGTTCCGGGCGCCCTCCTTGACACCTGTTCTGCTCACTTCACACAACCACTGTTTTCCTTCTTTGGCTGGGGGCGCCCTGGCTGTTGGGGGCGCCCTGCTTTAAAGGCTGCAACCCGGTTTTTGCTTGCTTTGTCTTCTAATCTTGGTACCTGCAAGATACACAAACATAAAGCAAATATACATACAATATTAGGCTTACGGACTTGGTTCGGCCTTCGGATCTCCACGAAACCTTAGGTCGAACCGGCACAAGTTCCCATCCCTGAGAACTTGCCCTTCACCTACTCCTTTCAGGAGATGGTTGCCACCCAGCCCTTCGGGTGGACTTTTGCTTAGCTTCCGATTACTCCGGATCTCGAGACGCCCGAACCCGACCCGTCTCTACTCCTGTCCTTAGTCATCGCTCAGCTAAGTTGCCCAGTCCCTTGGGCCAAGACTTCATTCCCTAGCAGTCCTTCACCAGGTGCCTAGCAGCCCTTCGCTAGGTCTTCGTTACCAGGCAGTCCTTCGCCTGGTGCCTAGCAGTCCTTCGCCAGGTCTTCGGTACCAAGCAGTCCTTCGCTTGGTGCCTAGCAGTCCTTCGCTAGGTCTTAGACTCCTAGCAGCCCTTCGCTACGTGCCCAGCAGCCCGTCGCCAGGTCTTAGGGTTTCGATGCCTAGCAGCCCTTCGCTAGGTGCCCAGCAGCCCTTCGCCAGGTCTTAGGGTTTCGATGCCTAGCATCCCTTCGCTAGGTCTTTGGGTTTCGATGCCTAGCAGCCCTTCGCTAGGTGCCTAGCAGCCATTTGCTAGGTCTTTGGGTTTCGATGCCTAGATTAACTAGGACTTTTCTTCAACTTAGGTTTCTTCTCCTTTGCTCCCCTTTGTCTGTTTATTTTATCACTGACTTAAGTGTATTGTCAAACATTAAAACACTTAAAGGAGAACATATTGATGCAACTTGCACCAACAGGTGCAACACCACTCAATTCTTATTATTTTTTTCTTTCTACCGCACTGCTAATCCAAGACTCAGTCTTGGAACAAAGTTTTTTTATCTTTGTAATTTTTCAGATTAAAAACTCTATGGCCATGCAAGAAGGCTACAACACCGCGAGACCGCCACTCTTCTCAGGAGAAGATTTCTCCTATTGGAAGAGCAGGATGGAGGTCCACCTGAAAACTCAGGTGGACATGTGGATCATTATCCAGTCTGGACTAGAGATCCGTAAAAATGCACAAGGTGAGGTGCAAGGATACTCGGAGTGGGGCGCGCCACTCAAAAAGAAAATAGAAGCAGACGCAAAAGCCACACAAACACTGCAATGTGGCTTAACCAAGGAAGAGCTCAACCGCGTCGGCCCCTTCAGCAGCGCGAAGGAGTTTTGGAGCAAGTTGATCAAGTTGCACGAGGGTACGTTGGATACGCGGATCAGCAAACGGGATCTTCTACTCAACAAGCTGTACACCATCAAGATGCAAGATGGGGAAACAGCAGCATAGCTCCACGCAAGGATCCAGGAGCTGATGAACGGACTACACACCATAAGTCATAAGGTGGAAAATCGTGACCTAATCAGGTACACCCTAAACTCATTCCCAAGGATCTCGTTGTGGGCATCTATGTAGATGCTTACAAGGTTTCTAGCAACCTCTCAGACATTAAACTTGATGAATTATTTTCAGAATTGGATTTCATGAACAAACTAATACTGCACTGGTCGAGAAAAGTATAGTCTTTTTTGCAGGTAAAACTCCAGGGAAATCACAAAAGAAGAAGCTACAATCGATACCCAAGTCCGACTCAGATTCGAAGCCCGACGACGATGGAATCGATCATCCAGAACTGGTTCGGATGGCTCGTAACTACTATAAGTTGCTAAAGAATCAAAAGAACAAGAAGAAGATGACACAGAAGAAGGATGATCCAGCTGAACCCTCAACGAGCCAGAAGACCAAAAGCAACGTAACCTGTTACAGGTGTAACAAGAAGGGTCACTTCAAATCGGAGTGTCCCAACTTGAAGGAAAACAAGAAAACTCGGAGGAAGAAGACGCTTCAAGCCACATGGGATGAATCGTCCTCAGAGGATAAAGAAGAGGCCCTGCACTCCAACCTCCTCGTGCTGACCACCTCGGAAGACCTCGACTCCGAAATAGAATCAGAACCTGATAAAGATATCGGCACCGGAAAGCTCTCGATCTCGGAGGACAGACGAATTACGGTAAGAGACTATCTCGAATCGGAGCGTTACGACTTAATTTCTTATTTGTCTCACAAGTTGGTAAAAGCTAACGTCCGGGTTGAAACCCTCCGACAAGAAGTCAAATTTCTGAAAGAGGAAGTCAGCTCGAGTTCCTTAACCGAGTCAGTTCAAGAAGGAACCTCGACTCAAGTTCAAAAGCTTGAGGAAGAGAACTCCTCCTTGAAAACTCAAGTCGAGGAACTCAGAGTCGTGTTAGTGTTGGGTATGGCTTGGCGGGTTTCCTAAGCGAATACTTGGTTGTCCTTGAAAAATCTCTCCATGTCTACGGATTAAAAAAATAAATCTGAATGGAGACCCGTCTCTCAACGACCATCTCGTCATCGTATCGTTCAGTACAAATTACAACTTGGCCAATCACAAAGATCGAGCCTTGCAATTCTCCTAACCAAATGACCGCGGAAAAGACGACGAGTGGATCGCCGGTTTTGTGTTTATTATCGGGGTCCAATAATTAATTATTATTGATTAACTAATAATTAAACAAGATAATTAATTATCACATACCACATAAAATGATAGAGAAAATCAATGGAGCCAAGGAAGAGCATATACCTTCCATTACCTTACGATCTTTTACCGTATGACCCTCCCCTCTTGGACGTCGTGTGGGCGACAATCTACCAAGACCCATGGTCACCAAGTCGATCCCTTCTCCTTGCGCCAACCAATCCCTAACCAAAGGAATGCCGCCGGCCACTCCAAGGAAGAAGATAATCCGAACACAAACCCTTCTACTCCTTTCCTTCACCGTCGACACCTCATCTTCTTCTCCACAACAACATGAGTTGCGTTTCTGCCTTGGAGAAATATGCAAGTTGCAACTTTTCTTCTTTCTTCCGAAAGAAAATTGCTGAGCAACTTTCTTACAAGAAAACAAGTTGCTGACTGCTTTCTCCAATGCACGCAACTGCGAGGTCCTTGGAGAAGAGAGGCGTGAGCAACATTGGAGAAGAGATGTCGTGAGCACCTTGGCCTCTCTACAATCCACAGCCCACAGTCGGCGATGATCAACAAGATGCCGTGAGCATCTTTCTTTCTCCATGGAAGTCGATGCCGCTTCTTCAAGTTGTCGTGAGCAGCTTTGATTGGAGTGCAGCTTTTCTCCAAGTTTTCACAACAGAAAATTGTTTTTCTCCATCGAAAGTTGCATGGCAACTTGCAATTGCCTCTTGGCCAACCATGTATGCACTCCACGTTAACTGTTGGTGGCAGCGAGGAGAGACTTTGAGCGGCGACCAAAAGAGAGAGAGGAGAGAGGAGCGATGAAGAGGAAAGGAGAGATTTAGGGTTTTCTTGTGTTCCATTGAATTAATTGGTTTCATGCCACTATGAGGTATTTATAGGGCTACGATAGGGGCCATAAGGAGGAGTTGGATCTTGGCCTACTAATGGATCCAAACTCGATCCATTAATAAAGATCCATTCCACTAAAGGATCTCCATTGAATTATCTCACCAACCTCCATATTTACGTATGGGCTCCACCTATTATGAGCACATTCATCCCCCCGTGTTTAAGATATCGAATGTTCATCGATTAATTTAAATTACTGACAATTTTAATTAATCAACCTCTGGCTCCTTGACTAGTACCACTCAACCTTATCTTCATGTCGGATCAAATCCACCTGCAGGGTTTAACATGATGGACCTTATGAGCTCATCAAGGGGGCATCATCATCCCGACTCACCAGGACGCAGATTCCGTCAATAATCAACGTCACACCATATAATTAATATTATTTCCTAACTTATCGGGCCTATTGATTTAGCAAAATAAATCTCGCCCATTGGTAAATCAAAGAAATAAATATTAACTATATGTGTCCATTATTATATCGGGATTTAGGGATTGTACTCCATAATTATCCGAGGTCTAATCCAATTATTAAGTCAGTACAAATTGGATGACCTCTGGTTTTGGTCCTGCTCAATGCACACAAAGCACACTAGTGTAATTCTATGGTCAAGACAAACCACGCCTAATTACACTACAACCATCCCGATGGTTGTCCAACTCCATCTCGGTTGTGAGCCTATACTTATACAATGCAAGGGACATGATAACATGATCTTCTGTGTGTCACCACACACTATATTACCTACAATGCAAAGTATCAGACCATTTATGCATATACTAATATAAATACGCATCAGTGTTATTTTGATTCTCTTTCAAAATGTGGATGACCATACAGAAAAGGCAAGACTTTTAGTATACATTCTAACAATCTCTCACTTATACTCAAAGACTTTGCTGTCTTCAAAATGTCATACATCTGACTACCTGATCTACCACATGCCTAAAAGCTCTCGCTATTAAGGCCTCAGTGGAATGATCTCCCAGGTTGTCTTCTGATGTAATCTAGGCAACAACAGTTTTTCCTTTCCTGGGCGGTACTTGCACTCTATGTGTTTACTTGCCTTATAGACTCGTGGTTCCTTCGGGTTTGCAACTGTACCATTATTATCATAACCAAATGTGATAGCTCTAAGCAAACCAGGAATCACATCGAAGTCCATCTTGATGTTCCTAAACCATGTAGCTTTCCTGGCCGCCTCAGAGGTTGCCATATACTCAGCTTTCATGGTGGAGTCTGCCACGTAGTTGCTGCGCGACACTCCTCCAACCTATGGTTCCACCTCCTAAAGTAAACACAAAACCCCGAGGAATACTTATATTTTGCCCCTATCCGACTGGAAATCTGTATTCGTATAACCCATAGGAGATTGGTCAGCCCGGTAAACCAGCATATAATCCTTAGTCCTTTTCAGATACTAATATATGCTTTTACCGCAATCCAATTTCCCTGACCTGGGTTACTCTGATATCTGCTAACCATGCCCACGGCAAAGCAGATATCCGGTCTCATTTTTAGCATACATGAGGCTTCCTATAGCTGACACTAAAGGAACCACCATTACCTGCTCTATATCTTTTGATGTTCTAAACATATTTCCTTAGATAGAGTAGCTCCACAACTAAAAAGTACAAAACTTTTCTTGGAGGTTTCCATGCTAAAACGAGCTAAGACAGTGTCTCTGTATGAAGCTTGGGATAAGCACAACATCCTTCTCTGGTGATCCCTTAGAACTTTGATCGCCAAGGATGTGTCCTGCTTGTCCTAAGTCCTTCATATTAACTGTTTGGACAGCTATACCTTTACGTCTGATAATACTTTGTCATTGTTGCCAACTAACAAGATATTATCTACATATAGTACAAGAATACCACTACGTTTCTGTCGCATTTCTTACATACATAAATTCTATCCGTCCTTTGAACAAATCAAAGCGGATGTTCCTCGTCATAGGTCTAGGAATCTTGATTCATGGTCGCCAGGGACCAAGTCTGAAGACTCTCCTAAGAACATGAATCCTTCAGGTTGACTAACAACCCTCTACAACGAGGTACCACCTGTGTATCTTCTGTGACACACGGTGCAGTGACTTGTGGTGTATCCTCTTGTACAGTTGGTACTAAAGTCGGAACGTCCCCTCTTAATTCTTCAACAACTAGTCTACTTATGGGCTTGTGGTTCATCACATAGTCTTCCTCTAAGAATCGGGTATTCATGCCAACGATTACCCTCTAATCCTTAGGACTATAGAACAGACCACCATTCGTCCCTCTAGGATAGCCTACGAACAGATGCACTTATGTACGACATTCCAACTTATCAGTATTTCCCTTCAGCACATGTGCTAAACTACCCCAAATCTGAATATGTCTTAGACTAGGCTTTTGCCCAGTCCACATTTCTATGGGAGTAGAGTGCACTGACCTAGATGGTATCAAGTATGTACGCTGCTGTTTCCAGAGCATATCCCCAGAACGAATCCGGCAACTCGGAGCAGCTCATCATTATCCATCACCATAAGAGTCCTTTTTCTTCTTTCTGCTGCACCATTCTGTTGAGGCGTACTGGGTGCAGTCAATTGAGATTGACTCCCAACCTCTGATAAGTAAGTCCTAAACCTCTCCCAAGAGGTACTTGTCACCACGATCTGATCGTAGTGTCACAATACTTTTACCTTGATGTTTCTCTGTGTCAGCCTTGAATTCTTTGATTTCATCAAAGTATTCAGTCTTGCGGTACATCAAGTAAATGTACCTATACCTTGAATGATCGTCCATAAAATAGATGAAGTATTCAAGGCTACCTCTATCCTGGATAGACTAAGGACCTACACAAATCAGAATGAACCAATTCTAACATACCTTTGGCTCTATACCCCATGGCTCTGAAAAGCCTCTTGGTCATCTTACCTTCCAAGCAAGATTCAAAGGTTGGGGAGTTTTCCACCACCAATGAACCCAAGGGCCCATCGGCTATCAACCTCTGAATCCTACTAAGGTTAATATGACCAAGCCTAAAATGCCAAAGATATGTCTGGTTCATTTTGGAAGGAATCTTTCTCTTATTTTGGTTTAGATGATGAGCTATTAACAACTATTCGCATCGTGGGAGCTTTTAGTTCTAAAGTGTACCAATTGCCTATCAATGTACTTGAATAGATAATCTTTCTATTCCACTTTTCATAACAAAAAGCAATAGAATATCCATTATTTCAGAAACTGAACCAGAGTTCTTTCTAAAAATTAGGTACATAAAAGCAATCTTCTTAAAACCAAAATTTTATTTTCCTATCTAAAGACAAATAACTCCCACTGCAATAGTCGCCGCCTCCGTAGCATATCCCATGTAGACGATAATCTCTTCCTCAGCTAGTCGTTGGGCTTCCTGTAACCCCTGCAAAGAATTGCAGACATGATTAGTAACATCCGTATCTACACACCAGGTACCGGTAGATAATGTTGGGGCAATCGGCCCAAGTATGATCGAGAGGATCATGGTTTTGATGTGTATGTGCCATCATAGTTAAGTTAGGGTGTTATGTTGTTTTGATATGTGTGATTGAGTCTTGCAGGACATGGTGAGTCACACATGGAGTACGCATCCGAGGGACGAGAGCCAAGTGAAGAGGACTCCAAGGGCAAGCCGGAGGAAGTGGACTTCAAAGGGCATACGTGAAAGATGGCATGGAGACAAGTCAAGGGCTTGTGTGCGCATCTGAGGGACGACAGCTGGTGGAAGAGGACTTCAAGCGGCAAGCCAAGGGAGTGTACTTGAAGGCATACATGGAGGGTGGTCTTCGGAGTGAGGGAGAGTGAAAATGTACTTGAAGGCATACGTGAAAATGTGTGGATCCTTGGACTAGTCACCTCTCTGAGGTGGATACCAAGTAAAATAAGGGGGTTAGCATTGTTCTTATTGTTTTTATTGATTTTGTTTGTGTTTAGCTAACAATCTTTGTAGACAAAATCAAAAGAAGCTATTCACCCCCCCCTCTAGCTTGACGCCGCGACCCTAACAAGTGGTATCAGAGCCGGTTCATTTCGAAAGAACTCACCGTCGACCGGAGCATCAAAAATGGTGTTTCAAGAGGGTTATAGCACCGCGAGGCCACCTTTCTTCGACGACAACGATTTCGCGTATTGGAAAGGTAGGATGGAGTATTATCTTATGAATGATATTAAAAATTGATGTAGCATTGTAGATGGATTCGATACACCCGTGAATGAAAGAGGAGAGCCTCTACCTATGAGAAATTAAATAAAAGAGATGATGAAGAAGGCACAAGCTAATGCAAAGGCTACAACGACTCTTCAATGTGGACTCTCAACAGAACAATTAAACAAGGTGGGATTGTTCAAAACCACCAAGGAGCTTTGGGAGAAGCTTATTGAGTTTAATGAAGGATCGAATGAGTCAAGGAGGGCCAAGAAGGATCTCTTGGTGGCACAACTCCAATCACTCACAATGAAGGCCAATGAAATGGTAAGTCAATTACATGGAAGGGTCAAGGAGATCATCAACAAACTCCATGTCATACGTGAGAAGGTGAAAAATAGGGATCTTGTAAGGTATGTACTTCAATCCTTCCCTAGAACCACTTTATGGGCTTCAATGGTTGATGCCTATAGAGCTTCTAGGGACCTTTCTTTGGTAAAATTAGATGATTTATTTTGTGAATTCGAATTGCATGAACAAGCTAACATATCTACTAAAGAAAAGGGTATAGCTTTTGTTGTAGAGAAAGAAAGAAAGAAGAAGAAAGAAAAGAAAAATGTAGTCTACTCATCATCATCCGATTCAGAAGAATCGAGTGCCTCCATGGATAGCGACCAAGAGGCATATATGGTAAGAAAAATGAGAAAAGCCTTTAAAAGTTTTTCTAACAAATCTTATGGTAGGAAAAGTTCAAGGACTAAGGGCAAGGCAAAAGAGGTTATTTGTTACAATTGCCATAAAGAAGGGCACATGAAGAATGAATGTCCACAATTGAGGAAAAGAGAAGAAAAGGAGAAGGAGGAGAACAAGAAAGGTGAGAAGAAGAAATCAAAGGAAAAAGGAAAGAAGACCACAAGTCTAAAGGCCACTTGGGATGATTTGTCATCATCGGAGGAGGAAGAAGATCATGTGTCACACTTTGCATTGATGGGAGTGGACAACTTAAAGTCATCTGAAGATGAGGGGAGTTCAAGTAGTGAAGATGAAGGGGAAGGCTCATCATCGGAATCGGATGTCTCGGTAAGTGAGGTATACAACTTACCCACTTCTACTCCTGTAAAAATCATTTCTAGTACTAATGATGACTTGGCTAAGGCTAGAAAGAAAGTTGAGTTGAAAAATAAAATTTGCATGCTAAAGTTAGAATCCATGAAAAATGTGCATGTTTCCTCTTCTATTTCAAATGACTCATCTCTAGAAAAGGAAAATAAGAAGCTAAGGGAAAAGGTAGAAAGGCTCACCAAGGCTTTGGAAAGTTTCAAATTGGCTCTAGAAATCTCGACATGATAATCAATAGTCAAAGAGCCGTGTATAACAAAGCCGGGATAGGGTATAGACCCAAAACCAAAGAAGTGACATTTGTTTCTCTTATGGGTAGGAAGGGTGCCCCTAGGAAGCAAGGGGTTAGAGGAAATGTAAAGAAGACATGGGTACCTAAGAAATACTTAAATGATGTTTGTGGATCTAGCATTTGGGTACCAAAAGCTTGTGTTTTCCGTGTTGTTTAGGTAAAGGTGAAGGAAGGCTAAAAAATGTGGATAGTGGTGTAGGGTATGGCTTGGCGGTTTCCAAGACAACCACGGGGTCGTACCTGAGAGACCTCTCTATGTCTACGAATTAAAACAAATTCAATCCGAATAGAGACCCATCCCTCTAACGACCGACTCGTCGTCGTGTTAATTAATCCAAGTTACAACTTAGCCAAAACCGAGGTTAAGGCCTTGTAACTTTCCGGATTAATTAACCACGAAAAATACGACGATTTGGATCGCCGGTTTTTGTGTTTATCTTCGGGATCCAGTTAATTAATTATTGTCTATGATCAATAATCAAAATAATTAACTAACATGCATAAAATGACGAGACAAAGCAACATGGCACAATAAAACATAGCCAAGGTAAAATAGAGCTTGGGAGAGATATACCTCGTCGTTTAACTCACAGTCTTCTACCTTATGACCCTCCCCTCCTGGACGTCGTGTGGGGATGATCAACCAAGAAGCGGAGTCACCAAGGCACGCCAAAATCACCTTCTTCAAGCCTCTTCCTCTTTGGTAGAGAAAACCCTAGCTAGGGTTTCAGCCACCACCTTGTTGCCTCCCCTCCTCTCGCCGCCGGCCACCACCGGCTCCAAGCTTCGGCCAGCTGAGAGGCAGCACTGAGAGTCTGCTGGGAAGATGAAGAAAGGGAAGAAGAAGCCGAGCAAGCTCCTTCCTCTTCCCTAAAACCCACCGGAAAACCCTAGCCCTTCTCCCTCACCGTCGGCGCCAAACAATGGACCATGCCTCTGTTTTCCGGCCGCCGGAAGCTTCTCCTTCTTGCTCATTGCTTGCACATGCAAAGGAGGAGATGACTGTGAGGGACAGAGAAGAGAACAAGGAGGAAGAAAGGAGGAAAGGTGAACTCTCCTTCCTTCTTGCTGTCGGCGCCGCAAGGTGCTCAAACCCGTCGTCGGCCAACCTCCGCCCACTCCTCTGCTCCAAGCCGAGCACCAATGTGCTCCTCCCTCTCTTGCCGGTCCTTCACCGCCAAGAGATCAAGAGAGGATGAGGAGAAATCTCCTCTTCTCCTTGCTTCTTCTCGCCGGCGCAAAGGCACCCTACGAGAGAGAGAGAGAGAGATTAGGAAAAAAAATAGGGTTTTTGATGGGTTTTGTGATTAATCTGAATTAATTCGTAATTAATTCATCCAAGCTTATTTCATGACTCCTATGGGGTATTTATAGGGCTAAGGTAGGGACCATAAGGAGGAGTTGGTTCTTGGCCCGCTAATGGATCCAAAACTGATCCATTAATGGTGATCCATTCCACTAAAGGATCCCATTGTACTTCCTCACCAACCCCATATTTTCATATGGGCTCCACCTATTACGAGTCGTCCATTTCCCCATGTTTAAAATATCGTATGCCTGATATTAATTTAATTTACTGATAATTAAATTAATTATTCTCTTTATCCTTGATTAGTACAACTCAACATTTTCGTCATGCCGGACCATAGTCCACTTGCAAGATTTGACATGATGACCTTTTTGAGCTCACCAAGGGGGCATCATCATCCCGACTCACCAGGACACGGATTCCATCAATAATCAACAGCACATCATATTATTAATATTATCTCCCAACTTACCGGGCCTATCGATCTAACGGAATAAATCTCGCCCATTGATAAATCAAAGAAATAATAATTAATAATATATGTCTGTCATTATTTCGAGATTAAGAGATCGTACTCCATAATATCAATCCGAGGTCTAATCCAATTTATAAAGTCAGTACAAAATTAGATGACCTCACTTTTGGTCCTACTCAATTTACTCAAAGTACACTAGTGTAATTCTATGGTTAAGATAAACCACACCTAATTACACTACAACCATGCCGATGGTTTATCCAACTTCATCTCAGTTGTGAGCCTCTTTCTTATATTTCGGCAAAGAACCTGATAACATGATCTTCTGTGCGACACCACGCACCATGTTATCTACAATGCCAAGCATCAGACAACTTGTGCATATACTAATATAAACATGCACTGTGTAATTTTGCGATTCTCTTTAAAATGTAGATGTAACCTAACCAAAAGCAAGACTTTTAGTATACATCCTAACAAGTGGATAGCGGGTGTTCAAGGCATATGACCGGGGATGGAAGCAAATTCTCTACCATTAGCTATCTAAGAGAAGGAACGGTGTCCTTCGAAAATAGTGAAAACTCAAAATAATAGGTAGGGGCATCATTGAGGTATCTCCTACAATCACAATTCATAAAGTATTTCTAATTAAGGATATGAAATTTAATTTGCTTAGTGTGAGTCAACTATGTGATGCCGGGTATAGGGTTGAGTTCCATGTAAGAAAATGTTTAATTAGACAAAATGGCTCCGAAAATATCATGTTAGAAGGATATAGGGAAGCAAATCTTTATTATCTTAATTTATCTTATGGTTCTAACATTTCTCCTAAGTGTCTCATATCCAAAGAAGAAGAAGGTTGGCTATGGCATCGAAGACTTGGGCACATCAACATGAAGGACATAGCAAGAGTGGCCAAGATGGAATTGGTGAAGGGACTACCAATGATTAAGTATGAAAAGAACAAGATGTGTGATGCATGCCAAGAGGGTAAGTAATCTAGGTCATCACATAAAGGTAAAACCCTCACTAGTACTTCCTTACCTCTAGAATTATTGCATTTAGATTTATATGATTGTCATAGTACTCCCGCATTAGTAGGTAATAAATATTGCTTGGTAATTGTAGATGATTTCTCTAGATATACTTGGGTTTATTTTATGAGACATAAGGATGATACCCTAGAAATACTCATAGGATTTAGTAAGCGAGTTGAAAATGAGAAACATCTCAAAATCAACCGAATTAGAAGTGATCATGGT
Source organism: Boesenbergia rotunda (assembly GCA_024364735.1). Classification (NCBI taxonomy): domain Eukaryota; kingdom Viridiplantae; phylum Streptophyta; class Magnoliopsida; order Zingiberales; family Zingiberaceae; genus Boesenbergia; species Boesenbergia rotunda. Next base: position 230,836 of record JAGFNQ010004581.1, on the reverse strand, counting down.
GGAGAGTTTGAAAATTCAAACTTCTCACATTTTTATCTAGAGAATGGGTACAAGCATAAATTTTCATGTCCAAGAACCCCACAACAAAATGGTGTGGTAGAAAGAAGAAATAGGGTTTTACAAGAAGCAGCTAGGGCAATGCTTAATGCTTACTCATTACCTAGCTACTTTTGGGCGAAAGCGGTAAATACTGCTTGTTATATCCAAAATCGAGTCTTGATTCATAGGTTTTTAGGGAAAATACCTTTTGAGTTGTGGAATGGAAGAATTCCACAAATTCACTATTTTAGGGTTTTTGGATGTAAGGTCTATATTTTGAACACTAAGGATGATCTGAGAAAATTTGAGTCTAAGGCGGACAAGGGGATCTTGGTTGGATACTCATCCACTAGTAGAGGATATAGAGTGTATAACAAAAGGACTAGAGTAATTGAGGAGTCATCCAATGTGGATTTTGATGAGTCTACTAGCACTTACCCTAGGAAATCCTCTATTGACAAGGATATAGAAGAAAGTCAAACTCGTACCTAAGAAATTCAAGACTTTCATTTAGGGGGCATTGATCAAGGGGGAGTGAGAAGTGAATTGGAGGATGATAATCATATAGTAAATGAGCCCATAACCTCTAGGACACTAAGACAACATCAAGATCATCCCATTGACCAAATAGTTGGAGATGTGACCCAAGGGGTAAGGACTAGGTCCTACTTTAGAGATCACACTAGTCAAATTGCCTTAATTTCATAACTAGAGCCAAAATAAATTGATGAAGCCTTAGGTGATGTGGAATGGATTCTAGCCATGCAAGAAGAGTTGAATTAATTTGAAAGGAGTGAAGTGTGGGAGTTAGTTCCTAGACCCAATGACAGTACCATTGTCACCACAAGATGAGTCTTTAGGAACAAATTGGATGAGCAAGGGAAGATTATTAGGAACAAGGCTAGGTTAGTAGCAAGGGGGTTTAATCAAGTTGAGGGCCTTGATTATGATGAAACATATGCTCCCGTAGCTAGATTAGAGTCCATTCGAATTTTATTAGCATATGACGCTTACATGGGTTTCAAATTTCATCAAATGGATGTGAAGTCAGCATTTCTTAATGGGGTCATTAAGGAGGAGGTGTATGTAGAGCAACCACCCAGATTTGAAAACACCAACTACCCTAGTCATGTTTACAAACTAAGAAAAGCCTTATATGGATTGAAACAAGCTCCCCGGGCTTGGTATGAAAGGCTTTCATCTTTCTTAGTATCCAAGGGTTTTAGAAGAGGTACAATTGATCCAACTTTATTTCTAAAATCTAAGGATAAGGACATCTTTGTGGCCCAAGTATATGTTGATGACATCATTTTTGGGTCAACAAATAGTGAGTTTCTTCATGAATTTATCAAGTGTATGGAGGATGAGTTTGAAATGAGTCTTGTTGGGGAATTGACCTTCTTCTTAGGATTATAAGTCAAACAAACAAATGAAAGGACTCATGTTTATCAAACAAAATATGCTAGGGGAATCATAAAGAAATTTGGATTAGAAAATGCTAAGGTAGCATCTACCCAATTGGAACAAATGTAAAGATGGATAGTGATCTTGAAGGGAAGGTAGTAGATTCAAAACAATATAGGAGCATAATTGGTAGCATGTTGTACCTAACCGCTAGTAGACCGGATATATTATTTGCGGTGGGTATGTGTGCAAGGTATCAATCATGTGCCAAAGGGTCTCACCTAGTAGTAGTAAAGAGAATCTTAAGGTATATTAAGGGTACTCTTAATGTCGATCTTTGGTATCCTAGAACTCCAAATATTGAACTATTTGGATACACAGACTCGAATTATGCGGGTTGCAAATTAGATAGAAAAAGTACTACTAGTGGGTGTCAATTTATTGGAACATCTCTAGTGAGTTGGAGTAGTAGGAAACAACCATGTGTTGCCTTATCAACAACCGAGGCCAAATATATAGCAATGGGTGGTTGTGTATCTCAATTACTTTAGATCATGCATACCTTAGAAGATTATGAGGTTCATTACTCCAAGGTCAAGGTTTTCTGTGACAATGTAAGTACTATTAATTTGACTCAAAATCTGGTGCATCATTCTAGAACAAAACACATTGAAGTGAAGCATCACTTCATTAGGAATCATGTAGCAAGGGGTGACATAGAATTGCATTATGTTGAATCAAAGTCTAACCTTGCCGACATATTTACCAAGCCTTTTCCCGAAGTGGAGTTCACATCTTTAAGAAGGGGACTTGGTATGTGTTTTGTAGAAGTATAGGATTGGCCTTGGAGTAATACAATAGGAAGGTGGTGCATGAACCATTAGGATGATACAAATGATTCACTTATGCTTATGGCATATTGATGGGTTATTAGATGTATCACATTATTGAAAATAGACCAACTATGGAAAAGTAAATATTTAATTAATGGACATTTTGCCCAAAGATCATAGTTGGACATTTTAAACAATTTGAAAATATTTCTGTGTTTTATTTGCTATGCCATATGTTTGAAAAATACATGATTTCAAAACTAGAATGAAACTTTGGTACAAAGTTAGAGTTTTTCAAAGGATTTAAACTTTGGTCAAAAAGTCAAACATGTTTGGATTTTTCATGAAGTTATATTTTTCTTTGCTAGAGTATATCATATGAAACATGTTTGCAAACTTTCATAATTTTTGAGATTTTCTGGAATTTATGGTGCATTTCTAAAATTTGGCCCAGAATCTGAAAAACTCATACTACAGCGTATCTGTCGACTGGTCTAGGACAGTCGACTGATACTTTTGATTTCAGAATATGGGAGTTTTCAGAAGAATAAAAGTTTTCTTCTTTGATGTCATTGGTTATTGTTGCTTCGGGCAATCCTTTTGATGGTGTCAAAGGGGGAGAATTGGGAGGTTTAAGTTAGGGTTGTAACTTAACTTATGGTTTATGAAAATTAAAAATTGGGAGAGGGCATAGGTTAAGGGGGAGGTTGTCTCTTGTTTGACTATGTCTATTATTTTCAATTGTTTGTTGTTGCATTTACCTAATTTAAACATATTGTCACACATCAAAAAGGGGGAGATTGTTGGGGCAATCGGCTCAAGTATGATCGAGAGGATCATGGTTTTGATGTGTATGTGCCAATATGGTTAAGTTAGGGTATTATGTTGTTTTGATATGTGTGATTGAGTCTTGCAGGACTTGGTGAGTCACACGTGGAGTATGCATCCGAGGGATGAGAGCCGAGGGAAGAGGACTCCAAGGGCAAGCCGGAGGAAGTGGACTTCAAAGGGTATATGTGAAGAATGGCATGGAGGCAAGCCGAGGGCTTGCGTGCGCATCTGAGAGACGACAGTGTTGGGATCGGAGATGGCTAGAGGGGGGGGGGAATCTAGCCAGACACAATTTTTTGGCTCTTTTCGAATCTTCTCTGCACTTAAGTTAGTAGCAGCGGAAACAAAACAAATGCAGAGAAGCAAACTTAACAAAACTACAGAAACAGAGAATACAAACCAAGGATCGCTAACAATGGTCGTTTACAAGGTTCGGGGATAACTTGCCCCTACTCCTTGGCGTGCCCGTAAGGTGGGCGATCCCTTGATCGTCGGCAGATCAAGCCCCGGTGAACCCGGATAAGATAGAGCCTCCTTCTCGGTGGAGAAACCTCTCCACAGATCTCACGGATGATATAATTGTGGGACCGGTGCCGTCGATAGAGGGGGGGTGAATATCGACCGTTCGAAATCTTTTGGAAATCTTCATTCGTAAAACTATTCAGATCGTTAGTGCAGCGGAAAATAAAAACAAATTGAACAAAGGTACACAGCGGATTTTACTTGGTTCCCGACCCCCCAGGGTCAGTACATCCAAGGCCTATGCACGGGAACGCCCGTCCACTATTGGTCTCCTTCGCGGACTTTCCGGAGGCGGAGAAACCTGACTTACAGTGCAATATTACAAGCAATAATATAGAAATTTAAGTACAGTAATTAAAAAGCAAACCAACAAGACAAAGTCAGAAGCTCGGTCGATCTGGACCTCCGAAGTGCCGCGCACCTCCTCCTGGAGCCTCCCGGTCGTAGAGCCTCGTTTCTAGCGTGTTATCGTCGATCGGAATGATCAGAACAGTACTTGGAAGTCATGTCTAAAGCAGAGGGGTCGAAGCCCCTTATATAGGCCTCCTGGGGGCGCCCTGGACGCTGGGGGCGCCCCGGAAGACTCGGTCAAACCTTATCCTTGCGCCTACCTCGTCGCAGGTAATAAGATCATTGACCAGGTCGCCCCGAACATCCCGGGCGCCCTCTTGAGCGCTTATCCTGTGCTTCGTTCTCGCAGCAGCTAAATGGTGTTGACCAGGGCGCCCTGGTGCATGAGGGCGCCCTGGTACATGAGGGCGCCCTGGTGCATGAGGGCGCCCCCAACACTGGGGCACCCTGCATTAATACTGCAAGGCTAGTTCTTCTGCTTTCTTTGTCTCTGGTTCTTGTTACCTGCAAGATACACAAACACAAAGCATATATGCATATAATATTAAGCTTAAGGACTTGGTTCAGACTTCGGATTTGCACGAAACCCTAGGTCGAACCAGCACGAGTTCCTATCCCCGAGAACTCGCCCTTCACCTACTTCTTTCAGGAGACGGTTGCCACCCAACCCTTCGGGTAGACTTTTGCTTAGCTTCCGATACCTCCGGACCTCGAGACGCCCAAACCCTGACCCGTCTCTACTCCTGTCCTTAGTCATCGCTCAGCTAAGTTGCTCAGTCCCTCGGACCAAGACTTAATTCCCTGGCAGTCCTTCGCCAGGTGCCTAGCAGCCCTTCACTAGGTCTTCTATGCCTAGCAGCCCTTCGCTAGGTGCCTAGCAGCCCTTCGCTAGGTCTTGGGGTTTCGATACCTAGCAGTCCTTCGCTAGGTGCCTAGCAGCCCTTCGCTAGGTCTTAGGGTGTCGATACCTAGTAGTCCTTCGCTAGGTGCCCAGCAGCCCTTCGCTGGGACTTAGGGTTTTGATGCCTAGCAGCCCTTCGCTAGGTCTTAGGGTTACAATACCTAGCAGCCCTTCGCTAGGTGCCTAACAGCCCTTCGTTAGGTCTTTAGGGTTTCAATACCTAGGTTAACTAGGACATTTCTTCAACTTGGGTTACTTCTCCTTTGCTCCCCTTTGTCTGTTCAATATATCACTGACTTAAGTGTATTGTCAAACATTAAAACACTTAAAGAGAAATATCATTGATGCAACTTGCACCAACAATCTCCCCCTTTTTGATGTTTGACAATAACTTAAGTTAGATTGGTTTAAGGGGCTAACTTACCATCTTTGGGATCAAACTAAGACATGACCTTAGTTTTGAAAAACATTTTGATCAAATGGTCCTTTGGTAAGAATCCAAGAATTTTCTAACTTAAGCACTTACCTCTCCCCCTTTGTCATACATCAAAAAAAGAATACTTGCACCAACAATGAGAGTATTTTTGAAGCTACTTAGTAAAAAATTTTGAAAGCATAGCATAAAACTAATACTTAAGTATTTTGAACTTAGACAACTTAGACAATATTTTTGAGAAAATGCCAAATATTTTAAAGGATGATCTTTGAGGCATGCAACTACTTTTGAAAAATAATAGATTCAGCAGTTTTGAAAAATGATATTTTGAAAAATAATAAGTAATTTTGGAAAAATATAAGTACCTTTGAAAAATGTATTGAGTTTTTTGAAAAGAGTAGGTACTTTTGAAAAATATTTTTTTTTAATTAAGTACTTTTGAAAGAATATTAGGCTTTGAAAGATATAAGTACTTTTGAAAACATAATATTTGACTTCACTTGGATTATTTTCCAGTCTGACACCATCCTGGGAAACCTTGTTGACTACAAGGACATTTCCTAAGTGCCCTGGAAGTTTTCCAACTCAAGTAAATATTATTTCAAAAATTTCATAAGTCACAGAATGTAAGTTAATTTTGAATAATATAAGAATTTTAAAGTTATATACTTGATTCGGTTTATCTTCAGTCTGACACAATCATAGGAAACCTTGTTGACTACAAGGACATTTTCCTAAGTGTCCTGGAAGATTTTTCAAACTCAAGATATTATTTAAAATTGATCAAACTCAGATGAATTTTTGAGAATAATACAAAATTTATAAAAAAATTGATAGCATTTTAAAATAATACTTATGTTTTCAATAGTATTTGAAAATACCACACATGAAAACAATTGAAATATTTAATAATTCTTTTAATTTGACCTCCCCCTAAACTTGACCCAGTCCTGGGAAGCTTGTTGACCACAAGTACTCTTCCTCTGAGTCTTAAGGTTTGATTCAAATCAAAGGAATTTTCTAATAATTTCAAAACAATTAATTAAAAGAAACTTTTTCAGAAGTTTGATTTAGACTCCCCCTAAATCTGACACGTCCTAGGAGTCCTTGTAGATTATGAAGTGGACTTTCCTCTGTGTCTTTAGGGTTTATCAAAATCAAACAAGACAGATAAACCTTTTTCGAAAAACACAAGTGATAACGATTTAAAGCTCAGTTTTCGAAATAGTAATTTTTAAAGTGCAATTTTTGAAAACCAAAAAAAATGAAAAGTACTCCCCCTGTACCCGATACCGTTTGACTCTATCTAAGTGCCTTAAGGAACTTTAGTGTTGTCCTAAGAGGCTTGTGTCTAATTGAGTGAGTCAAACAAATTTTTGAAAAGATATATTTTTGAAAAATATAATATATATATAATCAATCAGACAAGCATGAATTCCATAAAAACATTATTATGTTGAAGCACTATTTTGAAAATATATTTTTAGGAAAATATTCTAACGATTTTGAAAAACAATTTTGAAAAAGCATTTTTCAATTTATTAGTCCTTAACATCTCACCCATTTTAGATGTATCAATACAACAAGCATGATTGCCTTATAGGTGTATTGTGAGATGCTTGAATTATTTTTCTTAATTTATTGTTAATTCTAAGATTTAATTGAAGCTTGTGTTAGATTTGAATTTGACAAGCAATAACTTGAATTTGAATTTCAAAAATTGGCTTCCAGGTCTTGGCGAGGCACTAGGCCTTCTTTGGCCGTAGCCTTATTGGATCATCAACCCTTTCCTTGACAAAGCCTTTTAATGAAATTTCATTTTCAAAATTACTTTTTGAAAAATTCTGGTCTAACTAGTTTGGGTCTTGGATCGGTAGCTTCGGCTAGTTTCACCAGTCTAAAGAGACCAAGTATACTTGACTTTATTAGAATTGGTTTCCCTAACGTACTATCATCTCACCGCCACCCAATACTAGGTTGATCAAGTTTCAATTATTCTTTTTCCTATAGCCGTTCTAATATATGCATAAAATTTAAGTATCAATGACATGTCATATATTTTAAAAGAATAGCAAATGGATGTCATGTCAATTATGCATGAGTCAAACAATTTAAATCATTTTACTTATGTTTCTAAAGATGTATCAAATTCCCGATTTGATACATGTCGTGTGAACCGGCGAATATGTCAACCCACTTTGACATATTTAATTTTATTAATTTTAATTGTTGCGGTTTGGGTAAGGTTTTAGTTTTAGTTCGAGTTTATGTTATTTAAGTTTAAATTGGATTTAATTAAGAATTAATTGATGTTTGAATTTAAAGTCAAATTTTAATTGGAGTAAATTGAATTAATTAAGTTTATTTGAATTAATTTGAATTTAATTGAATTTTACTTAAATTATTTAGAATTAATTAATTTGAATTTGAATTATTAAGAATTAATTAATTTGAATTTATTTAAAGAATTAATTAATTAATTTGAATTAATTTGAATTATTTAATATTTAATTAATTAATTTGAATTATTTAAGATTTAATTAATTAATTTGAATTAATTTGGATTAATTAATTTGAATTTAAATTATTAAGAATTAATTAATTTGAATTTGAATTATTAAGATTTAATTAATTTGAATTTGAATTATTAAGAATTAATTAATTTGAATTTGAATTAATAAGAATTAGTGAATTTGAATTTGAATTATTAATATTTAATTAATTCGAATTTAATTAATATTTATTTTAAATTTAATTAAGATTTAATTAAGATTTAATTTGAATTTCATTTGGATTTAATTATGATTTAGTTTGAATTTAATTAGGATTTAATTAAGATTTAATTTGAATTTAATTTGGATTTAATTATGATTTAATTTGAATTTAATTTGGATTTAATTATGATTTAATTTGAATTTAATTAGGGTTTAATTAAGATTTAATTTGAATTTAATTTGGATTTAATTAAGATTTAATTTGAATTTTATTGAATTGTACTTAAATTATTTGAATTAATTTGAATTTAATTTTAATTAAATTATTTGAATTAATTCGAATTTAATTGAATTAAATTATTTGAATTAGTTCGAATTTAATTGAATTTTAATTAAATTATTTGAATTAATTTAATTGATTTAAACTAGAATTATTAATAATTAATTAACTTTAATTTGAATTATTAAGAATTACTTAATTCGATTTTGAATTATTAAGCATTAATTAATTCAAATTTAATTAAGACTTAGTTTAAATTTAATTAGGATTTAATTAAGATTTAATTTGAAATTTATTAAGATTTAATTAATTTGAATTTAAGATTATCATGATTAATTAATAATTGTGGGTTTAAATTCATCATTTTCATTATTTCGAAAATTTTTCTTCATTTTTATCTTTCTTTTCAAGTTTTTCTAATAATTTTGATTTATTTGAATTTTTGTAATTTTTATTGATTATGGCCTTTATCTTAGATAGTTCCATATCCTCCTTAAGATTAGATTTTTCAATATCCTCACAGTAGGTGGAATAAATTGGGCCACTAGTTAAAGTTTTATAATAATATTCAATATTATCTATAATTAAATTATTATCTAGGAGAATTTTATCTTCACCATTATCCTTGGAATTATCCTCAGATATATTTTCAACATTAATCTCTAGATTATCTTTAAGATTTTCAGAATTAATTTCTGGAATAATCTTGAGATTTTCAGAGTTATCTTTAGAATTTTTAGATTCGAATTCAAATTTATACAATGGATTTTCGAATTTGAATTTGTAATTATCTAAAGGATTTTCTGACTTAGAATTATCCTTAAGATTTTTTAATTCAATTTTATTCTTAGGATTTTCAAATTTAAACTTGGTTTTATCCTTAGGATTTTCGAATTTGAATTCGGATCTATCCTTAGGATTTTCGAATTTGAATTCGGATTTATCCTTAGGATTTTCAAATTCGAATTCGAGATTAGTTTCAGATTTAGATCCAGAATTAATTGCATCATTATCTGTAGAATTATCAAAGTTTATTTTAGATTTAATATCAGAATTAATTTTAGCAATTATTGAGTTGGTATAATGATTAAACAATTTATTTCTAACATTTTAGCCATATTCATATTTTGTAATTGATCATTCAAAATATCTATTTGACTATGCAGTAATTCTAACTTATCAGGGAAATTATCTAAATTATTAAAAGATATTGCAGGAATTTGTAAAACTTTTGGAACGTAAATCTTACGTACCTTCGCCGGACACTTGTTTTTGTAATGTCCGTATTTCTTGCATTTGAAGCATTGTACGTGATTTTTGTCCCTCCGGTTTCCTGGCGCTGGTGCCTCCTTCGCCACCGGTGATGTAGACCGAATCTTATGAGTAGGGCACTGATTTTTATAGTGCCCTCTCTCCCTGCACGTGAAACAAATAATATGCAATTTAAAATTAGACATTAAAAAAAAATGTACCTGATTCACCCCTGGGCTCCCCCTCAACTCCTGGCGTCGTTGCTCCGTCGGTGGTTAGTCCGGTGAAGAGCAGCTCGGCTCTGATACCAATTGTGGGACCGGTGCCGTCGATAGAGGGGGGGGTGAATATCGACCGTTCGAAATCTTTCGGAAATCTTCGTTCGTAAAACTATTCAGATCGTTAGTGCAGCGGAAAATAAAAACAAATCGAACACAGGTACACAGCGGATTTTACTTGGTTCCCGACCCCCCAGGGTCAGTACATCCAAGGCCTATGCACGGGAACGCCCGTCCACTATTAGTCTCCTTCCCGAACTTTCTGGAGGCGGAGAAACCCGACTTACAGTGCAATATTACAAGCAATAATATAGAAATTTAAGTACAGTAATTAAAAAGCAAACCAACGAGACAAAGTCAGAAGCTCGGCCGATCTGGACCTCCGAAGTGCCGCGCACCTCCTCCTGGAGCCTCCCAGTCGTAGAGCCTCGTTTCTAGCGCGTTGTCGTCGGTCGGAATGATCAGAACAGTACTTGGAAGTCATGTCTAAAGCAGAGGGGTCGAAGCCCCTTATATAGGCCTCCTGGGGGCGCCCTGGACGCTGGGGGCGCCCCGGAAGACTCGGTCAAACCTTATCCTTGCGCCTACCTCGTCGTAGGTGATAAGATCATTGACCAGGTCGCCCCGAACATCCCGGGCACCCTCTTGAGTGCTTATCCTGTGCTTCGTTCTCGCATCAGCTAAATGGTGTTGACCAGGGCGCCCTGGTGCATGAGGGCGCCCTGGTACATGAGGGCACCCTGGTGCATGAGGGCGCCCCCAACACTGGGGCACCCTGCATTAATACTGCAAGGCTAGTTCTTCTGCTTTCTTTGTCTCTGGTTCTTATTACCTGCAAGATACACAAACACAAAGCATATATGCATATAATATTAAGCTTAAGGACTTGGTTCGGACTTCGGATTTGCACGAAACCCTAAGTCGAACCGGCACGAGTTCCTATCCCCGAGAACTCGGCCTTCACCTACTCCTTTCAGGAGACGGTTGCCACCCAGCCCTTCGGGTAGACTTTTGCTTAGCTTCCGACACCTCCAGACCTCGAGACGCCCAAACCCTGACCCGTCTCTACTCCTGTCCTTAGTCATCGCTCAGCTAAGTTGCTCAGTCCCTCGGACCAAGACTTAATTCCCTGGCAGTCCTTCGCCAGGTGCCTAGCAGCCCTTCACTAGGTCTTCTATGCCTAGCAGCCCTTCACTAGGTGCCTAGCAGCCCTTCGCTAGGTCTTGGGGTTTCGATACCTAGCAGTCCTTCGCTAGGTGCCTAGCAGCCCTTCGCTAGGTCTTAGGGTGTCGATACCTAGCAGCCCTTCGCTAGGTGCCCGGCAACCCTTCGCTGGGACTTAGGGTTTTGATGCCTAGCAGCCCTTCGCTAGGTCTTAGGGTTACGATACCTAGCAGCCCTTCGCTAGGTGCCTAACAGCCCTTCGTTAGGTCTTTAGGGTTTCAATACCTAGGTTAACTAGGACATTTCTTCAACTTGGGTTACTTCTCCTTTGCTCCCCTTTGTCTGTTCAATATATCACTGACTTAAGTGTATTGTCAAACATTAAAACACTTAAAGAGAAATATCATTGATGCAACTTGCACCAACAATAACTTGAGTACAGGAGATCACACAAGAAGGAATACTCACAAAGCTCTCACAGGAATGCAACAAGATCGCTTAAGCACAAAGCAACAGAGAGCACGAACACAGCCCAGCCAAACTACCCAAGTTTCTGTCTTGTTCGCCTCTGCTTCCAGCTTCGCCACTTAAGCTCTGCTCACCATCACAAGCTTCATCAGCATCCACTGAGCCAGCCTGAACCCACTGACCTCCCTGAGCACTCAGTCCACTGAAGACCTCCTCTCCAGCTGAGCCTCCGTCAGTCGTCAGCTGCGTCAGTTGCCCGTTGAAACCTGAGAACGAGAAACAGCCAAACCTGCTCAACGGAAAGCCTCCCATTGACCCTCCTTGAGTGTTTGAATCACTTGCTATCACCTGCACACTCCAACAGAGGCTTAGCAATGCATATCAAAACATATCAGCAGTGTATCAGAGAATCGGCAGTGAAAACAGACGCGATCAGAGCTTCTGACAGCGTATTTGAATTAAAGTGATCGGTCACCGGACCGATCAGAGAGCCTCCTGATCGGTCACCAGACCGATCAGGCTGGTTCCAGACCGATCAGGCTCCGTCCTGATCGATCCCCAACGCTTAATCAGAAATCGCGATTTCTTTGAGATTCTCCTGGACCGATCACCAGACCGATCCCAGGTCGTGGATCGTTCACTGGACCGATCCACCCTTATATCGGGCGATTTCTGAGCTTCGCAGTCCAGACCTCCTGATCGGTCACCAGACCGATCAGGAAGCCTCCTGATCGATCACCAGACCGATCAGATCATGACCAGACCGATCAGGCTAGAGCCTGATCGATCATAGTGAGGAACCTGCGATGCTAGATCGTTCTCCGGAACGATCTGCACAGTGATCCTAATCGGTCTTCAGACCGATCAGGTTTAGATCAACAAGGGAACTCAACCTCAACTGTTCGCTCCCTGATCGGTCACCCGACCGATCAGGAGCCAAGCAGTAGGTGAAACACACACTCCCTGATCGGTCACTGGATCGATCAGGAGCAGTACAGTAGGTTCCCAACCTCACTGTGTGCTCCCTGATCGGTCACCAGACCGATCAGTCGTTGCTGGATCGGTCACCAGAGCGATCCACAACAGGGCAGCGTGCCAGCTTCCCTGACCAATCACCAGACCGATCCAGGGACTCAAACTCAGCCCTCCAAGCTAAGTTTCCATCCACCTTAGCCCTCCAAGCTAAGGATTTTCCATCTAACTCTCCAAGTTGGGAATTTGCACCTAACCCTCCAAGTTAGGACTTTTCACCTAGCCCTCCAAGCTAGGATTTTTCACCCAACCCTTCCGAGTTAGAACTTCATCCAACCTAGCCCTCCAAGCTAGGCACCTGACCCTCCAAGCCAGGACTTTTTCACCTAATTCTCCAGGATGGGAATTTGCACCTAACCCTCCAAGTTAGGACTTTTCACCTAGCCCTCCAAGCTAGGACTTTTCACCCAACCCTTCCGAATTAGGACTTTTCCAACCTAGCTTCACTCACTAGGACCTGGCTTCACTCACCAGGGTTTTGGTCACCCGGCTTCACTCACCGGGACCCGGCTTCACTCACCGGGATTTCAACCTAGCTTCACTCACTAGGATTTCCATCACCTGGCTTCACTCACCAGGACCTGGCTTCACTCACCGGGATTTTCATCACCTGGCTTCACTCACCAGGACCCGGCTTCACTCACTGGGATTTCTCACACCTAACCCTCCAGGTTAGGATTTCAATCAACCCGTGCCTAATCACTGATCAAGACTTAACCATAATTTGCTCAACTAAACTTAAATCATTGTCAAACACCAAAACAACAACCGGGCCAGACTGCATCAACAATCTCCCCTTTTTTGTTGTTTGACAACCCGATTTAAGTTTAGGTATCAATCAATTGAAGTCCGTTCAATTCTCATAAGGGAATCATGATCCTCCCCCTATAATAACCATAAACTTAATCAGCCATTTTCTCCCCCTTTGTCAAACATCGAAAAAGGTATGGTTATTAATTTTTAAACATACCTCCCCCTCAAACACGGGTCTCTCCCCAAACCCAAAATAATCAAAGTTAAGTTTTGAATTGCACATGAAAACATATACAGAATAATATTATGGTCAAGCATGTATATGTTTCATATGACAAGTAAGTCAAAGGATGATTTTGGAATTGCATATGAGAGGCATATAACATAAATGTATCATGGCAACAATGTATATGCATCATATGACAACATTTATTGCAGTTCCATCAGACTGATGATCGATACAGAAAAATTTCTGATTTATCTATGAACGATCAATTTTCAGAAAAATTTCTGTAATTCTGATTCGTTCAAGATCGGACTGCATTAACACTTGGACTTCCATGTGAAGACATATACAGAAGTATATCATGGTCAAATACGTATATGCTTCATTGGACGAGTAAGGAATGCATCTGTATCTGACATATAATCCTGATTGGTCTCCGTGACCGATCAGGGTCGTTGATTACTTGATACAGAAGAATTTATGATTAGTCTGGGGAGCGATCAAATTTCAGAAAAATTCCTGAAACTCTGATACGTTCCTGATCAGACTGCATTAACAATTTGCATTCCACAACAGGAGTGTAGACTCTATTAATATTCGACATTTCAGAAACATTTCTGAAACACGACATTAAAAACACGAGTCATGACTCAAGAAACCCTTTCTTATGAATTTGAACATTCCAATATAGGTTTGTATCAAATCACTATTCAGTACAGGTTTGTACCACTTAAACAAATTTGTGCTCCCTTAGTACCAGGTTTGTACCAATGGATGATCAAGTATGTTTCAATTGTACTTGGTTTGTATCAGATTTGTATGTGGTATTATCATTACACTGATACAATTTGATGAGAAGAGATTGGCTTGAGGAGGTTTTGGATCAATTTGGAATGATCTGGGAGTTCCTTGATCAGAGTTGGTCTGATCGGTCACCGGACCGATCAGAGTAATCCCTGATCGGTCAATGGACCGATCAGGTCTGATACAGAATGGTTTTTCAGTTTCAGAAACAAAATTTCAGAAACTATGAAATCAACTTTGTTTCAAATCTCAACCATTCCTAAACCCTAATACAATCATGTGTAATCCGTTTGTTCCTAAATCAAAATACATTTCTTCAAACAATCATCAATATATGATACTAATACCAAATTCCCAAAACATGATCAACATGATTTGTGTCAAAGTATAGAGGTAATCCATTTGATTCTAAAGGTTCCCTTAATCAAAATATATATCATGATTTGTGTCATAGCATGATAGTATTTTCTAAGCATGAACTTGAGTATCGAAACATGTTTGTATCAAAGCATGATCATATCAAGAAACCTTAGTTTGATACAAGGGAATCACTAGGTCATATAAGGTTAAACAGTGAATTTTAAAACTCATGGTGATGTCTTGTGAGATTTTTATAATGATCAGCCCAAACTATATGTTCATCTTGTTCTTAAACATGCATTCATGTGTTATAACACATACAAGATACTCATGGCATACTTGGGCTTGAGATAAGACATTTCATAAACCATAACTTGCATGAAAACACAAATTGCAACAATAAAACCAATTCTTTTAAGCAATTCATGCCAAGAGCAAGTTACGTGTGAATCTAAACTCTTCATGCAATATATAAAAATAATTTCCAAGGCTTGTTAACTTATTTTAAAACTAGTGTAACCTTAGTCTTGGTTTGGAGCACCACTTATCAACAACCTATGTTGATAGATGCTCCCCCTCAATTAAAGCTTATACAATTCTAAATATTGAGGTTTTAGGTACCCAAATTTTGGGACCTAAGGAATCTACAATGAATGACTTTGGCACCCATGCCTTAGTCAATTTCTTTCTAACCTTTTGAACCCTAGAATCATTTGATGATCTAAATTGGGTTCTTGACATTAATGATACAAAGGTTGGTTCCTTAGGTCGGTAACCTATATCGGCCTTATTGTAAACCGCCCTTTGGGAATTGAGTATCATATCTAAGGTTTTGGAGCTAGATGAGAATTTCTCAAGAACATTCTTGAGATTTTCAACTTCGCTCTTTAAGTCCTTATTGTCATTCTCAAGGGTCTTAACATGCAAGTCATCAATTACCTCATCCTTAGAGGTTTTTAAAAGTTCTACTTCCAATTTCAAAGATATAACTTTGGCCTTAGATTTTTTAAGCATCTTAGTTAGACATGCGATGGCTCGATAGCACTTATCTAACTCGGGAGAGATTACCTCTTCATCATCCGAAGATGATGAAGGCGCGGTTGAGGAGCTTCTTGATTCGTTGTCACTCTCTTCATTTGAGTCTTCTAAGGCCACTAGAGCCACAAGACAGTGAGTCCTCTCCTCCATTTTCTTCTTTTTGTCACCTGCCACTAAAGCCAACCCTTTCTCCTTTGGGCTTGTGTTAAAGATCTCATGTAATTCCATTTCACAAAATAGATCTTCTAACTTAACAATTGAAAAATCCTTGGAAACCTTGTAGGCATCCACCATGGATGACCACAAGGCATTCCTAGGAAATGATTTAAGGACATACCTCACTAGGTCTCGGTTTTCTACCTTCTCATTGATGGAGTGGAGGCCATTGAGGATCTCTTTGAATCTTCCATGGAGTTCACTTACCTTCTCATTTTCTTGCATGGACAAATTTTGGAGTTGACTGTGAAGGAGGTCCTTCTTAGCTATTTGGGTGTCATGAGTTCCTTCGTGGAGCTCAATGATTTTGTTCCAAAGATCCTTAGCACTTGTAAAAGGACCCACCTTGATCAACTCCTCCTTCGTCATCCCACATTGCAAGGTGACAATAGCTTTGGCATTTGCTTCCCCCTTCCGGATTTGCTCAGCTGACCACTTGGAAAACTCAAGCTCCTTTCCTTCATTATCCTTTGGAAGGGAAAACCCTTCCTTGACAGTGAACCACAAGCTCATGTTTGTCTTTAAGTAAAACTCCATTCTTGACTTCCAATATGAAAAATCAGTGCCGTCGAAAAATGGAGGTCGGTTTGTGCTCAATCCTTCTCTTCCAGCCATCTTGTTGTAAGCTCTCGGATGTTAAGACGTGAACAGAGCCCCAAGCTCTGATACCACTTGTTGGGATCGGAGATGGCTAGAGGGGGGGGGGGGGGAATCTAGCCAGACACAATTTCTTGGCTCTTTTCGAATCTTCTCTGCACTTAAGTTAGTAGCAGCGGAAACAAAACAAATGCAGAGAAGCAAACTTAACAAAACTACAGAAACAGAGAATACAAACCAAGGATCGCTAACAATGGTCATTTACAAGGTTCGGGGATAACTTGCCCCTACTCCTTGGCGTGCCCGTAACGTGGGCGATCCCTTGATCGTCGGCAGATCAAGCCCCGGTGATCCTGGATAAGATAGAGCCTCCTTCTCGGTGGAGAAACCTCTCCACAGATCTCACGGATGATATAACTTGAGTACAGGAGATCACACAAGAAGGAACACTCACAAAGCTCTCACAGGAATGCAACAAGATCGCTTAAGCACAAAGCAACAGAGAGCACGAACACAGCCCAGCCAAACTTCCCAAGTTTCTGTCTTGTTCGCCTCTGCTTCTAGCTTTGCCACTTAAGCTCTGCTCACCATCACAAGCTTCATCAGCATCCACTGAGCCAGCCTGAACCCACTGACCTCCCTGAGCACTCAGTCCACTGAAGACCTCCTCTCCAGCTGAGCCTCCATCAGTCGCCAGCTGCGTCAGTTGCCCGTTGAAACCTGAGAATGAGAAACAGCCAAACCTGCTCAACGGAAAGCCTCCCATTGACCCTCCTTGAGTATTTGAATCACCTGTTATCACCTGCACACTCCAACAGAGGCTTAGCAATGCATATCAAAACATATCAGCAGTGTATCAGAGAATCGGCAGTGAAAACAGACGCGATCAGAGCTTCTGACAGCGTATTTGAATTAAAGTGATCGGTCACCGGACCGATCAGAGAGCCTCCTGATCGGTCACCAGACCGATCAGGCTGGTTCCAGACCGATCAGGCTCTGTCCTGATCGATCCCCAACGCTTAATCAGAAATCGCGATTTCTTTGAGATTCTCCTGGACCGATCACCAGACCGATCCCAGGTCGTGGATCGTTCACTGGACCGATCCACCCTTATATCAGGCGATTTCTGAGCTTCGCAGTCCAGACCTCCTGATCGGTCACCAGACCGATCAGGAAGCCTCTTGATCGATCACCAGACCGATCAGATCATGACCAGACCGATCAGGCTAGAGCCTGATCGATCATAGTGTGGAACCTGCGATGCTGGATCGTTCTCCGGAACGATCTGCACAGTGATCCTGATCGGTCTTCAGACCGATCAGGTTCAGATCAGCAAGGGAACTCAACCTCAACTGTTTGCTCCCTGATCGGTCACCCGACCGATCAGGAGCCAAGCAGTAGGTGAAACACACACTCCCTGATCGGTCACTGGATCGATCAGGAGCAGTACAGTAGGTTCCCAACCTCACTGTGTGCTCCCTGATCAGTCACCAGACCGATCAGTCGTTGCTGGATCAGTCACCAGACCGATCCACAATAGGGCAGCATGCCAGCTTCCCTGACCGATCACCAGACCGATCCAGGGACTCAAACTTAGCCCTCCAAGCTAAGTTTCCATCCACCTTAGCCCTCCAAGCTAAGGATTTTCCATCTAACTCTCCAAGTTGGGAATTTGCACCTAACCCTCCAAGTTAGGACTTTTCACCTAGCCCTCCAAGCTAGGACTTTTCACCCAACCCTTCCGAGTTAGAACTTCATCCAACCTAGCCCTCCAAGCTAGGCACCTGACCCTCCAAGCCAGGACTTTTTCACCTAATTCTCCAGGATGGGAATTTGCACCTAACCCTCCAAGTTAGGACTTTTCACCTAGCCCTCCAAGCTAGGACTTTTCACCCAACCCTTCCGAATTAGGACTTTTCCAACCTAGCTTCACTCACTAGGACCTGGCTTCACTCACCAGGGTTTTGGTCACCCGGCTTCACTCACTGGGACCCGGCTTCACTCACCGGGATTTCAACCTAGCTTCACTCACTAGGATTTCCATGACCCGGCTTCACTCACCAGGACCTGGCTTCACTCACCGGGACTTTCATCACCTGGCTTCACTCACCAGGACCCGGCTTCACTCACCGGGATTTCTCACACCTAACCCTCCAGGTTAGGATTTCAATCAACCCGTGCCTAATCACTGATCAGGACTTAACCATAATTTGCTCAACTAAACTTAAATCATTGTCAAACACCAATACAACAACCGGGCCAGACTCATCAACAGACAGCCGGTGGAAGAGGACTTCAAGGGGCAAGCCAAGGGAGTGAACTTGAAGGCATATGTGAAGGGTGGTCTTCAGAGTGAGTGTGAGTGAAATTATACTCGGGGCAGTCGACTGCGGTTGGGGCAGTCGACTGCCAAACCTCACAGAAAGATCAGTCGACTGGTCCAGGACCAGTCGAATGATCCTCCCGAAAAACTAGCCGTTGGCAGGCTAATACGGTGGGACTAGTCGACTGCCCTGGGGGCAGTCGACTGGTATCGGGCTGGACAACTTGAGGAGTTGCCCTTTACTCTATTTAAAGGGAGACTTTTGAGCATGTCAAAGTTACGGTTCTAGAGGGTAGAATTGTGTTGTTTGTGCTCAGAGTTTCATACTCTTCCTCTTATCTTCATTTCTACTTTGTAAAGAGGAAGAGGGCAAAGTTGTGAAGGTTTCTCCACCTTGAAGGAGACATTCATAGTGGAGCTCGTGCGTGTGTGTGGATCCTTGGATTAGTCACCTCTCTGAGGTGGATACCAAGTAAAATAACGGGGTTAGCATTGTTCTTAATGTTTTTATTGATTTTGTTTGTGTTTAGCTAACAATCTTTGTAGACAAAATCGAAAGAAGATATTCACCCTTCCTCTAGCTTAACGCCGCAATCCTAATAGATAACACCGCTAAACATGCTACAACGACAAAAGAAAAAGATATACTTTTCTCTTGACGATGGGGACAGTTTGCCTTTCAATGTCCAGTCTGTTGGCATGTGAAGCACTTGCCTTTCGGCTTCTTCACGCCAGCCTGAGGTCCCTGCGATCCTGCTGCCTTCTTGGACTCACCTTGTTTCTTCTTCTTCCTGCCTTTCGGCACAGAAGTAGAAACCCTTTGAGTGACCAAGGCCTATGAACGCTGACGAAAGAGTCCCTCTGTCGCCTGGAGTTCTCCTAGCAGTTCCCCCAACGTATACTCATGCTTGTTCATGTTGTAGTTGAGCCGGAACTGCTCAAAACTCCTAGCAGAGACTAGAGTATAATATCGACCTGGGTTTCCCCGTCAATTTGTGCTCCCAGTACCTCAATCTCATTGAGGTGAGCTATCATTTTCAGGACATGATCCCTCATGGGTGCCCCTTCAACCATAGTAGTCGTCATCAGGTTCTTCATCGCAACCTGCCTAGCGGCCTGACCCTGGTGCCCGAAGAGCTCCTTGAGGTTCAACATCATATTATAAGCAGTGGGCATGACCTGATGCTGATATTGCAATACATTCTGTTAGTGATATGAGAGAAGTGTCCTAAGACAATCGCCTTATGATTGTAAACATTTATTTTAATAAATGATAATTCACTATTTGAGTATACATGTTTTGTGTATTTGATTGGGATCTTAAACTCATCTACTGAATGTCCGCAATACAACTCACAGCATAAGAGAATTTGTGATGGGATCACAACTAGTGATTATCTCTAATGTGCAATTGTGAAGTATTGAAATTATCCCTAGTCGATGAATTGATAAAAACGGACACTATCAATTCTGCTGAGACTAGCATGGGTTATTCTCTAATCAGCTGATTCTCACTAGCTGGTGACATTGGGATGTCCGGAGATAAACATGGATGCTAGTTAAGGGAACTAGTTCATTGGAGTGACTAGCTGTGAGACTTCATATGGGAATCTACATGTAGATATGTCAATGAAGATCTTACTGCGGCTTAAGTGCGATGTTCCTTTGACTTGCGGTGTTCAAGTCATCTTGGTCATGGAGACTTATACTTTGACATCTTAAGCAAGCATCTCCAAGGAGGTGTGGACCCAGGATGATCGGGTATAAGCCGAAGTGCCCGAAGATGTTTGAACAGCCTACAAAGGATTCACCACTCCTTGCGAGAGATGTATACCCAGGCCTATCGTCGGATTGTTACTCAAAGCCTCTGGCCAGAGCATATCATGTTAAGAGTGCGAGTCTCTTAAATACATGAGAGTAATTAGAAATCCAAAGGACGAGGAAGACACTACTTGGGCTAGGTGTGACGTAGTCAGCCTAGTGGGGACTGACACCATAGACCGTGTCCTGAACCAAGTGGGTATAAGGTGGTGAAGGGAATGAGGCACGATTCATTAGAGCTGCTGAAGGGTTTCAGAATAATTTCTTCTGGGGTCAAACCGTTGATCTTTCGATTAATTGGGGATCATGATGTACTACTAGGTGCCACTCATGATCGATCTATAATTAATGGGTTAATTATAGACGGCCAACATAAATCGAAAGCCTATTTAGTCACACGCAATACGAGTAATCCGAGGGATTTAAAACGAGTTGAAAATTGGATTTTCCGATCAAGAGAAACGAGTCGAATCTGAGTTAATCAGAGGCACAATGGAAGCTAAAAATGGCTAAGTCTTTTGAAGGCTTTTTGGGCGAATTAAATGAGTTTAATTCGCGACCGGTTCGGGTTGGTTTGGCCGGCCAAAGGAGGTGCTAACCCTCCTTGTGGTGGCCGGCCATTAAAGGAGATTAAACCAATTTAATTGGTTTAATTAATAAAATAAATCTAGCGCGGTTTATTTTATAAATTATGGATAAATAAATTTGTATAAAGAAAATTTATATAAATAAATTTGTAGAAATTTATTCTTTTTATGGAAGTTAAAATAATCCATGAATTGGTTTATTTTAATTATATAAAATTAATTATGAATTGATTTTATCATAATAAGAAAGTTTATAAATTTCTTATAAAAAAATTTATTCCATAATTTAAAGAGAGAAAAGAATAAGTTTTATTATAAATTAGTTTATAATAAAGACTTGGTTTAAACGGAATAATTAGTTAAGAAAATTTATAGGATAAATTTCTTATAACTAATTCCGTTTAGAGAGAGACTTAGCAAAGAGTTGCTACTATATAAAGGAACCAAAGGCTAGCCCTTTAGATCAATCAATTAATCAAGAGATTAATTAGAGCTCTCCCTCTCTCTCTTTTATTCTCTTCTCTCCTCATCTTCTTCTCCTTCACATTAGGGCCGGCGCCCCATCCTTGTGGATTAGGGCCGGCGCACCAAGCCTTCATCCAAGGGGTGAAGTTGGCGTGAGCAACCAAGAAGAAGGAGAACCCGAAGACGAAGAAGAAGAAGCGGATAGCGACTCCTCTCTTCCGGAATACGATTCCGTTACTTCGTTGGTTAGTTTTTCCATTATTTCTCTTGTCCTTCTAGTTGTGCCTTCCGAGAATCTAGTAGTTCTCGTCGGCACAAAACTCGTGACTTTGTGAAGTCATCCCGAAGAGAACTCGGCGTGGACGCGAATAGAGGCGGAGCTTCCAAGGGACGCTACGGTTGGATCTCGTCCCTTTTCTTCGAGTTACGCGAGGTATAAAAGTAAATTAGTTTACTTTTCCGCAAAGTTTTATTTTATGATTATGTCAACACACCATAAGATTGCATGCTAGATACGAAGTTAAAATAATTTAGGAAATTATTTTATGCAAACTCTTCCGCTGCACGTAAAAATTTTAAATTTTACGAACTCGTATCCTTGTCGACATGCACCCGGTCCCAACACATTCGACATAGATGCCAGAATGTAGCACCGCGCCATCTCATCTGCCTTGACCCACTTCTTAAAGCGCTCCCTCTACTCTTCACTAGAGTTCTCGCCAGGCTTTTCAGGATACTCCTCGAAGAGCATATATTTGTACTCTTCAGCAGTAAGGACAATGTCTAGGTTTCTTTTCCAATCTATGTAGTTGGGGCTAGTAAGTTTGTTTTCCTTAAGTATGGTTGCTAATGGGTTAAAGGTTATTTTGAAAAATTCCTGAGAATCACAACAAGCACAACTTTAGATTTCTAAAATAAATTGATTCCTTAAACAATAAAATTTTGAAATCAACCAACACCTCAAACATCGAGAATTTGCATGCCACGTTAGTGTAGACGTATACGAATTCTACATTCGTTAGAGGAGGTTTTACCCATTAATTTTACTATCTTGTCAACCTAACTTTTTGACAAATAAGATTAATAGTTGGTTTGCTTCGGCCCTATAAATAATAGCAGTGACTCTGTTGTGGAGGATACTAATATTTGTATCTAAGTGTTTACCATTACACGACACTAAGAAAATTATTTCCGATTATGTGTCTTCCGTTGGGGAAGTACACACGCTCTTCAATAATTTTCTATAATCTTTTCCGACTCAATGATCCGCAGAACAAGCCTATCCGTTATGGAGGAAGGCACTCAGAGCCGACGCGCGGGCTTTTCGCATCACTTATTGGATTGTAATGGAGGCCACGGGACCCTTAGGGTCCCTCTCCCACTTAGTTATTTAGTTCGAGGAATTTTCCATGCACACACACAACAAGCACATAAACTAACAAAATGAAATAGAAAAATCTTAGATTTTCCAACTTTCATGACCTTGGTCTCTAATGCGCCTCCAGTCGTGTCGTCACCTCATCCGCTCCTCCCTACACCATGCGCAAGCTACCTTGAAGGGATCTCCGAGCTCAAATGACTAGCTAATTATTTACATCCATCGATCCTATACTCCACGAAGGAGTGTACATAAAAACTAGATCGAAAGTTAACAAAAAGTTCGGCTAAATATGTGTCATATTTAATTTCAAAAATTAAATACTATCTAGCCTCGTCAACCCAGAGGATTTAATTAATTACACAAATTGCACAACCAATCACATACATCTATTATTTTGGCCATGATAAGTTGGAATCTAGTGTCTGCAACAAAGACTTAGCCTACGCACATCCACATATCATCCAGCACAATAAAATATATGATAATGCACAATAAATTAACCAATCCTAAACACACAAAATCGAAAACCTTAGCTCTGATACCAGTTGTTGGGTATGGCTTGGCGGGTTTCCTAAGTGAATACTTGGTCGTCCTTGAGAAACCTCTCCATGTCTATGGATTAAAAAATTAATCCAAATGGAGACCCGTCTCTCAACGACCATCTCGCCATTATATCGTTCGGTACAAATTACAACTTGGCCAATCACAAAGATCGAGCCTTGTAATTCTCCTAACCAAACGACCGCTGAAAAGACGATGAGTGGATCGCCGGGTTTTGTATTTATTATCGGGGTCAAATAATTAATTATCATTGATTAACCAATAATTAAACAAGATAATTAATTATCACATGCCACATAAAATGATAGAGAAAATCAAAGGAGCCAAGGAAGAGCATATACCTTCCATTACCTTACGATCTTCTACCGTATGACTCTCCCCTTTTGGACGTCGTGTAGGCGACGATCTACCAAGAACCTTGGTCGCCAAGTCGATCCCTTCTCCTTGCGCCATCCAATCCCTAACCAAAGGGATGCCGCCCGCTACTCCAAGGAAGAAGATAATCCGAACATAAACCCTATGACTCCTTTCCTCCACCGCCGACACCTCATCTTCTTCTCCACAATAACATGAGTTGCGTTTCTGCCTTGGAGAAATTTGCAAGCTGCAACTTTTCTGCTTTCTCCCGAAAAAAAATTGCTGAGCAACTTTCTTACAAGAAAATAAGTTGTTGACTGCTTTCTCCAATGCACGCAACTGCGAGGTCCTTGGAGAAGAGAGGCGTGAGCAACCTTGGAGAAGAGATGCCGTGAGCACCTTGGACTCTCCACAGCCCACAGCCCACAGCCCATAGTGATCAACAAGATGCCGTGAGCATCTTTCTTTCTCCACGGAAGTCGGCGCAACTTCTTCAAGTTGCCGTGAGCAGCTATGATTGGAGCGCAGCTTTTCTCCAAGTTTTCACAACAGAAAACTGTTTTTCACAATAGAAAACTATTTTTCACCACCGAAAGTTGCATGGCAACTTGCAATTGCCTCTTGACCAACCACGCATGCACTCTCACAGTGGTGCAATTTCTTCTCCTCCATGCATGCACTCCACGTTAATGAGAAGCATGCACTCCACGTTAACTGTTGGTGGTAGCGAGGAGAGACTTTGAGCGCGGCCAAAAGAGAGAGAGAGGAGGAGGGAGGAAGAGGAAAGAGAAACTTAGGATTTTTTTTATGTTTCATTAAATCAATTGGTTTTATATCATTATGGGGTATTTATAGGTTACAAAAAGGATCATAAGGAGGAGTTGGATCTTGGCCTGCTAATGGATCCAAACCTAATTCATTAATGAAGATTCATTCCACTAAAGGATCTCCATCACCAACCCCCATATTTACATATGGGTTTCACCTATTATGAGCACATCCATCCCCCGTGTTTAAGATATCGAATATCCGTCGATTAAATTAAATTACTGACAATTTTAATTAATCAACCTTTAGCTCCTTGACTAGTACCACTCAACCTTATTATCATGTCAAATCAAATCCACCTGCGGGGTTTAACATGATGAGCCTTATGAGCTCATCAAGGGGGCATCATCATCCCGACTCACCAGGACACGGATTCCATCAATAATCAACGGCACACCATCTAATTAATATTATTTCCCAACTTACCGGCCTATCGATTTAGAAAAATAAATCTCGCCCATTGGTAAATCAAAGAAATAAATATTAACTATACGTGCCCTTTATTATATCGGGATTTAGGGATAGTACTCCATAATAATCTGAGGTCTAATCCAATTATTAAGTCAATACAAATTGAATGACCTCTAGTTTTGGTCCTGCTCAATGCACACAAAGCACACTAGTGTAATTTTATGGTCAAGATAAATCACACCTAATTACACTATAATCATCCCGATGGTTTGTCCAACTCCATCTCGGTTGTGAGCCTATACTTATACAATGCAAGGGACTTGATAACATGATCTTCTGTGTGTCACCACACACCATGTTACCTACAATGCAAAGTATCAGACTATTTATGCATATACTAATATAAATACGCATCAGTGTTATTGTGATTCCCTTTTAAAATGTGGATGACCATACAGAAAAGACAAGGCTTTTAGTATACATCCTAACAGTTAGAACGGTTCACTTCGAGTTCCAAGAATCTTGACATGGTTCTTGGAAAACATAAGTCAGTTCTAAATCGATTCGGACTTGGCTATCAAACCAACTCGCGATATAGATCTTATTATTCTGTATTGAACCAAACTAGAACCCGAGTCTAAGCATGGGTCCCTAAGCTGAGTTTGAACAAACAAGCTCGACCAAACCAATATTGGATCCCCAAGGACAAGATTCACATCTTGCCTAGCCCATATCGAGGCTTTAGTCCAGGGGGAGCTAATATAAAAATCATTTTTGTACTTAGATGATTTGTTTTATTGAATTATTGCTTGATGTTTGTTTATTTTTTTTATTCTGCTTAGACTTAGGGATGGTTAGTTAAGAATCAGACTTAATTGAGACTTGAACAACATAATATTAGGAAGAGGTGAGATGATAGTACGTTAGGGAAGCCTGGCTAAGGAGTCAAGTAGTATAAGACGTACCATATTTGGTCTGTTTAGTCCGGTGGAACTAGCCGAAGCTACCTCTCCAAATCCTAAGCTAGTTAGACTAGAGTGTCTCAAAAAGTAATTTGAAAATGATCTTTCTTTAAAAGACTTTGTCTAGGAAAGGGTTGTTAATCCAATAAGGCTACGACCAAAGAAGGCCTCTGTGCCTCGCCAAGACCTAGAAGCCAATTATCGAAACTCACTTTTAAATTACTATTTATTAAACTCAAATCTAACACAAGCCTCAATTAAATCATGGAATTAACATAAGATCAAAGATAAAAATAATACATCTTACAAAATAAATAAGGAAAACCCTTTATGGGTTAAAACAAGCACCTAGGGTCTGGTATGAAAGACTATCCACCTACCTGATTGTTGGGTATGGCTTGGCAGTTTCCAAGACAATCACAGGGTCGAACCTGAGAGACCTCTCTATGTCTGCGGATTAAAATTTAATCTGAATAAAGACTCATCTCCCAAACAACTGTCTCGTCGTCGTGTTAATTAATCCAAATCACAATTTATCTAAAACCAAGGTTAAGGCCTTGTAACTTTTCGGATTAATAATCGCGGAAAAGACCATGAATGGATCACCAATTTTTATATTTATCTTCGGGGTCCATGACATAATTAATTATCAAATTAATTAATAAATAATTAATCTATGATAATTAATTATTAACGTGCATATGATAACAAATATCAAAGCAAGAAATATAGCAAAAGTAAAACAGAGCTCGGGAGAGTTATACCTCGCCGTTTATCTCGCAGTCTTCTACCTTATAACTCTCCCCTCCTGAACGTCGTATGGGCGACGATCTACCAAGACGTGGAGTCACCAAGGCTCGCCAAGATCACCTTCTTCTATCCTCTTCCTCTTAGCCAACAAAAACCCTAGCTAGGGTTTCGGCCAACCACCTTCTCCCTCTCCTCCTCACGCCGCCGGCCACCTCAAGCTCCAAGGTCTAGATGGCCGAGAGAGAGCACTGAGAGGAAGGTTGGGAAGATGAAGAAGGGGAAGAAGAAGCTAAGCAACCTCCTTCTTCTTCCCAAAACCTCACCGGAAACCCTAGTTTCTTCTCCCTCACCGCCGGCGCCAATCAAGGAAGAAAGCCCCTATTTTTTCCGGCCGCCGGATCCTCTCCTCCTTGCTCCTTGCTTGCGCATGCACAGGAGGTTTTACAATGATGAAGGAAGAAGAAGAGATCAGAGAGGAAGAAGGGAGAAAAGCCGAGCTTTTCTTCCTTCTCACCGCCGGCGCCTCAAGTGGATGAAACCCGCCGCCGGCAGCCCTCCTCTCGCTCCTCTGCTCCAAGCCGAGCACCAGGGTGCTCCTCCCTCCCTTGCTGATGCTTCACGCCCAAAGGATGAATGGAGGATGAGGAGAAAGCTCCTCTTCTTCCTCCTCCTTCTCGCCGGCGCAAAGGTGACCTAGGAGAGAGATTAGGAAGAAAGGGTTTTGTGGGGTTTTGTGGTTAATAGAATTAATTCTCAATTAATTCATTAAGCCTTGTATCATGACTCCTATGAGGTATTTATAGGGCTAAGGTAGGGACCATGAGGAGGAGTTGGTTCTTGGCCCGCTAATGGATCTAAACCCGATCCATTAATGGAGATTCATTCCACTAAAGGATCTCATTGAACTTCCTCACCAACCCCCATATTTTCATATGAGCTTCACATATTATGAGTCGTCCATCTCCTCGTGTTTAAGATATCGAATGCCCAATAATTAATTTAATTTACTAACAATTAAATTAATTATCCTCTTGATCCTTGATTAGTACCACTCAACCTTTTCATCATGTCGGACCATAGTCCACTTGCAAGATTTGACATGACGATCCTTTTGAGCTCACCAAGGGGGCATCATCATCCCGACTCACCAGGACACGGATTCCGTCAATAATCAATGACACACCATGCAGATAAAATTATTACCCAACTTACTGGGCCTATCGATCAGACAGAATTGATCTCGCCCATTGGTAAATCAAAGTAATAATTAATTAACTACATGTGCCCGTTATTATTTCGAGATTTAGAGATCGTACTCTATAATATAATCCGAGGTCTAATACAATTTACGAAGTCAGTACAAAATTGGATGACCTCTCTTTTGGTCCTACTCAATGCACATAAAGTGTACTAGTGCAATTCTATGGTTAAGACAAACCACATCTAATTGCACTACAACCATCCTGATAGTTTGTCCAACTCCATCTCGGTTGTGAGCCTCTTTCTTATACTTCTGCAAGGAACTTGATAATATGATCTTCCGTGCAACACCATGCACCATGTTATCTACAATGCCAAGTATGAGATATGTTGTGCATATACTAATATAAATATGCACCGTATGATTTTGCGATTCTCTTTAAAATATAAATGTATTCTAACCAAAAGCAAGACTTTTTTATACATCCTAACAATCTCCCACTTATACTGAAAGACTTTGCTGTTATCAAAATGTCATACATCTGACTCCTAGATCCTTCATATGCCTAAAAGCTCTCGCTACTAAGGCCTTAGTGAAATGATCTCCCTAGGTCATCCTCTGATGTAATCTAGGCAACAACAGCTATTCCTTACCAGGGTGGTACTTACGCTCTATGTGTTTACTTGCCTTATGGACTCGTGATTCCTTCGAGTTTGCAACTGGACCATTTTAATCACAACAAAATGTGATAGTCCTGAGCAAACTAGGAATCACATCGGAGTCCATCTTGAGGTTCCTAAACCATGTAGCTCTTTTGGCTGTTTGAGAGACTGCCAACCATCCAGCTTCTATGGTAGAGTCCATCACGCAGCCGCTGCACGACACTCTGCCATACAATGGTTCTACCTCCTAAAAGTAATAAGGAATATTTATATTTACCCCTTATCCTGATTGAAATTCTATATCCATATAACCCACAGGATATTGATCTGCCCGGTAAACCGGCTTATAGTCCTCAGTCCTTCTCAGGCACTAATATATGCTTTTACCGCAATCCAATTTCCGTAGCCTGGGTTACTCCAATATCTGTTAACCATGCCCACGACACAACATATATTTGGTCTTGTTTTTAGCATACACTAGGCTTCCTATAGCTAATGCTAAAGGAACCGTCATTATCTGCTCTATCTCCTTTGATAATCTAAACATATCTCTTTAGATAGAGTAGCTCCAAAACTGAAAAGTACCAAACTTTTCTTGGAGGTATCCATGCTAAAACAAGTTAGGATAGTGTCTTTTATGAAGCTTGGGATAAGCACATCATCCTTGTCTGAAGATCCCTTAGATCCTTGATCCCCAAGGATGTGTCTTGCTATTCTTAAATCTTTCATAATTATTTGGACAACCATACCCTTACGTCTGACAATATTCCGTCATTGTTGTCAACCAACAAAATATTATCTACGTATAATACAAGAATACCATCACGTATCTGTCACATTACTTACATACACAAATCTTATCCGTCCTTTGAACAAATCCATATGACTGGATCTATCTCATCAAAACGGATGTTCGTTGTCACAGGTCTAGGAATCCGGTTCATGTTCACCAAGAAGCCAGTCCATAGACTCTTCAAGAACATGAAACCTTTAGGTTGACTAACAACCCTCCTACTATGATAAGGTACCCCTTGTGTATCTTCTGTGACACGAGGTGCAGTGTCATGCTAAAACAAGTTAGGACAGTGTCTTTTATGAAGCTTGGGATAAGCACATCATCCATGTCTGGAAATCCCTTAAATCCTTGATCCCTAAGGATGTGTCTTGCTATTCTTAAGTCCTTCATAGTTATTTGGACAACCATACCCTTACGTCTGACAATATTCCATTATTGTTGTCAACCAACAAAATATTATCTACGTATAGTACAAGAATACCACCACGTATCTATCACATTATTTACATACACAAATCTTATTCGTCCTTTGAACAAATCCACATGACTGGATCTATCTCATCAAAGCAGATGTTCCTTGTCATAGGTCTAGGGATCCGGTTCATGTTCACCAAGAAGTTAGTCCATAGACTCTTCAAGAACACGAAACCTTTAGGTTGACTAACAACCCTCCCACTATGATAAGGTACCTCTTGTGTATCTTCTGTGACACGAGGTGCAGTGCCATGCTAAAACAAGTTAGGACAGTGTCTTTTATGAAGCTTAGGATAAACACATCATCCTTGTCTGGAGATCCCTTAGATCCTTGATCCCCAAGGATGTGTCTTGCTATTCTCAAGTCCTTCATAATTATTTGGACAACCATACCCTTACGTCTGACAATATTCCGTCATTGTTGCCAACCAACAAAATATTATCTACTATAGTACAAGAATACCACCACGTATCTGTCACATTACTAACATACACAAATCTTATTCGTCCTTTGAACAAATCCACATGACTAGATCTATCTCATCAAAGCGGATGTTCCTTGTCACAGGTCTAGGGATCTGGTTCATATTCACCAAGCAGCCAGTCCATAGACTCTTCAAGAACATGAAACCTTTAGGTTGACTAACAACCCTTCCACTATGATAAGGTACCCCTTGTGTATCGTCTGTGACACGAGGTGCAGTGCCCTGTGGTATTTCTTCTTGTACAGTTGGTACTTAGATCAGAATATCCCCTTTATTTAATTTACTCAGAGTGACTCTTTTCATGGGCTTGTGGTTTATTCATAGTCCTTTTCCTAAGAATCAGTCATTCGTACCAACGAATATCCTCTGATCCTTAGGGCTACTAAACCACCTTTTGTTTCCGTAGGATAGCTTACAAACATATGCACTAGATTCCAACTTCTCAGTGTCTCTCTTCAGCACATGTGCTGAACTACCCATAATCTGAATATGCCTTAGACTAAGTGTTCGCTTAGCCTACATTTCTATGGTTTTAAGATACTACTGACTTAGATAGTATCAAGCATATACATTGTCGTATCCAGGGCATATCCCCTTGAACAAATCTGGCTAATCTCAGAGTTGCTTATCATCTTCTTAACCATTACCTTAAGAGACCTTCTTCCTTTCATATGTTGCACCGTTCTATTTAGGGCACACCAGGTGCAGTAAATTGGAATCGAATCCCAATTACTGATAAGTAAGTCCTACAACTATCCCTAGAGGTACTTGCCACTACGATCTAATCGTAATGTCGCCATACTTTTACTCTGATGTAACCCTGCATCAGACTTGAATTCTTTGATCTCATAAAAGTATTCAATTTTACAGTACATCAAGTAAATGTACTTTGACCCTTGAATAATTGTTTACAAAATAAACAAAGTCTTCAAGGTTACCTCTATTCTAGATATATAGATTAAGGACTTATACTTATCGGCTTGAACCAACTCCTACATACCTTTGGCTCTATGCCCCTAGGCTTAGAAAAAGCCTCTTGGTCTTTTTAACCATCCAAGTAAGATTCAAAGATTTTAAGAAAAACAAGTCTTCCACCACCAATGAACCCAAGGGCTCATTGGCTATCAACCTTTGAATCCCACTAAAGGTTAATAAGACCAAGCCTTAGAGCCAAAATATATGTTTGGTTCATTTTGGAAGAAACCTTTCTCTTACTTCGATGATAAGCTATCTAATTGCATCATGGGAGCTTTTGGTTTTTAAACTAATTGCCTATCTATGCACTTTAACAGATAATCCTTCTATTCCACTTTTAACAAATAAAAGTAATAGAATATCTTATTCCAGAAACTGAACAAAGGTTCTTTTCAAAAATTAAGTACATAAAGACAATCTCTATAAAACCAAAACTATGTCATCCTATGCTAAAGACATAAATGAACAAATAAACTCCCACTGCAAAAGTCATCTCCATAGCCTATCCATGTAATCAGCAATATCTTCCTCAGCTAGCCGTTGGGTTTCCTGGAACCCCTGCACAAAAAATGTAGACATGATTAGTGGCATCCGTATCTACACACCAGGTACCGGTAGATATCACCGCTAAACATGTTACAAGACAAAAGAATAAAATTTACCTGAATTATTACCCTGACGGCGGGGAAAGTCCGCCTTCCAATGTCCTGACTGCTTGCACACAAACCACTTGCCTTTCGGCTTCTTTATGCATCCCTGAGGTCCCTATAATTCTGCTACTTTCTTTGCTCCAACATGTTTCTTCTTCTTCTTCTTCTTCTTCTTCTTCTTCTTCTTTTTCCTTTCAGTTTAGAAGTAGAAACCTCTTGAGTAATGAAAGTCTGTGAAAGAGAAACCACCTCTGCCGCCTCAAGTTCTGCCCACGAATATGAACGCTTGTCCTTATTGTAGCTTAGGCGAAACTTCTCAAAACTATGTGGTAGAGATTGGAGGATGAGATCGACCTGAGTTTCTCTATCGATCTGTGCTCCAAGATTTCCATCTCTTTCAGCCAAGCCATCATTTTGAGGACATATTCCCTTACGGGCATACCCTCAACTATGATGGTTGTTGTTAAGTTCTTCATTACCTCCTGCCTAGCGGCCCGATTACTTTGCCCGAAGAGTTCATCGAGTTTGGATGTTTTATCACTGGTAATGGAAGAAGCTTGATTTCGATGACACTCAGTCGTCTCATCTGCTTCCAACCATTTCCTAAAATATTCAAACTCCTCTTCAGTATTAATCTCGCTAGGCTTTTCGGCACAAAACTCAACAAGATCAGATTTAGGTTCCTCGGCAGTAGAGACAAAGTCCATATTCAACTCCCAATCCTTATTGTTATTAGGGGCATTAATTTGGTTCTCTCTTTCTATTAGAACAAGTGGGTCTAGATCCATTTTAAAATACCTAAGAATCACAACAATCACACACTTTAGTTTTTGAAAATAAATTGACTCCTCAAAATAATAAATTTCCAAAAATAACCAACATCTCAAAATACCGAGAATTTTGCATGCCATGTTAGTGTGGATGTATACGAATTCTTCATTCGTGAGAGGAGGTTTTACCCATTAATTTTACTATCTTGTCATCCTAACTTTCTGATAAGTAAATTAATAGTTGGTCATCTTCGGCCCTACAAATAATAGTAGTGACTCCATTGGGGAGGATACTAATATTTGTATCTAAGTGTTTACCATTACACGACACTAAAAAAATTATTTCCGATTATGTGTCTTCCGTTGGGGAAGTACACACGCTCTTTAATAATTTTCTATAATCTTTTCTAACCCAGTGATTCGCAGAACAAGCCTATCCGTTATGGAGGAAGGCACTCAGAGCCAACGCGCGAGCTTGTTCGCATCACATGTTAGATTGTAATGGAGGCCGCGGGACCCTTAAGGTCCCTCTCCCACTTAGTTTTTTACGTTGAGGTTTTTCACATGCACACACACAACAAACACATAAACCAATATAATAGTGCAACGAAAAAATCCTAGATTTTTCCAACTATTATGACCTTGGTCTCTAATGCGCCTCTAGTCATATCGTCACCTCGTCCACTCCATTCTTTCCATGCGTAAGCCATCATGAAAGAGTCCCCGAGCCGAGATGATTAGCTTACTTATTTACATCCATTGATCCTATACTCCACAAAGGAGTGTACATGTAGTCTAGATCAAAAGTAAATAAAAGCTTGACTAAACAAGTGTCATATTTAATTACAAAAATTAAATAACTTATCTAGCCTCGTCAACCCCGAGGATTCAATTAATTTACATCACACACAATCAATCATATACAAAACATATTAATGTCATAATAGTTGGAATCTAGTGCCTGCAACAAAGAGTTAGCCTATGCACATCCAAAAATTATCCAGCAAAAATAAAGTACATGATAATGTGCAGAAAAATAACCAAATCCTAAACACACAAAACTGGAAACACAGCTCTGATACCAATTGTTAGGTATGGCTTGGCGGTTTCCAAGGCAACCATAGGGTCGAACTTGAGAGACCTCTCTATGTCTATGGATTAAAATTTAATCCGAATAGAGACCCATCTCCCAAATGACCGTCTCGTCGTCGTGTTAATTAATCCAAGTCACAACTTAGCCAAAACCAAGGTTAAGGCATTGTAACTTTCTGGATTAATTAACCGTGGAAAAGACCATGAATGGATCGCCAATTTTTATGTTTATCTTCGAGGTCCATGACATAATTAATCTACGATAACTAATTATCAACGTGCATATGATAACAAATATCAAAGCAAGAAATATAGTAATAGTAAAACGGAGCTCGGGAGAGTTATACCTCGTCGTTTACCTCGCAGTCTTCTACCTTATGACCCTCCCCTCCTGAACGTTGTGTGGGCGACGATCTACCAAGACGCGGAGTCACCAAGGCTTGCCAAGATCACCTTCTTCTATCCTCTTCCTCTTAGCCAACAAAAACCCTAGCTAGGGTTTCGGCCAGCCACCTTCTCCCTCTCCTCCTCACGCCGCCGGCCACCTCAAGCTCCAAGGTCCGGCCGACCGAGAGAGAGCACTGAGAGGAAGGTTAGGAAGATGAAGAAGGGGAAGAAGAAGCTGAGCAACCTCCTTCTTCCCAAAACCTCATTGGAAACCCTAGTTTCTTCTCCCTCACCGCCGACGCCAATCAAGGAAGAAAGCCCCTGTTTTTTCCAGCCGTCGGATCCTCTCCTCCTTGCTCCTTACTTGCGCACGCACAGGAGGAGACAATGATGAAGGAAGAAGAAGAGATCAGAGAGGAAGAAGGGAGAAAAGCCGGGCTTTTCTTCGTTCTCACCGCCGGCGCCTCAAGTGGATGAAACCCGCTGTCGGCAGCCCTCCTCTCACTCCTCTGCTCCAAGCTGAGCACCAGGGTGCTCCTCCCTCCCTTGCCGATGCTTCACGCCTAAAGAATGAATGGAGGATGAGGAGAAAGCTCCTCTTCTTCCTCCTCCTTCTCGCCGGCGCAAAGGTGACCTAGGAGAGAGATTAGGAAGAAAGGGTTTTGTGGGGTTTTGTAGTTAATAGAATTAATTCTCAATTAATTCATTAAGCCTTGTATCATGACTCCTATGGGGTATTTATAGGGCTAACGTAGGGACCATGAGGAGGAGTTAGTTCTTGGCCCGCTAATGGATCCAAACCCGATCCATTAATGGAGATCCATTCCACTAAAGGATCCCATTGAACATCCTCACCAACCCCCATATTTTCATATGGGCTCCACATATTATGAGTCGTCCATCTCCCTGTGTTTAAGATATCAAATGCCCAATAATTAATTTAATTTATTGACAATTAAATTAATTATCCTCTTGATCCTTGATTAGTACCACTCAACCTTTTCATCATGTCGGACCATAGTTCACATGCAAGATTTGACATGACGATCCTTTTAAGCTCACCAAGGGGGCATCATCATCCCGACTCACCAGGACACGGATTCCGTCAATAATCAACGGTACACCATACAGATAAAATTATTACCCAACTTATCAGGTCTATCGATCTAACAGAATAGATCTCTCCCATTGGTAAATCAAAGTAATAATTAATTAACTACATGTGCCCGTTATTATTTCGGGATTTAGAGATCGTACTCTATAATATAATCCGAGGTCTAATACAATTTACGAAGTCAGTGCAAAATTGGATGACCTCTCTTTTCATCCTACTCAATGCACACAAAGTGCACTAGGCAATTCTATGGTTAAGACAAACCACACCTAATTGCACTACAATCATTCTGATAGTTTGTCCAACTCCATCTCAGTTGTGAGCCTCTTTCTTATACTTCTGCAAGGAACTTGATAACATAATCTTCCGTACAACACCATGCACCATGTTATCTACAATGCCAAGTATGAGACATGTTGTGCATATACTAATATAAATATGCACCGTGTGATTTTGCGATTCTCTTTAAAATATAAATGTATTCTAACCAAAAGCAAGACTTTTGGTATACATCCTAACACTGATTTCTAAGGGATTTAACCAAGGCCAAATTGACTCAACCCTGTTTGTTAAAACCCTAGAAAAAGATATTTTTATAGCCCAAATCTACGTAGATGACATAATCTTTGGGTCAACTAATACTAATTTTTTAAAATATTTTGTTATGATTATAGAGAGTGAGTTTAAAATGAGCCTAGTAGGTGAACTAACCTTTTTCCTAGATCTCCAAATAAAACAAACCAGGGATGGTAACTACATTCATCAGTCCAAATATGCAAAAGAATTAATCAAAAAATTCAAAATGGAAAACTCTAAGGACTTAGATACTCCCATGGCCACAAATGCAAAAATAGACAATGACCCTGAAGGTAAGGCAGTTGATTTAAAATAATATAGAAGTATGATAGATAGTTTACTATACCTAACTACTAGTAGACCTGACATCCTGTTTGCAGTGGGAATGTGCGCGAGATACCAAACCTGTGCTAAGGAATCTCACAAAGCTGTCGTAAAAAGAATCCTTAGGTACATAAAGGGTACCCTGAATATAGGTATATGGTATCCTAGGACCTCCAACTTTGAATTATTAGGATACTCTGACTCAGACTATGCCGGATGTAAACTAGATAGAAAAAGTATAAGTAGGAGTTGTCAATTACTAGGACATCACTACAAAAAAAGGCTATTCTGCGACAAATTTTGCGACGAATTTTTAAAAAAAATTCATCGCAAAAATTTTTTGCGACAAATTTGGCGACAAAAAAAAATTTGTCGCCAAATACTCGTCGCAGAATTCTGCGAAAAAAATAAAGAATTTGTCGCAAATTTTGCGACAAATTCATTTTTCGTCGCAGAATTTGCGACAAATTAAATTTTTGTCGCCATCTTTGTCGCAAATTTTAATATAATTTATCTGAATTTTTTCAACGAATTTCAAAATTTGTCGCAGAATCTGCGACGAATTTGAAAATTTGTCGCAAAATCTGCGATGAATTTAAAAATTTGTCGCAAAATCTGCGATGAATTTGAAAATTCATCGCAGATTCTGCGACGAATTTGAAAATTCGTCGCAGATTCTACGACAAATTTTTAAATTCGTTGCAAAAAATATGCAACAAATTATAAATATTTGTCACAGAATTTGCGACGACTTTTAAAATTTGTTGTAGATTATTTCCAATGAATAAAAAAATTGAGTAATGATAGGGACAGTGAATTTGAGACAGTGAATGGGACAATGAATAACGTGGTAATTATTGTGTACACGTCCGATCGTCGATCGGACACTACCGGCGGCCTTCGGCCGCCGCCCCGAACCAAACTATACCCTGGGGGGCACAGTGAACCCGTTGGGGATCGCCGCAATTGCGATCTCGCATCATTGACCGTCGATTTCGATAGGTTCACCGTTGCCGGCGATCCTGACGAGTTCACCATCCTCCGAAGGTATAGTTTGATTCAGGACGATAATCAGAGGCCATCGGTGGTGTCCGATCGGCGATCGGACGTGTACACATTAATTGCACGTCATTCACTGTCCCATTCACTGTCCCAAATTCACTGTCCCAATCATTACTCAAAAAAAATTTCGCAAAATTTGCGACGAATAATAAAATTGGTCGCAGATTTTTTGGGACGAAAACAAAACTTGTTGCAAAAACTACGATAAATTTTTTATTCGTCGCAAAAAATCTACGACAAATTTGAAAATTCGTTGCAAATTCTACGACGAATTTTATAATTTGTCGCAAAATTTGCGACGAATTTCAGAATTCATCGCAAAATATCTGCAACAAATACCTAACTTTGTCGTTGATTTTGCGACAAATTTAAGAATTCGTTGCAGATTTTGCGACGAATTTTTGACTCGTCCCAGATTATTGCAACAAAAATATTAATTTATTGTAAAATCTGCCACAATTTTTTTTGTCGCTGATTTTTTGAAAATCGTCACAAATTCTGCAACAAATTTTATAAATTTGTCGCAGAATCTGCGACGAATTTAGCAACAAATCCAAAATTCGTCGCAAAATTTGTGACGAATTCTATAAATTTGTCGCAGATTCTGCGACAAATTTTATAAAATTGTCGCAAAATCTGCGAGAATTTTATAAATTTGTCGCAGATTTGAGACGAATTTAGCAACAAATTCAAAATTCGTCACAAAATTTTGATAAACAGTAATATCGATAATTTTGCGACGAAAATA
The DNA here is from genome assembly GCA_024364735.1 of Boesenbergia rotunda. Classification (NCBI taxonomy): domain Eukaryota; kingdom Viridiplantae; phylum Streptophyta; class Magnoliopsida; order Zingiberales; family Zingiberaceae; genus Boesenbergia; species Boesenbergia rotunda. Next base: position 192,576 of record JAGFNQ010004581.1, on the reverse strand, counting down.
TTTTCGTCGCAAAAGTCATCGCAAAATGATTAAAATGTTTTAAAAATTATATTTATAAATAAAATTTTATTAAAACAAATGTCAAATCATTAGATTCAAAATTTATACCTGTTTTATTTTCTCAAGATTTTCAATTACAATACGCTCTAGTTGATTAAAAATTATATTTATAAATAAAATTTTAATAAAACAAATCTCAAATCATTAGAATCAAAATCGATACCTATTTTATTTTCTCATAATTTTCAACTACAATACGCTCTAATTGATTATCCATCAATAGCAAGATTAAAAAAAAAGAAAATTTAAAGACAAAGATTAAAACTAATTCATAGTTTGCTTAATGAAATCAAAAATAATAAATATTATACTTTATATGATAACAAAATCGCAAACAGTAAATGTAATAGTTTACATAGAAGAAGTCAATATCAACTCAAAAGATAATGACCGTCATAATTACAAGGTAACGAGTTAAATTTCCTATTACAAAAACCTCAACAAGCTTCTAGGTGACATGGAGAAATGAAAGGAGATGACCTGTCGCTATCCTTCAAAATGATCTGTATAGTAGCTGATAACATTGAAGAGAAAAAGTAAGATATTCATGAAATAGAACAACAATCTTAGTGTATGATGCTCTAATACAATACAATGAAAAGAAATAATGCAGGCAGTAATATAGATAGCATAATACCTCCATGCTCTTATGCACTACTATTATTGAGGATCTCAATGATAAGGACCATAAAGGAAACTCAGACTTCCATATTAATGCAGGCAAGATAAAACCCAACTATACAAACAAGTATATATGTCAAATAAATCTAAAAACTAAGAACTTACTACAAGCCTAGAAAATGATATCTCTGTTATTGGAATTGAACTATAAGATGTAAGACTAAAAAAATATAATGGTACATAGAAAATAAAATAAGTTGTAGAAAATAAAATAAGTCGTAAGAAAACCTTCCCATATTCGTAGAGATAAAGAGAATGTGCAAATTCTGTAACGACAAGATATCACCTGTGATAAGCTATAAATAGCAAGAAATATAAAGTATTAACAGATAATATAATAAGATTACAAATGAGATATCAACTATACATTAATTTTTTATATTAAGATAATAAACTTACCCATCATCAAAAATCAATGTCCTTATCTTATTGCCATCCATATACTGAGATTGACTAGATGCAAAACTCAAAAATTGTCTCAATCCAGTGATAAACTCATCAGATAAACCCCGACGATCAGGTAAATTTTTTTTATACATCCACCTCCTTTCATTCTGCATTTTGCCTGTTTATAAATTATAATAACATAAATAATAATTTCCAAAAAAAATTAGATATGCATAACAATATTCTTGTGAAATTAGTTGATTAAATTTATTAATTAAGGTATAAATTAAGATTTAAGAATTAATAGTTAGCTAATTAAATTATTGAGTTTACGATTAATTAATATCATATTTTTGAATTAATTTAAAATTTAAAATTAATTAATTAAGTTTGATATCACAACTATATAAATTAATTAAAATAATTAATTAATTACTAATAATTTCATAATAGGTTAAATTAATTATTTTATGATTTTATTAATTTGGAATAAATAATTTTTGAAATTTCAAATTAATTAATTAAGTTTGATATCACAACTATATAAATTATTTAAAATAAATAATTAATTACTAATAATTTCATAATAGGTTAAATTAATTATTTTTGATTTTATTAATTTGGAATAAATAATTTTTGAAATTTCAAATTAATTAATTAAGTTTGATATCACAACTATATAAATTATTTAAAATAAATAATTAATTACTAATTATTTCATATTAGGTTAAATTAATTATTTTATGATTTTATTAATTTGGAATAAATAATTTTTGAAATTTCAAATTAAAAAATAATTTGAGATTTACTTAAATTAAATAATTACTTTTATATTAAAATGAAGAATTAATTAATAATATCCTAAATCGATCAATTAGTTAATCACATACAAACAAAGAAAAACACATGATCATTAAAATAATACCCTAATTGTATGTTATAATACAAGCAAACACAAATTTTTACAAACCAATATAAACTAACGAAATCTAATCTTATATAGCACTCACACTAAGACATGGAATACTATAGTAAACATTAATCAAAATAATAAACAATAAAAGAAGGATACATACATACCAAACAAAGGTCACCGACAAAGACGATGGTAGTCAATCCAAACACATCCACTTAAGGCCTACACAAAAAATATTACACAATCAAATATATATATATATATATATATATATAAATCACTATCTTTAATTATAAAACTCGACTTGAGCAACATGGCACAAGCCGAGCCAAGCTTGATATGTCCGGCCTGGACCAGCTAGGCCCGGACTAGTCCCTCCCGGACCAACACAGCACGGACCAGCCCGGCCAAGCCAGGCCCAGCCGAACGGGCCCGCCCTGGCGCGGCCAGTCCCGTGCAAAATGGTCGCGCCCGCCTAAGAAATCGAGAGCAAGCCCGCGCAGGCCAGGATCGCGTGAGCGCGGCCACGCCTGACAGGGAACGCTCGAGGGAGGCTGAGTGAGGCCGGAAGAGAGCGAGCGACCTAGTCCGTACGCAGCTAGTATCACGCGACGTCCCCTGCGTGCGCCAGGTATCGCGCAAATGCACCCGCACGCGACCGGTAGCGAGCGAGGCGACCGCCGCCGCGTCAGGCCGGTAGTGCGCGAGGAGAGCACGGCCGGTAGCGCGCGAGGAGAGCACGGCCGGTAGCGCGCGAGGCGAGCGGCGCCGTGAGACGCTGGTAGCGGGCGAGCGCGGCCGCGCGCGGACGATAGCGGCCGAGCGCGGCCGGTAGCACTCGAGCGCGGCCGTGCGAGTCCGGTAGCAAGGCGGACGTCGCGTGCTACGAGCGCGGTCGGTATCGATCGAGCGCGGCCGTGCGAGTCCTGTAGCGCACAAACTCGGCCGCACGATGCCGGTAGCTCGCGCACGATCGGTAGAGCGAGCACGGGCGCACGCGATCGGTAGCTCGAGCGCGGCCACGCGCGGCCGAAGAGAGAAAAGAGGGAGAAAAATCGTAGCCAGAAAAATCACGGAGAAAGAAGAGAGAAAGAGTAGACGCTTACCGGAGCGTCGTCGCAGGGATGGAGCGCGCGCTAGAAAAATCGCACAGCCACCAAAACCCAAAACGAGATAGGGCAAAAGCAGATCTGGAGGTATATATAATTAGAATTTTGCGACAAAAATTAATTTGTCGCACATTTCGACCCTAAATTATTTTATTTAAAAAAAATCATAAATACCTTCAAAAAAAATAATATAGTGTTATAAATAATTCAGAATTTTCGACCCAAAATAATCTGCATAATATATTTTTATTTATAAAATTTTAAATATTATTTACTCTAAAAATATAATTTCGAATAACTTTAATTAAAATTTTGCGACGAATTTCTAAATTCGTCCCAAATTCTGCGACGAATTTCTAAATTCGTTGCAAATTTTGCGACGAATTTCCAAATTCATTGCAAATTTTGCGACAAATTTCTAAATTCATCGCAAATAATTATTTTTAAATAAACCCAAAGACTATTAATAAATTTCATATATAGACCTACAGAACTTGGAATTTAACGAAACGAGTTTTTACATGCTCGTATCGATATCCTCGTGATATAAATGACCTCAATCTTAAATTTTAATTAATATATTTTTATTTTTAATTTTCTAAATATTATTTACCTGGAAAATATATTTTTGTCGATTTAAAATTTTTTTCCTATAAATTTATCCGGTAAAATTTAAGTTTGACATCATTTATTTCATGATGAAATCGCTACGAGCATGTAGAAACTTATTTCATGAAATTCGGAGCTCCATACGTTTATTTATGATTTTTTGAAGGTATCTAGGTTTCTTTTTAAAAATTTAATTCTGCGACGAATTTCAGAATTCGTCCCTGATTCTGCGACAAATTTCCAAATTCGTCGTAGATTAGGGACAAATTTTGAAATTCATTGCAGAATTAAATTTTTAAAAAATCAAAACAAATACTGTTTAATTGTCGTAGATGGACCTAGAGAACTCGGAATTTAATGAAATAAGTTTCTATATGTTCGTATTGATCCCTTGATGACCTAAACGGCCACAAATATAGATTTCTGTTAATATATTTTTTTTATAGTTCATTATTTATATCAGCATTGACTTAGTTAAAAATTTCTAAGTCTGAAATTGTTATAAGCAATTTCATATTAATCCTTCATTGATCCCTAGAATTTTTTTTTGAAATTTGTGTTTAAGATCATTTATATCACGAGGACATTGATACGAACTCGTAGAAACTTGTGTCATGTCATTCCAAGTTCTGTAGCTCAATCTGCGACATTTCGAATGTATTTCGGATTTTTCAAATTTGCGACGAATTTCTAAATTCGTCCCAAACTGCGACGAATTTCCAAATTTGTTGCAAATTTTGCGACAAATTTACAAATTCGTTGCAAATTTTGTGACGAATTTCCAAATTCGTTGCAAATTTTGCAACGAATTTCGAAATTTGTCGCAAATAATTATTTTTAAATAAACCAAAAGAATATTAATAAATTTCATATATGGACCTACAGAACTCGGAATTTAACGAAACGAGTTTCTACGTGCTCGTATCGATATCCTCGTGATATAAATGACCTCAAACTTAAATTTTACATAATATACTTTTGTTTGTAATTTTCTAAATATTATTTACTTGGAAAATATATTTTTGTGGCTTTAAAATTTTTTCTATAAATTTATCCTATAAAATTTAAGTTTGACATCATTTATTTCATGATGAAATCGCTACGAGTACATAGAAACTTATTTCATAAAATTTGGAGCTCCGTACTTTTATTTATGATTTTTTGAAGGTATTTAGGTTTCTTTTTAAAAATTTAATTATGCGACGAATTTCAGAATTCGTCCCTGATTCTGCGACGAATTTCCAAATTCGTCGCAGATTAGGGATGAATTTTGAAATTCATCGCAGAATTAAATTTTTAAAAAATCAAAACAAATACCGTTTAATTGCCATAGATGGACCTAGAGAACTCGGAATTTAATGAAACAATTTTCTATATGTTCGTATTGATCCCCTGATGACCTAAACAGCCACAAATATAGATTTCTGTTAATATATTTTTTTTATAGTTCATTATTTATGTAAAATATGGCGATTCGAAAATCCGGACCAAAAAATTTTTCGAGATTTTTCTGGATTGAGTCTAGGGTTTTCGGCCCTACGGGAGGAGCCCAAGGGGCTTTATTGTAAAAACTTAAAACTTATTAAGGGCTTCATGGAAAAAAATCTTAAATAGTTGGCTTAAGTAAATTTACCTAAAGTTATGGGGCTTTCAGGTAGACTCTTAAATTACAAAAGGGTAAATAATCTAACCCTAGAGAATTATTGACGTGGCTTAAAATATATTGGAGGGTTAAACAGCTAAAACCCTTACCCTAAGGGTAAGATTGGACTTTCTCGTAGAGGGGCTTTTTATAAAAATCTCCTCACTTAAAAGCTACGCTTCCATCCCAAATGCCTGCAGCCTCACCCGACGCCATCGCCCTCCCCTGGTGCCCTAGCCCTAAGCCCATCGCCGACCCTGATCTTTCTCCTTCCCTGCAAGCGCCGTCGCCCTCCCCTGGTTATCGGCCGACGCAGACTTCCTCTGGCGCAGTCTTCCTCTCGCGTGAGCAAGTCGAAGCCAGCTGCTGGAGCGCCGGCTCTTCTCCCTCTGGATCCGCCCTTTTTCCCTCATCGCCAACGCTTTCTCTTCTCTTCCTCAACGATTTGATTCGAGCAAAGAGCTCTCGTTCTTGTGTACGCGATCGCCGATGCCGATCTGTGAAAGGGGTGACGCGCATCTCAGGTAAGAGTTATCTTGGTAATCGATTGGCAGTTCTAATTGGGGCAAGTTTTGGTCGGTGGTTATACGAATTTGAGTTGGTTTGCTGTTTTCGTTCTGTTTATCATGAATTCTGAGCTATGGAAAGATGCTAGCTAGTTAGTTTATGTGATGGTTGATTTTTGTGGTTTTTGGATTCTTTGCCACCACTCGTTTTCTTTGGAATCGAATTTTGTAGGTTGAGCTCATGAGGAGATAGATGTTTTGAGGAATTCTGTTGTGTGTTCCTATTTTTGGCATCTGATTGGGTGAAAGGGAGCATAGATCTGTGTAGCTCTGTTCTTTGCCATGAGTCCATCTTGGGATTGAGATTGTGGGTAGCTTGAAGCTAATTGAATTGGAGATGTTATGGGTTATCCTCTGATCTTTTGTTTTGGATGTTTTGGATTTGTTCCAAATTAGTTTCTAACGTGAGTTCTCTTTTGTTAAGGATTTTGATCCGAGGTTGAATGGGTTTTAATTGTGCTGTGAATTCCTTTTCATCCTTCTGTTGGGTTCGAATTGGAACTTGTGATATGTTTTGAGATGCTATTAGGTATCTTTGAGAGCTGGTATTATTTGAAATTGTTTGGAGGTTCTGTGGTTTTGGGGATATTTAATTGCTGATTGGTTTTGTTGCACTTGTGGTGATCGATTTAATCTAGGGATGTGCATGTTCACTAGATTGAAGTTTGATTTTAGTTGTGGAAGTGTGGTGGATCAGCTTAGGTTTTGGAATAGGTTTGTAGGAATGGAAATCAAACCTAATCATACATGTACATCTCGTTTATTTGATCTATTGGGACTAGATTGAACCAGATGGTGAGATTTGGTTGAGTATGAAACTTAACCCTAATGATCTAGTGTGGTGAATTCGAATTGGGGTTGGACTTAATTTTAATTACGAGGAGTAATTAGAAATCGTACCATTTAATCAGACGTAATTAAATGAAAGGGGGCAACTGGGTTAAACCCTAATACGGATTAGAAATTTAATTAGCTAGCTACTATTTGTTTGTAATAGCTAATTAAATACATCCTTGATACAGGAGCTTGATTGGATTAGTGACGGGTGGTTCTTCCGGCTTGATACAGACTTATACACTCTTGGAGGCGGGTACCCTTTGACTTATCTCTTATGATATTGTCATTTTGTTATGCATAGACTGTTATAGATAGCAGTAAGATTATATGCTATCCCTGTTTATTATACCTGTTCTGGATACTTGTTGTTTATCCCTGAGTTATTATGCTATTAGTTCCATACAGTCTCAGGTATTGTCATATCTATATGTATGCTTAGAGATCGTGATGTATCTCTTGCATTTGACCTTGAGGGATCTGTAGTTTCCGGCCAGTATACCTTGTAGGTTACCTGTATTTCCTGTTATAGGATTTCAGACTGAGACTTAGTATACTGAGGACTTGGGGAGGGAGGTATGTGTATCTATCATACACCATCCTTGCATTGTTGCATGCCGGCGATCAGCGACTCCCTTGTGGTTGAGCCTAATCGTCTTCCGGCACATGATATGCACACACGACCACTCATGGGTTAGTGGATACCGCTGGGTGTATGCATTTGCTCTGTATTGCTCCGCTCGTCCGCTCAGGGGTAGTGGTTTCGGAGCATGGTAGCAAGCAGGGATCCCTTCTCTACCCATAGACCAGAGAAGATGATAGAGATATCTCCCCCATATATACATGGGGCGGAGCGATAGCTCCACCAGCATCCTATCCTCTCGGTCACTCAGGAGCAGTGATGGTAGAGTGCGGACAGTGTCACAGCTCTACCCACTCGGCCGACACAGTATCGCCTGTCTCGGTGGCTTGACTGGAGTTAGGGGTGACCATGGCATTGCACCATGTGCATATTTTACATCATGCATTGTTTGTTGCACTTGATTTCTGCACTTGTTTGACATGCATATTCTGGAGACTTATTATCTGAGATTATATGTCTATTGGAATTCCATTGGTATTTATTACCCTCTTTTCAGGTTAGATGGATTCTGGTATGTATCTTTATTCAGTATCTTCAGTATACCCTTCCTATTGTTGATATGAGACTGTCTCAGCGTAGACAGTTATTATAACATACTATGCATATCTGTTGGGTATTCGCTGAGTTTATGGACTCACACCGTTGCCATATATTTTTATTTCAGGTTGAAATACTTGGAGTCGCCGGAAGAGCCCAGCAGCCAGTCCTTACCCATCGCGACAATAAAGTTTGTTTTGTATTTAGTAGTGTCTATGTTTTCAAATTCAGTTATTGGATTTGTATATGTCTTGGGAGTGTTGTTTTGTAACCTAAGGGGTTTGTGTATTGGTTGTTTCATCGTAAGTCGGACCGGTCCGCAGTCAGCTATGATTTACTTAGTTGTCTGGTGCTTTTAGGTTGTGTTTATCTATTTTGGAGGCCTGAGGCCAAATATATACTGCGTGTGTTGTCTATTATATGTCATATGTATGTGTAAGTTGTCCGCCGGACAGGGGAGGTGCTGTCCGATTTTATATTGGAACAGCGGCTCCTGGGTCTCAAGGCGTGACAATTTATATCAGCATTAACTTAGTTAAAAATTTCTAAGTCTGAAACTATTATAAGCAATTTCATATTCATCCTTCATTGATCCCTAGAATTTTTTTTGAAATTTGTGTTTAAGATCATTTATATCACGAGGATGTCGATACGAACTCGTAGAAACTTGTGTCATGTCATTCCGAGTTATGTAGCTCAATCTGCGACATTTCGAATGTATTTCAGATTTTTCAAATTTGTGACGAATTTCTAAATTCGTCCCAAATCTGCGACGAATTTCCAAATTCATTGCAAATTTTGCACCAAATTTACAAATTCGTTGAAAATTTTGAGACGAATTTCCAAATTCGTTGCAAATTTTGCAACGAATTTTGAAATTCGTCGCAAATAATTATTTTTAAATAAACCAAAAGAATATTAATAAATTTCATATATGGACCCACAGAACTCAGAATTTAATGAAACGAGTTTCTACGTGCTCGTATCGATATCCTCGTGATATAAATGACCTCAAACTTAAATTTTACATAATATATTTTTGTTTGTAATTTTCTAAATATTATTTACTTGGAAAATATATTTTTGTGGCTTTAAAATTTTTTTCTATAAATTTATCCTGTAAAATTTATGTTTGACGTCATTTATTTCATGATGAAATAGCTACGAGCACGTAGAAACTTATTTCATGAAATTTGAAGCTCCGTACGTTTATTTATGATTTTTTGAAGGTATCTAGGTTTCTTTTTAAAAATTTAATTCTGCGACAAATTTCAGAATTTGTCCCAGATTCTGCAACGAATTTCCAAATTCGTCGCAGATTAGGGACGAATTTTGAAATTCATCGCAAAATTAAATTTTTAAAAAATCAAAACAAATACCGTTTAATTGTCATAGATGGACCTAGAGAACTTGAAATTTAATGAAACAAGTTTCTATATGTTTATATTGATCCCTTGATGACCTAAACGACCACAAATATAGATTTCTGTTAATATATTTTTTTTATAGTTCATTATTTATATCAGCATTGACTTAGTTAAAAATTTCTAAGTCTGAAATTGTTATAAGCAATTTCATATTAATCCTTCATTGATCCCTAGAATTTTTTTTAAATTTGTGTTTAAGATCATTTATATCACGAGGACGTCGATACGAACTCGTAGAAACTTGTGTCATGTCATTCCGAGTTCTGTAGCTCAATCTACGACATTTCGAATGTATTTCGGATTTTTCAAATTTGCGACGAATTTCTAAATTCGTCCCAAATCTGCGACGAATTTCCAAATTCGTTGCAAATTTTTCGACAAATTTACAAATTCGTTGCAAATTTTGCAACGAATTTTGAAATTCGTCGCAAATAATTATTTTTAAATAAACCAAAAGAATATTAATAAATTTCATATATGGACCTACAGAACTCGGAATTTAACGAAACAAGTTTCTACATGCTCGTATCGATATCCTCGTGATATAAATGACTTCAAACTTAAATTTTACATAATATATTTTTGTTTGTAATTTTCTAAATATTATTTACTTGGAAAATATATTTTTGTGGCTTTAAAATTTTTTTCTATAAATTTATCCTCAAAAATTTAAGTTTGACATCATTTATTTCATGATGAAATCGCTACGAGCACGTAGAAACTTATTTTATGAAATTCGAAGCTCCGTACGTTTATTTATGATTTTTTGAAGGTATTTAGGTTTCTTTTTAAAAATTTAATTCTGTGACGAATTTCAGAATTCGTCCCTGATTCTGCTACGAATTTCCAAATTCGTTGCAGATTAGGGACGAATTTTGAAATTCGTCGCAGAATTAAATTTTTAAAAAATCAAAACAAATTCCGTTCAAATTTTGCGACGAATTATATTTTTATGATAAATTAAATATTTGTTGTAAGTTTGCGACAAATTTTAAATTCGTCGCAAATTTTGCAACGATTTTCCAACGAAAAAAATATTGTTGCAAATTTTGCTACGAATATTCATTTTCGTTGCAAAATTTGCAACAATTTTTTTTTCGTTGCAAAATTGTTGCAAAATTTGCGAAAAATATCAAATTCGTCCCAAATTTTGCAACGATTTGGCAACGAAAAAAAATTTGTTGCAAATTTTACGTCGAATAATTATTTTTGTCGCAAAATGGCAACAAATTTTGCAATGAAATATTTTTGTCGCTAATTGGCGACAATTGTGTTTTCGTCGCAAAATTTGTTGCAAATTAGCAACGAATATTTTTTTTGTCGCAAAATTTATCGCTAATCTGTGACGAAAAATTTTCGTCGCAGAATACCCCTTTTTTTGTAGTGCATAGTCTAGTCAGCTGGTGCAGCAGAAAGCAACACTATGTTGCCTTATCTACAACTGAAGCAGAATATGTTGCCGTAGGAGAGTGTATAGCACAACTGTTATGGATGATGCACACCCTTATGGATTTCAAGCTAGACTATGCCCAAACCAAGGTATTCATTGGCAACATAAGCTCGATTAATCTTACAAAAAACCCTATTCATCACTCCCGAACCAAACACATTGAAATAAAACATTATTTTGTTAGGGATCACATAGCCAGGGGCGAAATCATACTTACACATGTGGACTTAAAAATCTAATCTAGCTGACATCTTTACCAAACCCTTACCTGAGTCTGAGTTTAGCTTTCTAAGAAGGCAGTTAGGGTTGTGCTTAGTAGAATAGGACTATTTTCAGTTATTCTTCCAAAAGATTTTTTAAAAACTAGTATTTCATATTTTTTAAAAAAATCTTTTTCTTATTAAGTTTTGAATTTTAAAACATTTTCCGACTTAGATTTTTCTACAAAATTACCCCCTTTTAAAACTAGGATTTTTCTACGTAATGAACTTAACCTTAGAATTGCATGCTCCTATAGATCTAGAAGTCAGCATCTCACAAGCACATTAGGACACTTTGATTGATAACCTAAACTGGGTTGAGATGCTTAGGTCTATGCCTTGACTCAAGATGCTTTAAGTTAATGCATCAAGAGCAGTTGGGGCGATAAATACATTTGAACAGCAATCAAGCTAAGTGTTCAAACTTAGAAAATCTAACTTGATCAGATCACTTAACTTGACTAACCCTAGTGAAACTGTTGTTATATAACAATTAGTAAGTAGCTAACTGGGTTAGACAGAATCCGAACGAGTTCAGTTTAATTTATTTGGTTTTTTTTGCTTCAACTCACTAGGATTGGTTCAATATGTGTTCAATTTAATTTAAACTTGCTCGGATGCACTATTTTTTCTCAAGTATTTTTTTTTGATATATGACAAAGGGGGAGAGTAAAGAAAAAGTAAAGTTAAATTTTAAGTTAATTTTTTTTTTTGAAAAGTTAAATTTTTCTTAAATGTTCCAACTTGAAAAGATTTTCAAAAATAGCGAAAAATCCCCTTTTCAAGTAAGAAAAGTTAGATTCTTAAAGTGTAAAGTTACATTTTTTTCAAAAAGTGTCTTAACTTTTTTCCAACATCAAAAAGTTTTCCAAAAGTAGCTGAAAAATTCCTTTTTCAAAAGCTAAATTATATTTCTAAAAAAGGGGCATTTTGTTTGGGGGTCGTTTCAAAAATAAAGTCTATTTTTTTTTAACTGCATGTTTTTGAAAGATTCAGGGAGAGAATATTTAATTCAGGGGGAGCTTAATGCATGCTTTTCAAAATTATTTTTTAAAGGGGAAAGAGAGGAAATATGTCTGTTTTAAATAATTATTTTATTTCTATTTTAACTTAACTTTTGAACTAGGTTGTCATAGATCAAAAAGGGAGAGATTGTTGGTGCCGGAAGCACCAGATCGAACCTAGGTTTTGATAATTGCAAAGGGTTCAAAGTTAAGGTTAAAGTTGTTATCTAATGAATCTGTTAAGTGTGCAGGAAAGTCCTAGGTAAGTTAGGCGCGAAGTCTTGACTTGCAGGGTTGAGCAATAAGTCCTGGTCGTGGACTAGGCACCGAAGACCTGATCGGGGGTTGGGCAATAAGTCCTGGTCGTGGACTGGGCACCAAAGTCATGATCCGGAAGATTGGGCAGAAGTCTTAGCCGAGCAAGAGTTGCGGACAGAAGTAGAGGCGGGTCGAGGAACGAATGTCTCGAGATCCGACAATCTCGGAGGCCGAGCAAAAGTCCAACCGGAGGAGCCGGTTGGCAAAAGGTAACTTCTCCTGAGAGGAGTAGGTGAGGACGCATTCCCCGGAAGAGGGAACAGTAGGTGTCGGTTCGACCTAGGGTTCCATTTGGAAGCCCAAAGTCAGAACCAAGATAGCACAGACTATTATTTACACTTAATCTTATTATTACTCTTGTTTTAGAACTAACCCTGGTTGCAGGAGCAAGAGGTTCGAGTTTTCTGCATCCCAGGCATAGTTTGCAAAATCGCGATCCTGGATCGTAGGATCGTACGATCCTACGATCCTGGATCACAAAACGATCCAGAATCGCGCAGAATCGTTTTTTGTAGCAGGATCGCAGCAGGATCGGTAGGATCGGACAGGATCGTATAGGATCGGACAGGATCAGACAGGATCGGAACAGGATCGGAACAGGATCGATGAAAGCTTTAAGAGGTCATAACTTTTGACTCGGATTGAACCACGTGACCTATAATATATCAAATTGAAACTCGTTCAAAGATCTACAAGTTAGTTTTAAGATTGAATCCCAAAAAATATTGTTTAAAGCCTTTTTAGAGGCCCAGAAGATTATTAATCTTTTTTATTATTTTTTTTTATCTTTTACATCGTTAGTGTTAGGGTTTTAAGATTATTTAAATATCTATTTAATTATTTTTTAGTTAGTTTTTGATTAATAATATTATGTTATATCTTTTTTCTAAAATGATGAGTCTTTAGATGTCTATTATTTAATAGGTTGACAATTAAATTGGATCATCTTGTAATAAATAGAATATTCTTGAAGTTAAACGTGATTATTTTCATTATAGTGTTAATAAAAATTGTATATTTTTTCATTTTAAGGGTTTTTGATAGGATCATACGATTTTACGATCCGATCCTGACCCCAAATCGATCCTGTGTAGGATCGCGATTCTACGAACCTTGATCCCAGGTGCCTGAGAGGACTCAGGCGCTCGAGAACATAGGCGCCTGTGTTGATACAGGCACCCTAGATGGGTTACTTCTGAGGCTGCGAAGCTGAGCTGGCAGGTCAGCATGGGAGGCGCCCATGAGTAGTCAGGCGCCCTAGATAGGGGATAAGCGTTGGCCGAGTCTGCGGATAAGGACGCGCCCAAATCGGTGACATGAGAGATGCCCTACAGCAACACAGGTGCCCTGGACGCCAGTATAAAAGGGGGTTCACCCCCTGCTTCCAAACAACACTTCTTCCAACTCAAGCACTCAGTCGCTCAGTTCATTTTTCTCCGTGCTCGAGTTCCAAGCGCCAACAACGCTCAAGATCGACGACCTACTGCTCCGGTCTTCAGATTCTTTTCCGGTCGTCGGTATATTTATTTCAAGTGTTTTTCGTTTAATTTTGTATTTGTGATTCAATTCGTGTAACACTTTTCCGAAATATAGAATTGCCCAACGAAAACGGTCAAGGACCGTGGGCCTTGGAGTAGGAGCTAGGAGCCGTTTTAGACTCCGAACCAAGTAAAAAGAAAAAGAGTTAGCATTGCTTTAATTTTTCCGCTACGCAATATTTTATCGTATTCGAAATTTTATTGATATTCACCCCCTCTATCGATTCTAAACGATCCCACAATAAACACAATAACTTGAAATAGTAGTATAGTACAACACCCAATCACTATGATTAAGATGCTCAAAAGTTTAAGCTAGAAGAGAATCCAACAAGACCTATAAACATAATAACTTGAAATAATATATCTATTCCTCATCACTAATTGGTAGATAATCTAATTGTTGCTTTATCTCTTCCAATGCATCTTTAAGTTTTTAAAATTTTTCAGTCTTCGATACTTATCTCTCTGAGTTTGAACATGATACTATATTTGAAGCTGCAAATAAACATTATTTTCATCTTGATGTAAAAGAGGTAGGTGCTAGATTTTTATGAAAGTGTGCTTCAAAATTTTTTTTGCCTCCTCTTTACTCATGAGGATTGATGTATAGCTCTTAAAACGATCACCTTGTCCAGATACTTCTATCCGGTATCATAAACAATAAAGACAATATATGTTTTCCCCTAGATTAAATACACTATTTAGAATCATGTATAAATAATATATTTGAATTAGAGGGAATTACAACTTAAAATAAAATGATTTACTATCGAATGACATATGGGAAATAATGTTTGGTAAATTTCTGCAAATTATATAACTAAAAAATTAAAATTACCAAAAAAGATTATTCACATTGTAATGAAAGATTGTTTGACTTGTATGCTATAGCTGCTTCATGTTGTAGCAGCTACATGGACAGGTAGTTGAAATCCTAATAAAAAATATTGTACATAGAAAAAAAAAGATACTGGAGTAGAAGGGCTTATGATCGAGAATGGAATGGTGAGAGTGGCAGCATAGACTTTTTTTCTAGCGCAGTTTGGGAGCTTGTGTATCAGCTACTATATAAGCAACTGCTATAAGTTGTAGCAGCTAGTCGTGAGTTGCTACAACAATGTATAGCTGCTACATGTTGTTGTAGTTGCAACTGCTGGGTAGTTGCTACAAAGTGTGGCAGCTATTGCATAATATCACGTTGTAGCAGCTACTGTCGAATAATTGTTACAATGCATGGCAGCTACTGCACATTATCACATTGTAGCAGCTACTTGATAGTAGCAGCTACAACGTGTAGCAACTACTATCACTTTAATGTTGTAGCAGTTACTATCCAGTAGCTACTATAATATATAATATACTTTTATTTTCATGTTATAGTTATACTCGATAAAGTAAAATGTATCGAACCAGAATTCTAGAATAAAAACAATGACAACTTAAATGAAATGTGGTATAGTAGCTTTAACATGTTCAAGAATCTAAGCTAGAAGAGAATCTAATAAGACCATAAACATAACAACTTAAAATAACATGTTTAATTTTCATCACTACTTTATAAAAATCTAATTGTTACTTTAATTCCTCTAACGTATCTTTCAATATAGTTAATTTTTCAATCTTCTATAGTTTCATTCTCTAGTATATCTACTGTTCATAACCTTAACAAAGCTACTTGTATAGTAGCTGCTATACGTTGTAGCAACTACTTGTATAGTAGCTGTTATAACGTGTAATAGCTACTATACAAGTAGATTCTATAACGTATAAGCCCTACAGTACAATAATTGCTACAACATGTAACAATTACTGTGTAGTAGAGCTTGTAGGTGGTCGTGTCACTACCGTCAACCTTAAACCCTAAATACAAATTGGCAAGGTAAAAGGATAACGAATCTTAATAAAAAATATTATACAGAGAGAAAAATAAATACTAGAGTGGAAGGACTTATGATCGAAAATGGAGTGAGAGCGATAGCATCGACTTTATTTGGGAGCTTCCAGTATGTTCGAGAATAAGTTTGCGGCTGTATTTTGTACTTAGCGAGAGCGACGAAAAATGCCGACGAAGGAAGGGTCGAGAGGAAGGAAAATTTAGATTTGAGAAAGTTAAGAGTTTAAAAGTTGAGTGAGAGTTTTGAATGAAGAACTAAAGGGAAGAGAGAACAAAAAGAATTTAATAAGATAACAAAATTGAGCTAGCAACGTCACGTGAGCACATCGTTCATAGTTGCGTAGGAGGCATCAAACATGATATATATATATATATATATATATAAAATAACAAATCATGACCAAAGAAATTTATTTTTAGTTATAAATATTTTAAAAAATAGAAATCATTTTCTTAAATCTTTACACATTACTGGAAAAATATTTTGGCTTTAATTCATATGAAAGTAAAAGATTATAATTTTTATCTTAGACGATTTAATATCATTGATCCCGATTAATATAAATATGTAAATTATAGAAGATATTTTA
The DNA here is from genome assembly GCA_024364735.1 of Boesenbergia rotunda. NCBI lineage: Eukaryota > Viridiplantae > Streptophyta > Magnoliopsida > Zingiberales > Zingiberaceae > Boesenbergia > Boesenbergia rotunda. The sequence goes on along the minus strand of JAGFNQ010004581.1, from coordinate 176,108 downwards.
TCTAGTATAGTGATCTTTTATATATAAAAAAATTAAACATCTAATAAAATATTTTACATCAAAATTGATCTCAAAATTTATTAAAATAACAATCCATATATAGTGCCAACCTAGTGTTGTCTTCAATTTCTTAGAACCATGCTATTTCAATTTTTGCTCTCTTAATTTGGTGTGCTTTTATTATGAATAATTTTTTCCCTAAGTTGTTGTTATTATTATTATTATTATTATATTCTTTACAAAGATAAGGAGCTCACCGTAAATGACGTCACGTGCCAGTCACATGGTCTTACGGCCGCATAATATTGGAGATTTAATCCCGACCGTTCGACGAACGGTGGAGATTAAATTCGTAAAAGTATGATCCGCGTCCCATCTCTGTCATGCAGCCAAGAGACTTTCAGCGAGCTGTCTGAACTCCCACCGTCGCTAATCCATCTGTCGAAGGCGACAGCAGTAACGAGCTGTTCGTACTGATCATTCCCCCCGTTTCTCTCGTTCATTCCAGATCTGAAAGCAGCCATGCCGTCAGGTGCCAAGAAGAAGAAAGCTGCTCGGAGGAAGGGCAAAGAGGAACTCACAGAACAGGGCCTCGCCAATCCACCGGATGATAACCCCATCGCATCTTCAGGTTCCTTTCTCCCTTTTGCAGCAACCAGATCGCTACCTTGTTTTCTTTTTCAAAACAATTTTTATCCTTCTCTTTGGGGAAAAAACCAATTTTTAGTTCGCTTATGAACGTTAGACAAAGACCGCGACGCTAAGGAGAAAAGCAGCAGCAGCAGCAGCAGCGATGAGGAGGAACAGAAAGAGGGCAAGGAGTTACTAGCTACTGAGGTTGCTCAGGTGGAAGAGGTGCCGGTTCCCGTGTCGGCAGAGGTTGAAGCTGTTAGCGTAGAGTCAGTTGACGTTGATAAATCTGTGGTGGACTTGGAGGAATCATCGGCAGTGGCCGTGGCGTCGGTGGTTCCGACCGATGCCTCAGTTCCTTTGGAAGAGGAGACTATTGAAGCTGCTGAGGCTGCTGCAGAGACCGTGGAGACTTCCCTGGAGATCCACTCATTGTCGCATGAGGTTGAAACGAAATCAGTACCCATTTTGGAAGAAACTCCTGTTTCAATGGAATTGCCTCGCGTTAGTGGCGAGCTCCCACCCGATAGTATGCCCCTCGAGGTGAGTTTACCGTCTGTTGACGCATTTTTACGCTCCATGATTATGGTTCACAGAGTGGTGTGAGTCTTAATTGGATGCATATTGGTAGCCCACTACGGCACCCGTGGCAGAACATCGAGTTTCATGGTTGAATTGTTGTGGATTGCTTGATGTTCTTATCGGCTCAAAAGATAATATCAGGTAACTAGAAATAGTTCTTTGGCTATGGAGGTTGTTGTTTTATATCTCCACATTCAGATTTTTTAGTATTGTTTCTTTTATACGAATCACTTCATAGCTCTTTTTTTCTTTCTTTTATTTTGTTGAAGAATATCATAGGTAGAAACACACTGGAGAGAAAAATTAAAAAGTAGGATGGAGATGGATTATGCATTCATATAGAATAGATCAACAATTTTTCTTTTTTTGAAAAATGATAACATAGAGTGAACTGAAATTCACCTATGCATGATGCATTGCATATATCAAAAGTTACGTAACTGTGACTATAACAAGAGCAAAGCAGTCACAACAAACAGCAGAACACGACTATCAACCAAACATACTAGTGTTTCATCAACTAGCTACCATAGGGATTGTTCAACTATAGCTACAATTACCAGCAGCTACAATTGACATATAAGGTGAACATCAAGGTATATGATTGAAATGTCGATATACTATAGTTGAGTGTTGCAGGACAATGAGAGGACAGAATAGACATGTAAATGAAGAAATTAGAATCAGTCATCCCTATACTTTGATGCAATCAACTACATGCACATTCAGAATCTCATTACTTATTTGTTAAGTTAATATTGTAAGTCTCACACCTCCAGTACTACTTCATTATGCCATATTTTCATAAGCTACATGTCATCTACCATATAGATTGAGCATTTATGTTTCCTAGTTGGCGAAGTTATTATCTTGTTGCTCATTTGAGATGTTTGCCTTTTTTATTCCGATTTTCTGAAAAAATATCAAACGTCACAATTATTCTTAGTGCATAGATTTTGACAAAGTAAATATTCAAGGCATGGTTTTCAAAGTTTGTTGCATTGTCATAGCTTGAGGTTTATAACGAGCTCAAGGATTGTCATTCAATCTTGCTTCCACTCACTAAACTTGGTGCCTAACCTCTCTCTCTCACACTGTTGTTTGAGAGGGTTTATGGTGCATGACTAGATAAGGTGGTAAACTCTCAATTAATACTGGCATTGGCATACAACTCTGATTCCTTTTAATATGGTTCAGTTTGGATGTATCTACGAACCTAACTAAACCCTATACTATTGAATATTACAACATGATATGATTTTCTTTGAAAAATGTAATAATAATGTAGCTAGTTAGTGAGTCTACATAAACAATCTGGATTTATTATTTATTAAAAATCTGATTGATAACATGTAAAACTATAATACAGATCTATCTCACAATAATTTGATATTATTGCCCCTTCCAAAAATCTATGCTGGTATGACAACGATAATCTGTGCTTTTTGGTTGATTTTGTTCTATACACTTGGCTCCTTAACCTTTGCAGAACTGTTGACATTATGGTAAACAATAAATCACAGTGAATAGTTTCTTTACCCCATTTAATTTAATATCTTTTTCACCAACCCTAGGTTTTCTAACCCTTATCAATTCAACCCCTGGCCAGTAGTTTGCACAGATAATTTCAGAGGGATTTAGAAAAAAACCAATTAGAATCATTGTTCTCCCTTGTATTCATTGATATTTAACTATATATTTTTTGAAGATTCAAATTGAGCTGTTGTTGGCAAATTTTACATTATTCTTGTAGACATTGATGCACTTGCAATGCTCCTTGGTTGGACTGTATGAGGAACTGGGCTGTAATGCTGGATCTCAACCTTTGCAGGTGTTCTGGTTCCTTCTCATCCACACCTCTTGAACTCACCATTGTAGAATCTAGGGAATGTTCCTTCCAGCTGAGCCCATCCAAGCAATGATGTCTCTCTCTCTTGCCCATGTTGGACGAAGAAGAGTGTTGACCCACCTAAACAGCATAAGTTTTCCCATTTAGAAAACACTACATAGGAAACAAAGAATTGCCTAAATCAATAATTGACTGATCAAGCTCGATAATAGTTCTTTTAAACTTTTAATATAAGTAAATTATGGAGATCCAAACAGATTCATGTTTAAAAATAAATAACACATTAATACCTAAATAATAAAAATCCCTGCCGTGGTCTCATACCATTGTTGACAGGACGAGAGAAAAGGATAGAACAGTCCAACGATCCACAACAATAAAAGAGATGAGAGTAGAGGGAAGACTGGTCTGTTGATTACCCATAATATCTCACCATTGACGTCTAAAGAGAGAAATGTAGAAGGGGGGTCCATTGGTCCAACGAGAAGGAAGGAGTAAATTGGAACCTAGTGTTGCAAAGGAATGGAATTTGGTTAGCAATTCTATCCTGATTTGTTCCATGAACTATGTTCTGTATGTAAAATTCACATGTGTTTTGCTCTTAAGATGGGATTGTTATATTATTATCTCCTCCTACCTGAATTTGATTATCTCGTTTCCAGCTTGTTCTTCCACTTTCTGAATATATACTATAGTAAACTTGTAGGACCTCGAAAGCTTAAACTTCAGTTCTGGATTTTCATGGAAGATCAATTAGTGTTCTGAACTCTGCTTTTTTTTTTCTTCTTTAATTATATCTAGAAATCTTACTTATCTAAACTTCTTTGAAGACAGATTCATTTTAGTAGATCATACTTGCTTTTAATGCAATTCTGCTTTGTGCTTCAAGCTTGGTGGAATGATTCAACTAAGAAATGTAGAAGAAATTTTTTCCTTTTATCGCTAAAAGCATGTTTTAAACTCAGGGACCCTGTCCTATTGTTATATAGAATATTATGATAAAAATTGTTGTTGTATTTAGATTCATGGTTATTTTCTGATTCAGTTTTAAAGTATCTCAGCACCTGCTTTCTTTGCTTGATTCTCAGTCATCCTTTATTTGTTTGATTTGCCATCTTCTCGACAATAATAGTAACTATAGCAAGCCCTGAAATTCCTAGCTCATTGCCGTGACACAGCAATGACAGATAGCAAATATTGTCATTTCTTCGAAGGAATTTGACTATAAAAGCTCTATTTCTAGACAGAGAAATGCATATTTCTCTAGCTTGTACCATGGTACTTTGTGTTAATGAATAGAAATCTTGTGAATTGTTTGCACAACCAATTATAGACAAGAACTAAGAATTGGTCTTGTATGTGGATAATCTTATGAATTGATCTACAAGGCGTCTTCAGATATGTAATCTATATTTACGCATTGCAACTTGTACAATTTATTGTAATGCATACAACAAATTTAGAATCGTTTTTATAATTGTTGATAGGGATGAGCATCCCGGGGTGGACACGTGGCACGGGAAACTTACGTGGCATGGCCCGCCGGATCAGAGCCTCGAGGTCTGACCGAGACTATTTTGGGAGAATGGATCAGAGCCTCGAGGTCAGACCGAGACTATCTCGGGAGAATGGATCAGAGCCCGATTCCTGGTTTGACCTCGGGGACTTTCTTCCATTCTCCCGAGGTAGTCTCGGGAGCCCGATTGCCGGTCTGACCTTGGAGCTCTGATTCATTCTCCCGAGATAGTCTCGGTCTGACCTCGGGGCTCTAATCCGGTGGGTCCTGCCACGTAGCTTCCCCGTGCCACATGTCCACCTCGGGATGCTCATCCCTATCACAAGTCCCCCCTTCAAGTCTAATCGAAGGAAGTGTGGCTGACTGATTAGGCTGATGGTACAACGAGAGGAAGCTACGCATTTGAGGGGTCCATATTGCCATTCCTTCTCTCTTGGCGACTTGTCGAGTCCGAGGAATCGAATCATTCGTTCCTTGGCCCGATGCAGTCCTTTGAATTAAGTCCAAAAGTCCCTGTGAGTTCCGAGGCCAGGCAATGATAGTTGCCTATCACCCATTAAAAGTGTACGGGGTATCTTAATGGCGAGGAAACATTTCATCGAATCTGACATTGCCACATGGCCAGATCTTTTCTTTGTGATCTCCTCCTCCGAGGGGCAGGAAGGACTGGCCCCCTCTCCTTGACTTCGTCCCGGGGCAAGACGAGCCGCTTGCGCCCCGTCTTTCCAGCCGGCTCTTCCTCCGACGGAAGAACTCGGGGTGCAGGTTCTTCATCGCCACCTCTCGTCCCAATGGGATCGGGGGAAGGATCAACTCCCGGAGCATCGAGCAGCTCCTGCGTCCGCTCCGGGTCTTCAGCCTGGTTGACAACCGGGGCAGTGAGAATTGGAGGAGGGGCAAGAGCTTGTTCGTCGACTAGCTCCCATTTAAGGAGCTTGCTCATCGCCCGGGACAACATGACATTCTTTGCAACACAGAAATAATAAAATATCAATTAGAATCAATAAGTGTTTAACAAAAAGTTGAACTTACTGAGGCTATGGCTAAGGTTGGTGGCTTTGGAGCTGAGTCCAGCCCGATACAGGAGTTCTTCACACTGTACCAGCCTGGGGCTGTGGAACTTCATGTCGGCCAGGACGCTTCTGGCCCGTTGATACCATGAATCTTGCTGGACGTCGCCTAGCTCCGGAAGAGGGGGTTGGTCTTCTCTCCAGCAGATTGGGCAGAAGTGGTGCTCGGGAAGTCTAATAAAGAAAAAATGCTCCTTCCATCCCTTATGGGAGGAAGGGAGGCTTCCTATGAACTTATGGCTGGGGCGAGCCGTAAAGTTGAACGCCCCTCTGAAGGCTAAGGTTGGGAGGAAGAAGAAATGAAAGAAGCGGGAGGCGGCGATGAAGAACCTGCACCTCGGGTTCTTCCGTCGGAAGAAGAGCCGGCTGGAAAGATGGGGTGCAGGCGGCTCGTCTTGCCCCGGGACGAAGTCAAGGAGAGGGGGCTAATCCTTCCTGCCCCTCGGAGGAGGAGATCACGAAGAAAAGATCTGGCCACGTGGCAATGTCAGATTCGTTGAAATGTTTTCTCGCCATTAAGATACCCCACACACTTTTAATGGGTGATGAACAACTATCATTGCTGGGCCTCGGAACTCACAGGGTCTTTTGGACTAATTCAAAGGACTGCCTCGGGCCAAGGAACGAATGTTTCGATTCCTCGGACCCGACAATTCGCCATGAGAGAAGGAATGACAATATGAACCCTCAGATGTGTAGCTTCCTCTCGTTGTACCACCAGCCTAATTAGTCAACTGCACTTCCTTCGATTAGACTTGAAGGGGGGACTTGTGATGGGGATGAGCATCCCGGGGTGGACACGTGGCACGGGGAAGTTACGTGGCAGGGCCCCCCCGCCGGATCAGATCCCCGAGGTCAGAGCAAGACTATCTTGGGAGAATGGATTAGAGCCCCGAGGTCAGACCGACAATCGGGCTCCCAAGATTACCTCGGGAGAATGGAAGAAAGCCCCCGAGGTCAGACCAGGAATCGGGCTCCCGAGACTATCTCGGGAAAAGGAATGAAGGTCCTGAGGTCAGCTCGGGAGATGAGACTCTGAGACAGTGACTCGGGAGAGTGGAGGCCAAAGATTAATATAGGAGTTAGAAAGCCCGAATTCAAGTAGCCATTCCTCTTTCCAAAACAAGAAAGCCATCGAATAATTATTGTACGCAACACACTACATTTAAGGCCTTAATGATCGCAGCGGCCGTTACCAAAAGATAGGATATTTATCAAGTAACCGATGATTAAGAGACGTGGAGGAGAATGTGAGGACATGTGTGACCAAGACTCTTGTATATAAGATGCCTCAGCATCCAGGTAAAGGTGGAAGTTTTGCCGCACTAGTAGAAACTTTTGATTCCTCGCCATCCTCTGAAAGAGACAAGATTCCTGACTTGAGCGTCGGAATGGGTTCCACCAGAAAATCTTCCGGTGCGTCCCCTTTAACGCTCGTGTTAATCTCGCAGGGCGTGAACAACTTCTCCTCGTCACCGTCGTCGTGGGTTGTGTTTTGGTGACTCGCCATCCCCGTCGTTTGCTTCTAAAACAATTGTTAAAATAGAAGATGATGAGTTACCTATAACGGAGAGTTTAAGTATTTAGGATTATCTTTGTAAAAAGATGTAGGGGTTGCGATAAATGTCTTATATATAATATAAGTAAGATAGTTGAAATGGAAAAAACTTTGGGTATTCTTTGTGATCTTAAGATATCTTTAAAATTTAAAAAGTTCTATAAAACGACAGTTAGACTTGCTATATTATATGAAATTGAATGTTGGACTATGAGTTGAGTATATAAGTAGAAGATAAGAGTCGCAGAGATCAGGATATTAAGGTGGATGTGCGGATAGATAAGAAATGAGAATATTAGAGAGAAAATTGGGATTACTCTCATTAAAGAATTTTGTTGAGAAATGCATTTAAGTTGGTACAGAAATGCACTTAGATTACCAGTAAATATTTTAGTAGGTGATGTGAAATTATGATAAATGTGCACATTAAACGAAGAAGAGAAAGACTAAATAAGACTTTATTAACAATGCTAAAATAAGATAACTTTTATTTAAACATAGATGATGATATAATAAGACATAGAATCTAGAGGATCCATATAGCTATCCCATGGGATAAGATCTGATTGATGTTGTTGTATACAACAAATTTTTTCTCCAGCTTTACAATTTGTTAAGAGAAAACTAATAAGTTGTAGCTTTTGCTCTAATCACAACCAAAAGTCATAATTATAACTTTTGCTCTGATCGTAGGGTGAATAAAGAAATCCCTCTTTGTAGTGACCATAGTGTCTATCTATGTAGGGATTATTATGGGATAACAACATAAAAACGCAGCGGAAAACAAGATCCCTTGAGCAATCCATGCAAAAAATCCGTACAAAGTTTGATCTATCTAATATATACCTTTGAAGTATGCTCTTCGTTTATTCCGCTAGTTCTTGGTTCGTCAGATCTCTTGCATGTTCAAGTGTCCGTGCTTCTAGTAGTATCTACACGAACACGATCTACGCTTCAGTGAAGAACCACTTTAGTTGTGCTAGCAACTTGGGATGGTTCACAAAGCACAAGAACCTCCACCAGGGAGTTTCGGCTAAGGAGGAAGAAAGAGGAAGAAGAGGGATGCTCCCATTAGTCTTTGACAAGGAGGGGTATTTATACTCATCCAATAAATATCAAGGGTCTTTGCACGTTGAGCTTCCTTACATTTTAATGCTAATAAAATCCAATAAATATTTAGCCGCTTGGTATCCCTTGAGACTCTTAATATTCTATTCATCTAATCAATGCAATGTCCCTTAGTCTTCCTCTTAAATAATATTTCATTAAACATTTTAATGAATATTATCCATAATTAAGTGGTTAAGTCTTAATCTAAATGAGTCTAACTCAATTAATCCAATTTCGAATCACATTTTAATCAAACTAAAATCATCTTTTTTCCGATACATCCTGTCCTTTGTGTGTGACCCAATATATTCTCGTAACATTGGTAATGTATCTAAACCGCTGTAGATACATAAACAGTGAGCGACATTTAGCAATGCATTATTGCTATCCAAGTGACGAGAATGTCGAGATCCGACATAACCTTTCCATGACTATTATAATGTATGACTTTATCCTTCTATCCTTAATATCTAGATTGATCAATGAGGCATAGACCGTGTCATCCCTTTATCAATCTTTGTGTTTGTTGATTCTCAAGTATACTCACTCAAGCAAATGAGCTCAATATCTCATATTGACTCATTTGAGTATGATCATGCATTTTAGTAGTCCTATTCAATTAAGGGGCCCACAAATATTATTCTCGTCATATGGGAGTGATAAATTCCATCTACTTCACTCACATTCCTCTACATAATTTGTTACATATCCAGTGATCGCTTTTATAGTTCACCCTGTTACGGGTAACGTTTGACGATTCCAAAGTATATAACTCCTTATATAGGGAACCATAATGACTTCATGTCTAAGGACTATTCATGCTAATAGTCACATGAGAAAGTTTATGATATTCATATAACGATCCATGAAATTTTCTCATGTTGGGTCAATTCAGTACACATTATCTAATATATATTCATGTGTCAACTTAATATTTCATATCCATGACTTGTGAGATCAAGTTATCTTGACCTACATGCTAGTCTTAACGTATTAATATTGTCCTTAAATATTAATATTTGACTAGACATAGTTAAGGGTAGTGTTCTTACTATCAATTCAACTAATTGATATAATGTAAATCAGAACCTACTACCCAAGGACATTATTATACTTATTAATTGGGCACAATCATAAAATAAATATAATAATCAAATTTTGCCTTTATTAAATAGAATATGATACAAAATGTTCCATTTGCCTTTGGACTTCCATTTGCTTTTGCCCTTTTGTACTATCAGTACGATACTAGGCTTAGTCTTCTTGAGATTTGTCTCAGCAGTTTTTAACATATTAAGCATCTCAGGCAATGATTTGTCAATTTTATTCATGTTATAGTTCTTGACAAATTGATTATACCCTTCTGGCAACGATTGCAGGATTAGGTCAGTGGCCAATCTTAGCCCAGTGGAAATCCTAGTCTTTCAAGGTTCTCAACATACCTAATCATTTTGAGTGTGTGAGTTCCTACAAGAGTTCCTTCTTGCATCTTGCATGCAAATAGAGCTTTGGACACCTCAAATCGCTTGTGCCTAGCTTGCCTTTAATATAGTTGTTTAAGGTGCTCAACCATATCATGCGTATCCATGTTCTCATGTTGCTTCTGAAGCTTAGAGTTCATGGTGGCAAACATTAGGCATGATACATCCAATGCATCATCTTGATGCTTCTTGTAAGCATATTTTTCAGCACGGGTAGCAGTAGTCGCGGGTGTTTCAGAAAGGGGTTGCTTTAGGACATAAAGTTTTCGTTCTTGCTTGAGGACGATCCTCAATTTTATGTACCAGTCTAGGAAATTTACTCCATTGAGTTTATCCTTCTCAAGGATAGATCGCAAAGAGAGTATTCGACGTATTTGACGACATGGTGATCTACAATATTAAAAATATATACATGAATATCATATCTAAATCATTTAATTAGATCTTTAATTAAATGATGCTCCCATTGAATTATAAAGCTTTTGGTAGGGGCTAGTCATGGATGAAGGCAAACGCCATTTGCCTAAACTATTAGCTCCAACCCAATAGCCATATCATACTTTACCTTGAGTTAGATTTGGCTAATCATTCCAAGATTTAGTATGATTTGGTAGACAATGTTTACCAATTACATTTTATGCAACTCATGTGAACAAATGGTTAAGATCCATATTATACTGTTGGTGCCGGAAACACCAGATCGAACCTGATTTTGATAATGGCAAATGTTCAAAGTTAAGTATGTTTTGTGATCTAACATGGTTGACTAAGTGTGTAGGAAAGCCCTAGTTTAACCTAGGCACGAAGTCTTGACCTACAGGGTTGAGCACGAAGTCCTGGTTGAGGACTGGGCACGAAGTTCTGGCCGAGGGCTGGGCAAAGAAGACCTGATCGCAGGTTGGGCATGAAGACTTAGTTCGAGGAATTGGGCACAAAGACCTGACCGGGTGTTGAACACCGAAGACATGCTCTGAAAGATCGGGCAGAAGACTTAGCCTAGCGAAGACAACGGACAGAAGTAGGGACGGGTCGAGGTACGGACGTCTCGAGATCTGGAAGCTTCGGAGGCCCAGCAAAAATCCAACCGGAGGTGTCAGTTGGCAAAAGGTAACTTCTCCAGAGTGAAGTAGGTGAGGACATTTTCCCCCGAAAAGGGAACAGTAGGCGTCGATCTGACCTAAGAGTTTATTTCGAAATCCAAAGTCAGGATCGAACAGCTCCAACTGTCAAATATGCATTCCATTTTATATATTTTACATGTTATTTGTATTTAAGACTAACCCTGTGTTGCAGCTGAAGATATTCCACATCAGCAGCTTCCAGGGCGCTTGAGAGGTCTTGGGCGCCCAGGAGGTTAGGCGCCCGAGAGGTCTCGGGCGCCCCAGAGCGAAAAACCCAACCCGGGTGAGATTGAGTTGGCGGCTGCTGAATGGACGCGCCACGTCATCAACACAGCCGCTCAAGAGGATAAAATTTGGTCGAGTCATAAGATAACGACGCGGCTGAATCGCTGACATGGAGGGCAGCCCTATAAGCACTTAGGCGCCTGAGTGCCAGTATATAAGGGGGTTCGAGCCTCAGCCTTCAACATCAATTTGAATCAACTTTCTACGCTCTCTGTGCTCAAGTTTGATGCGCCGAAACAGTCCGAGATCGATGACACGTTGCTCCGACGACGAAACGCCTTTCTTTCTTTTTTAAGCAAGTGTTGTCGGTATAAGTTACTTTTTCATTCTGTACTTAAACTTGCATATTCTGTAACATATTTTGCGACTTATAGAATTGCCTAATGAAAACGGTCAAGGACCGTGAGCCTTGGAATAAGAGCCGTCACAGACTCCGAATCAAGTAAAAATAAAGCTGTTAACGTTGTTTTGACTTGATTCTTTTTATTTCCGCTGCGTTTACTTATGATTTTAATCCGAAAATTTCGAATCGATATTCACCCCTATCGATCTCATATATACACTATCTTGAGTTAGCTTTGGCTAATCGTCCAAGACTTAGTATAATTGTTCTTCAACTCAACTTGTCCAACTTTTGGGATATGCCTCTAAGTTCTCAATCCAATTGAGGTAACTTAGTTAAGTCTAACCCAAAGTTCAATAGTGGGACATCACAATTGTTCACTCGCACTCTATCAAGATAACATGTCACTTTGCTTTAGCAAACCCAACAACAAATGATCGAGGTAGTAGTGAGTACCAAACTTTGGTAGGCATATCGAGTTGACTTAATAAAGATAAACTAATTATCTAAACATGCATCACATACAAGTAATAGTATAAGCAATAATCGTGACATGGTTATGGTCAGTATACTACAATCCTCTCAAGCCAATGAGAAGATCGAATGGTCAACCTAGGGATAACATCTTCTTCAAGTGCTTCCAGAGGTCATCATGTGTTGTCTGCATCCTTCTTGTAACTTCATCCTCCAATGAAGTTTTCACTCCTCGTTTTGTACATTACAAAATAAAGAAAACTCAAGTTACATTCAAGTCTAAATCTATTTTACAATTAGAAAAATAGAGATGAAGATACGACACGTAGGTCGTATTATGAATTACAACATGTACACACACACAACTACAATCTTATTAGGGCTAAGGGCCATAACCATGCACCATGACAACAAACACACAATAGATTTAAGACATCAATTTTTATTATGATTGTAAAAAAATGCTCATGAGCCGAAACCATAGGTTATAAAATTTGTTGAGTACAATTGAATCATAGCACACTTTCATATTGCGTATGATGATGCTATGGACTTTTAGTTTGATCTACACAAACTTTTGTATCTTGACAAATGCTTATACATTATACAATCCATTATGACCTACTTCTATATCATATATAAAAATTTTTCTAAACTTTTTACGATCTTTCGCAAGTGACTCTAATGCTACTGTAGGGATCTTTATGTGACAACAACATAAAAACGCAGCGCAAAATAAGATCCCTTGAGTGATCCATACGAAAATTCGTACGAAGTTTGATCTATCTAATAGATATACCTTTGGAGCGTGCCTTTTGTTTATCTCGCTAGTCTTTGGTTTGCTGGATCTCTTATACGTTCAAGTGACCGTGCCTCTAGTAGTATACACACGAACACAATCTATGTTTTGAAGAAGAATCACCTTAGTTGTGCTAGCAACTTGAGATTGTTCACAAATCACAGGAACCTCCACTAGGGAGTTTTGGCCAAGGAGGAAGAAAGAGGAAGAAGAGGGATGCTTCCACTAGTCTTTGACAAGGAGGGGTATTTATACTCATCCAATGAATACCAAGGTCTTTGCCCCTTGAGCTCCTTTTATCTTAATGCTAATAAAACTCAATGAATAACAAGTCTCTTGGTATCCCTTGAGACTCTTAATATTCTATTCATCTACTGAATAGAATGCCCCTTAGCTTTTCTCTTAAATAATATTTCATTAAACTTTTTAATGAATATTATCCATAATTAAGTGGTTAAGTCTAACTCAAATTAGATTCAGTCCCATAATTCAATAGGATTCATTTGAATCTAACTTAATTAATTCAATTTCGAATCACATTTTAGTCAAACTAAAATTATCTTATCTCTGATACATCGTGTCTTTTGTGTGTGACCCAATAGGTTCTTGTAATGTTGGCAATGTATCTATATCACTGTAGATACATAAACAATGAGTGACATCTAGAAATGCATCATTGCTACCCAAGTGACGAGAATGTCGAGATCCGACAATACGTTTCCGTGACTATTATAATGTATGACTTTGTTCTTCTATCCTTGATATCTAGATTGATCAATGAGGCATAGACCGTGTTATCTCCTTATCAATATTTGTGTTTGTTGATCCCCAAGTATACTCACTCAAGCAAATGAGTTCAATATCTTATATTGACTCATTTGAGTATAACTATGCATTTTAGTAGTCCTACTCAATTAAGGGATCCACAGATATCATTCTCGTCATATGGGAGTGATAGATTCCATCTACTTCACTCACATTCCTCTGCATAATTTGTTACATATCTAATAATCGCCTTTATAGTCCACCTTGTTATGGGTGACGTTTGACGATACGAAAGTACATAACTCCTTAGAAAGGGAACTATAGTGACTTTAGGTCTAAGAACTATCCATGAAACTTTCTCATGGCGGATCAATTCAGTATACATTTTGTAATGTATACCCATGTGTCAATTTGATATCCCATATCTATGACTTGTGAGATCAAGCCATCAATTGACTTATATGCTAGTCTTAATGTATTTATATTGTTCTTAAATATTAATACTTGACTAGGAATAATTAAAAGTAGTGTTCTCTACATTATTTCACTATCAATTCAACTAATTAATATAATGTAGATTATAACCCACTATTCAAGAACATTATTATACTTAGTCATTGGGCATAATGATGAAATAAATATAATAATCAGATTTTATCTTTATTAAATAGAATATGATATAAAATGTTCCTAGACAATCATCTTATAATTAATTCTAAAGCTAATACTAACAATCCATCCAATCGTTTAGTCTTCTGCCTGCCTGAGTTGCGAAAACCTGTATTTTTTAAATAAACTAAAGCGTAAATAAGCAGTCTTGTTTGTTTGGTGATTTTTCCAGTTGAACTGGGCCAACATTTGATTGAATTGGAATTTCTCCAAGGATCCAAATGCATCAGCCATCGGCTTCGTCATCTGGTTCCATGTTTACTTCGACCCATCCCTGTTTTCATAAACTGGAGAAACATTAAGATGACCTTGTATTCAGTTATAAGGTTCTTTAATCTTCAATAACAAATTAAATGCCCACGTATAGGTTTTCATTTTTGTTTTGTCAAATTGGTAAATTGTTGCTGATTTCATTGTATTATTTGTTGCTGATTTTGTTGTATTCTCTACTTATTCATGGTTTATAGTATCAAAATCAATATTTATGTATCCTATTTCCTAGACGCAGCTTACTAGATTTCTTTAATTTGCTGACAAAACAGAACATGAGATCTAGAGCAGTTGATCACAAGCTTGATTCCATCGTGTTGAGCAAGTGTTTTTGAAACAATCAAGCAAACTCAACATTTGTAACTAAGTGGTTTTGTGATTGTGTGCATCTCTAATCGCTCAACTGTGCAATATCATTGTGTGCGCGCGCGCTTCTTGCTTCCTTGTGTGTGAGTGAACATCTTTTTATGGTTATCTTGTTTACAGTCTTGTGTCTCACCTAGAAGTATCACCGCATTTTTTTTTGTTATTTCTTTCATTCTTGTGCATATTTATGCTTGATTGTATCCTGTACTCCTGAGACATTCTCAACTTATGTCAGCAGTGTAAAACTAATAACACTTTTCTGTTTGGACATCTATATGTTTCGGAAAAGCTTTAACCATTTAATTGTGACAATAATGACTAAACTTTATTTCTAGCTGAATTCATCTGATTTGTTTTTGAATCTAAATCAAAAACTGTTTGAATCTAACGTAATGATTCACAAGAAAGTCATAAAATGAAATGGAATTTTGACGATTATATCTTAGAATTAAATGCTTGCTCACTTTTTCAGTTCATGTGTCTGTGAACTATATTTTTTCAATCGATGAGTGCAGATAAATTGACAAAGTCCATTATCAAAATGAAGAGTTTGAAGCAAATACAAACATTTCCAACATATAAAAAAAATTATAAGTGATTCCGGCCTTGCCTACGGGTAGGAACATAGGTCGGGCCCACCGGTCCATCTGGCGCCAAGAAAGCCTGGCAGATAGGTCAACAGCCAGATCAACGGGTAGGTCTCCGTGCCCGTAAACCCCTCCTAAGAGGAAAGGTCGGATGGGGTCTACCAGACCATCGGCGAGAGCGGCTGGCCCACCTTTCAACCATCCAACCAGATAAACGCTTAGATGCCCGTACTCTTCAAAGCTTATTTCGACCTAGAGTAGGGTTGGGCACCACCAGCAGGTAGCTATCCACACTCTCTCTTTCTCTACGGCCATCACTCGGACTGGATGACCCACTCGGGTCAGATTTGTCTCGGGATGACTCCCGACTCAGGGTGTACCCTGCGCTCTCTCTCTCTCTCTATCCCTACCAGGCGGACGCGTGACGACCCAAGCTCCCTGGTCCTCACCCGACTCGGTCCTCAGCATATGGACCTGCCAGTCGACGCTCGAGGTACAGGCTGGCTCACTCTTACGCCCCTTCACATCCTTACATTCAGGGTACGACCCTGTTAATGGGGTTCCTTACGCTTTATCTACCTTTGACATCTTCTCGCGGTCAGTCCGCGCATCCAGTACCCTCGTACTGCGCATCCAGTACCCTCGTACTGCGCATCCAGTACCCTCGTACTGTGCATCTAGTACCCTCGTATTGCTAGAGCACCCCGCGCCATGCCACGTCGTTCCTCTGTGCTCCCTGCGAGCTGACAGCCATCACACTCTTGTCCCATCGGTATGAGCGAGGTTTGTCAGCTCCCCCGGTTATATAAGCTCGACACTTCCCCTACTACAGGTACGCGCGCGCGAGTTCTTGCATCCCTTGCCTCATTTTCGATTCAGTTTCCACTCATCTGCCCTCGGAGACTGACTTGACCGTTGGAGTGTCTGACCGGGGACTTCCCCGGCGGGTTCGCTGACGGCCTTTGTTTTGCAGGAACGTGGCAAGGCGCGGTCGGCAATCGGCCACCTCATCGGCTCGTGCCTCCCGGCAGGGCCCGTTTGGCCCATGGGACTGCCACCCCACTTCGCGACAGGATCAAATTTGGCGCTAGAAGGAGGGACACCAGCTGCCTGATCGGAAGTGGAAGTGGGAGATCCATCGGGGTTTTGACGGTTAACACTCCCCGGGGAGGGCGAGCCTTCCTTCATCTGACTTCGGCTGATCCATTAATGCACCGGAAGGCTTATGGCAGATCTCCTCATGGCAGTACTTGGTCTGTTCTTTTTCGAGCAGGGCGGAAAGGACTAGTCGGATAAGGGAAGGGATGTATGCTACCTTTTTTGCGCATCTAATGTCTGGCTTTCTGGATGTACCTCATATGTTCTATGCCTTTCTACGGATCGGCCTTCTGGATATGGCTTATCCGCGCACCACGTATTTGGAAACCTGGATATATTTCATACACTCGCCACACGTCTGAAAATTGGGTCTTCTAGATATATCTCATCTCTTTAGTGCGCTCTAAATGGATGGTTTTCTGGCAAAGCAGCCGTTGCTTCATTACCCTCGGCGAGGCTCTCAGGCGGTGTGTGGCGGCCCACGCTCCCTGAGATGCTCTCGACCGGGAAGCCTCGGCGAGGCACTCAGGCGGCGCTTAGCGGCCCACATTCCCTGAGATGCCCCCGACCGGGAAGCCTCGGCGAGGCTCTCAGGCGGCACGTGGCGGCCCACGCTCCCTGAGATGTCCTCGACCGGGAAGCCTCGGCGAGGCTCTCAGGCGGCGCATGGCAGCCCACGCTCCCTGAGATGTCCTTGACCGGGAAGCTTCGGCGAGGCTCTCAGGCGATGCGTGGCGGCCCACGCTCCCTGAGATGCCCTCGACCGGGAAGCCTCGACGAGGCTCTCAGGCGGCGCGTGGCGGCCCACGCTCCCTGAGATGTCCTCGACCGGGAAGCCTCGGCGAGGCTCTCAGGCGGCGCGTGGCGGCCCACGCTCCTTGAGATGTCCTCGACCGGGAAGCCTCGGTGAGGCTCTCAGGCGGCGCGTGACGACCCACGCTCCCTGAGATGTCCTCGACCGGGAGCCTCGGCGAGGCTCTCAGGCGGTGCGTGGTGACCCACGCTTCCTGAGATGCCCTCGACCGGGAAGCCTCGGCGAGGCTCTCAGGTGGCGCATGGCGGCCCACGCTCCCTGAGATGCCCTCAATCGGGAAGCCTCGGCGAGACTCTCAGGCAGCGCATGGCGGCCCACGCTCCCTGAGATGCCCTCGACCGGGAAGCTTCGGCGAGGCTCTCAGGCCGCGCGTGGCGGCCCACGCTCCCTGAGATGCCCTCGACCAGGAAGCCTCGGCGAGGCTCTCAGGCGGCGCGTGGCGCCCCACGCTCCCTGAGATGCCCTCGACCGGGAAGCCTCGGCGAGGCTGTCAAGCGGCGCGTGGCGGCCCACGCTCCCTGAGATGTCCTCGACCGGGAAGCCTAAGCGAGGCTCTCAGGCGGCGCGTGGCGACCCACGCTCCCTGAGATGCCCCCGACCGGGAAGCCTCGGCGAGGCTCTCAGGCGGCGCGTGGCAGCCCACGCTCCCTGAGTTGCCCCCGACCGGGAAGCCTCAGCGAGGCTCTCAGGCGGCGCGTGGCGGCCCACGCTCCCTGAGATGCCCTCGACTGGGAAGCCTCAGCGAGGTTCTCAGGCGGCGCGTGGCAGCCCATGCTCCCTGGGATGTCCTCGACGGGGAAGCCTCGGCGAGGCTCTCAGGTGGCGCGTGGCGGCCCACGCTCCCTGTGATGCCCTCGACCAGGAAGCCTCGGCGAGGCTCTCAGGTGGCGCGTGGCGGCCCACGCTCCCTGAGATGCCCTCGACCGGGAAGCCTCGGCGAGGCTCTCAGGCGGCGCTTGGCGGCCCACGCTCCCTGAGATGCCCCCGACCGGGAAGCCTCGGCGAGGCTCTCAGGCGGCGCGTGGCGGCCCACGCTCCCTGAGATGTCCTCGACCGGGAAGCCTCGGCGAGGCTCTCAGGCGGCGCGTGGCAGCCCACGCTCCCTGAGATGTCCTTGACCGGGAAGCTTCGACGAGACTCTCAGGCGGCGCGTGGCTGCCCACGCTCCCTGAGATGCCCTCGACCGGGAAGCCTCGGCGAGGCTCTCAGGTGGCGCGTGGCGGCCCACGCTCCCTGAGATGTCCTCGACCAGGAAGCCTCGGCGAGGCTCTCAGGTGGCACGTGGCGACCCACGCTCCTTGAGATGTCCTAGACCGGGAAGCCTCGGTGAGGCTCTCAGGCGGCGCATTGTGACCCCCCCGGAGATGTCCTCGACCAAGAAACCTCGGCTCTGCGCAAGCCCTTCCCTCGGATCTGCTCTCGGCCAGACGCATGACGCTCCATGCTGCTCGAGAGGTCACCCGACCGAGCGACCTTCTTCTTGTTCCACACAAGCCCTTCTCTCGGCTCGGCTCTAGGGCAGACGCATAACGGCACATGTTGCCCGAGAAGTCACTCGACCAAGTAACCCCGAGGCCGTTCTGCGGGATTGGAATCCCCATGAACTCCTCAATCGGGGAGCCACACCCTCGTTCCACTCGGGCTATATCCCCAAGCCAGCCCCCAAATCAAGGTCGCGATGATTACCGCTCTTGTGAGCTCCAAGCGAACATGCGCATACTTGCCTCTTAATGGGCTACTGGTTCGGCCCTCAATTAGGAAGCGTGACCCCCGCCCGGCACATCGCCCTAAGCTCATGGGTGGGCAGAATGCGGCTAATCCCCCTAACTACGATCCTTTAACTAAGCGCACCTCGTCAGGTCCTCAAATAATCTGAAGGGCCAGCTCGAGCCCGAGTCGCCCGTCGGGCTCGCCTAAGGCAGGGGCGCTAAGGGAACACCGCCTATGTCTAAAAGCCCGAATCGTCGGGACGCTACGACCCTGGCTTAGCATACGCCGCCTCCCCTACGAAAAGAGAGCGGTCGACCCCACCATCGTTCTAGTAACCACTATGCAAAAGTGCAAACACGAGAAAAAGAAGACAATAAAAGGGGAAAAGCAACATCCACGGCAAACCGTTCAGCCCTCGTCTACATCAGGTAGAGAAAAGGGGGCAGACCTACAACTATTGAGGAACCATCGAAGGTTGCGACGAGGCTCCACCCGGCGCCTTGCCACGCCCCTCACGGATCACTGGCGCCTTAGCCTTCCGAGCCTCATGACGTTCGCGCCTCCGCAGAAGGTCGCTTTGGCAGGCCGCCAATTCCTCCTCCTTGGCCTTCAAAGTGGTGAGCAGCATAGCAGCCGATTGGTTGGCCTTCCGAAGATCTGCCTGGGCCATGGCTAACTCTGAACCTGCTTGAAGTTCCCGGGTCCGGGCTTGGCGCTCACTTCGCTCCAAGTGAGCTTGTTGTTGACGCAATTAAGCATCAGAAGCTCGAGCTGCGCTCAGCTCTGCCAAAAGCTCCCAGAGTTGCGCCTCAGCATGGGCGGCCGGCCCCTGAAGGGCCGCATTCTCGGAACGCAATGCATTCTAGGCTTCCTCATTCGGCTGTGGCTGTGTGCAGCGAAGCTGAGCTTCCAGCGCCTCCCGACGAGACTCTAACTGATGGAGGGATCGATTCTGGGCAGCGAAAGAAACACCCATGTCATATAGGTGTTGGGACCAGGTGCATGTTGACATGGATGCGGGTTCGTAATTTCAAAATTAATTACGTGCAGCGGAAGGTTTAGCATAAATAATTTCTCTATATCATTTAACCACACATCTAAGCATGCAAGTTTATCTTGTGTAGACATGATCATATATTTAAAATTTTACAGAAACGTAAATTAATTTACGTATTACCTCGCGTAACTCGAAGGAAGGGACGAGATCCAACCGTAAGCGTCCCTTGGAAGCTCCGCCTCTATTCGCGTCCACACCGAGTATCTTCGGGATGACTTCGCAAAGCCACGAGTTTCGTGTTCTCGAGAACTACTAGATTCTCTAAGAACGCGACGAGAAAAACCAAGAGAGAAGTCAGAAGACTAACCACAAAAGGATGGCCGGAATCAAAATTCCGGCGAAGCAAAAGAAGAGGCTTGCGGCAAAAAGGATCTTTGCGGCAAACTCTAATTCCGACAGCACCTTCTTCTGGCCAAGAGATGGTCGGAGCTTCCTTCTCCGGCAGCAGGTGGTGGTCGGCAGGGAAAGGGCAGGGGCGACCGGCTGGTGCTCCTTCTTGGGGCTGGTTGGCGCACGGCAAGAAGGGGAGAAGAGAAGGAGAGAAAGAGAGCCTATGCCTTCATCTCTTTTATTATCACCCAAGCCTTGCCTTGGGTCCTTTATATAGTGGTCTCTCAACCATCAAGCCTCTCAAATATGGAATAACTTATTCCATCATGCCAAGTTTGATTTTATATCATGGTTAAAATCATATTTTAATTCATGATAAAAAATCAATCAAGTCTCTTCTCTTCTATGTAATAAATTTCCTTATCATGGTAAATCAATCCATGATTGATTTTATAAAATAAACCAATCCATGGTTCATTTTAATTTCCATGAAAAATAAACCAAACCTTGGTTTATTTTATAAATTGAACCAAAAACTTGGTTCTCTCCCTTTGTTGTGGCCGGCCAAACAAAGAGGATGGAGGCCCTCTTTGGCCGACCCATCCAAGCCAAGCCCCAATGAATTAAACTTATTTAATTCATCTATAAGTCTTCAAAAGACTTAGCCATTTTACGCTTCCGATGCGTCTCTGAAAAATTCAGATTCGACTTATCGTTTGGCTCAACCAAACTTAATCTGTCTTGATTGGAAAATCAAATTTTCAACTCGTTTTAAATCCCTCGGATTACTCGTAGTGCGTGTGACTAAATAGGCTTTCGATTTATGTTGGCCGTCTATAATTAATCAATTAATTATAGAACGATCATGAGTGGCACCTAGTAGTACATCATGATCCCCAATTAATCGAAAGATCAACGGTTGACCTCAGAAACAATTCTGAAACCCTTCAGCAGCTATAATGAATCGTGCCTCATTCCCTTCACCATCTTATACCCACTTGGTTCAGGACATGGTCTATGTGTGTCAGTCCCCACTAGGCTGACTACGTCACACTTAGCCCAAGTAACATTTTTTCGTCCTACGGATTCTAATTACTCTCATGTATTTAAGAGATTCATACTCTGAATATGTCATGCTCTGGCCAGAGGCTTCGAGTAACAATCCGACGATAGGCCTCGGGTATATATCTCCTCGCAAGGAGTGGTGAATCCTTTGTAGGCTGTTCAAACATCTTCAGGCACTTCGGCTTATACCCAATCATCCTGGGTCCACACCTCCTTGGAGATGCTTGCTTAAGATGTCAAAGTATAAGTCTCCATGACCAAGATGACTTGAACACCGCAAGTCAAAGGAACATCGCACTTAAGCTGCAGTAAGAACTTCACTGACATATTTATATGTAGACTACCATATGAAGTTTTACAGCCAGTCACTCCAATGAACTAGTTCCCTTAACTAGCATTCATGTTTATCTCCGGACATCTCAATGTCACCAGCCAGTGAGAATCAGCTGATTAGAGAATAACCCATGCTAGTCTCAACAGAATTAATAGTGTCTGTATTTATCAATTCATCGACTAGGAACAATTTCAATACTTCACAATTGCACATGTAGAGATAATCACTAGTTGTGAATTCATCACAAATTCTCTCATGCTGTGAATTGTATTGCGGACATTCAGTAAATGAGTTTAAGATCTCAATCAAATACACAAACATGTATACTCAAATAGTGAATATTCATTTATTAAAATAAATGATTACAATCATAAGGCGATTGTCTTAGGACACTTCTCTCATATCACTAACAAACTCTCACTTGGCCTAATGCCAATCGCTACGATACCCAATACCACAGGCTCTAACATGACCCTCAAACTTGCTTTGAGGCAAGGCCTTAGTTAAAGGATCCGCTAAATTCCTTTCAGTGGGAATTTTCTCAATTTGTATATCATTCCTACTTATAATCTCCCTAATCAGATGATAGCGGCGAAGCACATGTTTGGATCGCTGATGAGACCTTGGTTCCTTTGCTTGTGCAATAGCTCTATTGTTGTCGCAGTAAACCGGTATTGCTTCATCAATGGTTGGAACCACACCAAGTCCTGAGATAAACTTTTTGATCCAGACTGCTTCCTTTGCTGCTTCCGAAGCTGTAATATATTCCACTTTCGTGGTAGAATCCGCTACGGTGTCTTGCTTGGAACTCTTCCAACTTATTGCGCCTCCATTCAAAATAAATACGTATCCGGACTGAGATTTGGAGTCATCCTTATCTGTCTGGAAACTGGCATCTGTATACCCACGTATTACCATATCACCTTCTCCATATATTAGGAACACATCCTTAGTGTTTCTTAAGTACTTGAGGATTGTCTTGACAGCCGCCCAATGATCCATTCCTGGATCGGACTAGTATCTGCTTGTGATGCTCAGAGCATACGATACATCGGGCCTAGTACATAACATAGCATACATGATAGATCCTATCGCGGATGCATAAGGAATCTTATACATGCAAATCCTCTCGTCTTCTGTGCGCGGACACATAGACTTCGAAAGGTTGATCCCATGCCTGATGGGAAGGTAACTTTTCTTGGATTCCGACATGCTAAACCTTTCTAGCACTCGGTCTATATATGTAGACTGCGAAAGACCAAGCAACCGTTTTGATCTATCTCTATAGATTCTAATCCCAAGAATATAGGTTGCTTCTCCCAGGTCTTTCATGGAGAAAGTTTTGGACAACCAAATTTTAACTGACTGTAAGACTGATATATCGTTTCCTATAAGTAATATGTCATCGACATATAACACTAGGAATACGACTGCACTCCCACTAACCTTCTTGTACACACAAGGTTCATCAGGATTTTGTGAGAAATCAAACTCTTTGATTGTCTCATCAAAATGGATGTTCCAGCTCCTGGATGCTTGCTTTAGTCCATATATGGATCGTCGAAGCTTGCATACTTTGGTTTTATTAACCGATGTGAAACCTTCAGGTTGTATCATGTATACATCCTCAAGCAGGTTTCCATTAAGGAAAGTTGTTTTCACATCCATTTGTCATATCTCATAATCATAATGAGCTGCTATGGCCAGGAGCATCCGAATGGATTTAAGCATAGCTACTGGCGAATAGGTTTCGTCATAATCAATTCCTTGTTTCTGACGATATCCTTTTGCCACTAATCTAGCCTTAAAGGTAACAACATTACCTTCCATGTTGGTTTTCTTCTTGAAAACCCACTTGCACCCTATGGGCTTAATCCCTTCAGGTGGGTTAACCAAGTCCCATACTTGATTTTTGTACATGGAATCCATTTCTGACTTCATGGCTTCAAGCCATTTATCCCTTTCTGAATTTTTCAGAACATCTTCATAACTGATAGGTTCGTCATCGTTAATGAGTAACACGTCGTTCGATTCACTTATGAGAAATCCGTATCTCTCTGGAATATTGCGTGTCCTATCAGACCTACGAAGAAGTGGTGATGTTTTAGGTTCAACTGATAGCTCATCATTATGAGTTATTGGTTATGGGTCTAGACTAGGTGTCTCTGTAATGTCTATTGGAGTTTCTTGAACTTCTTCAAGTTCAATGCTACTCCCACTGTTTTCTTGTAAAAGAAATTCTTTTTCTAGAAATACATCATGTCTTGAAACAAACACCTTTTGTTCCAAGGGATGATAGAATTGGTAACCTTTCGTTTCCTTAGGGTATCCAATAAATAGACATTTATCAGACTTAGCATCCAATTTGTCTGATACAGTCCGCTTTACATAAGCAGGACAACCCCATATCTTTAGGTGAGATAAATGAGGTTTCTTACTATTCCACGTCTCATATGGAGTAGTAGAGACTACCTTGGTCGGGACTCTGTTGTAACGACCCACCTTCTGGTACTAAGCTGTAAGGTGGATCGCTACTAACTAACTGGCTGGCTGATTAATTAGTGATTTCTGATAATGCTAAACCAACTGGGAGAATTTTAAAAAAACTTATTTTACTATTTACTGAACTAACAATTCATAAACATGTTGAAAGTACTAACTAGCCCAAAATAAAGCAAAACTTTTAGTTTATTATCTTGGCAGGATTCGATCCCCCAACCTCTGCGTTGCATGGCTAAAGCACTAACCAGCTGCTCTACACCAGTTTTCTTTTACACGTACCAGTCGACTGCTATATGCCAGTCGACTGGTCGGGCCACAGAATGTTTCTGTGCCCGATACCAGTCGACTGGTATTTTCCCAGTTGACTGGTAGTTCTGAAATTCCAGTTTTCAGATTTGCTAGAATTTACCAAACTTGAGCCACAATGTATCAAAATCATATCTAACAAGCAGAATGACATAAATAAGGTTCCATACCATTCTAGGACATTTATTACATGTTTTTGGAGGGTTTCTAACATGTATAGCAACTTAGAAATCACAAAAACGACATGTAGAAGCATAACATGAATGTGTCAAGTTCGTATCAACTTCTTATTGAAACTATTCAGTATTCCTATCTAAAGGCATCCTTAGCTACTACATGTCATTCCATATGGTGCATTAATCTTAGAACAAGCATATCTTAAGTATTTAGCATGTAGATCAAAAGTATCAAGTTCTTACTCCTAAAGCGTAAACATGAGTCTAAATTACTCTATCACAAGTAAATGACTCATGACATTCAAGCATTCACAAAACCAATATTAAGTCAGGTAAGTAAACTACTTCAAGCATACTAGGCACCACGAATACAAGTCTAATTAAGTTCATACATGGTTCACATAATATATTGCGGAATAACTAAAGAAGCATAAAAAAGATTATTTCTATGCTTTGCAAGTTCCGAAGACTTTTATTCCAACTCCACCATCACACACACTTTGCATCAAGCCCGCCGCCTCCGCTACTAGTGCATTCCTTTACCTGTATCTGCAGTATAAGGAAATGCAAACTAATAAGCATAAAGCTTAGTAAGTACCATCTAGCCTCACAAAACCATGAAAACTCAAATTATGCTTTTGTAAAACATGCTATGCACATACATGCTCACATCCATAAGTAATCATGCTAGGCTCATGCTAAAATACGTATCATGGAATGTCATGGCATATAACTGAGACATGACACATACTGAACTAGAACTGAAAAGTAAGCTATAGCATGACATACATATCTGAACTGGAACTGAAACTAACTAACATAAAACTAATTATTAAATTCACCACATGCTAATATGAATTTCTGAAAACTAAATACATATAGTAGGTGAAAGTAATAATCAACTGCTGTGGGCCCGGCAATGTACCAACTGTGCGCGCATCACTAATAAACCCGAGGTAGCAAATCCCGAATCCATTAGGGTTCTACTAGGTTATCTAAACCTAGGGGCAACTAGGAGCCCATCCCATACTAGGTTATCTAAACCTAGAGGCAACTTGGAGTCTATCCCTGGACCGAAGTCCGGTACAATGCCAACTGAAAATTAAATAGTCTTTTATACTTTTCTTTCCTTTTTCTGATTCTTGCTTTTACTAGGTTATCTAAACCTAGGGGCAACTAGGAGCCCATCCCGTTGGACCTTGGTCCCGATCATAAACTGAAGCAAGAATTTCTATTCTTTAATGCTTTCTATAGCAATAACTGAACTAAACAATTTAACAAACACCTAACGTGCTTCATGACCCAAAACTGAAGGGTCGCACAACGTGTTTGTTCATAATTTACGATTTCTAATCGTAAAACATACATACAAGGAAATAAGGCATATGAAAAAGCAACCGAAACTACTTATACTGCAGGTGAGGGATACTTACATCCTGCGCTTGTTCTTACGACTCTAAAGCGTAGGTTTTTGGGAAAAGGAACGATCCTTAGAGTTTCGGAGAGTTTCTAACGGAGAATTCTTCCTCGGAGAGATTCCCTAACGTAGCCTCCTTCTTAAATCCTTTGGATCTTCCCTCGGTTCGCGCGCGCGGGAGAGAGGGCGAGAGGAGAGGTCGCGTGCGTGAGGGAGGGCGTCGGCGTCGCTGGGTTGGGAGAAAATTAACCTAAAACTCGTAACTCCCTCTTTTATACTTATGGGGGGGGCGAATTTAACTAAGTCTAGCTTATCTATTGTTTCCCTTAATCTATTTCAACAAAAGTAAACCATCCCAGGTGGTCCGCCCAATCTCCTCTCAAACCCTAGGTTTAGGGATCAAATCCCACTTACACGGTTTTTCCCTTTTTATCCCTTTTTGCCACTTTCGTTTATGGAAAAATTCTATAAAAATATCCATAAATTCGGAATAAATTCTAAGATATTTCTAAAATTAGTTTTGAGAATTTTCGGGCGTTACAATCCCCCATACCTTATAAAAAGTTCGTCCTCGAACTAAAAACAACTCTGGGTATTTCTGTCTCATGCTGTCCTCTGGTTCCCATGTTGCCTCTTCTACTCTGTGATTTTGCCATATGACTTTCACCAATGGTACCTCCTTGTTTCGCAATTTCTTAACTGCTCGGTCTATTATCTGAATAGGCCGACTATCATAACTGAGATCTTCGCGAACTTGTACCGTCTGTGGCTCTATCACCTGGGTGGCATCTGGGATATGCTTCTTCAGCATGGAAACATGAAATACATTGTGGATAGCTGACATCTCCTGAGGTAGCTCCAACTCATAAGCTACTTTGCCAACTCTTCTGGTGATGGGGTATGATCCTACATATCTGGGACTTAGCTTGCCCTTCTTCCCAAAACGCATTACTCCCTTCATGGGAGCCACTTTGAGAAATACTGAATCCCCAACTTCAAACTCTAATGGTCTGCGCCGTGTATCAGCATAGCTCTTCTGGCGACTCTGAGCTGTTTCTATTCTCTGACGGATCTGCTGTATGGCTACGGTGGTATCATCTATAAGATCTGTCTGTAGGCCTAACTCTTGCCTCTCACCACCCTCGTACCAGCAGATAGGAGATCTACACCTCCGCCCATATAAAGCCTCATAGGGTGCCATGCCGATAGTGGCCTGATAACTATTGTTGTAGGTGAATTCTGCTAAGCACAGGTATCTGCACCAACTACCCTTGAAATCTAGAGCACAAGCTCTGAGCATATCTTCTAGTACTTGATTAACTCTCTCTGTCTGACTATCTGTCTGAGGATGGAAAGCTGTGCTAAACTTCAGTTTGGTGCCTAGTGTTGTCTGTATGCACTCCCAGAAGTGTGAAGTGAACCTACTGTCCCTATCTGAGATGATAGTCCTAGGGACCCATGTAGTCTGACGATCTCCTTGAGGTATAACTGAGCTAGCTGTTCCATAGAATAGGAGATCCTGATAGCTAGGAAGTGGGCAGACTTAGTCAATCTGTCTACTATTACCCAGATTGCATCATATCCATTCGTTGTTCGGGGTAGTCCCACTATAAAATCCATGGAAATATCTTCCCATTTCCATTCTGGAATTTGAATAGGCTGCAGAACTCCACCTGGTCTCTGATGTTCTGCCTTGACCCTTTGGCATGTCAGACAGGTACTGACATATCTGGCGATGTCTCTCTTCATCCCACGCCACCAAAAACGTCCCCTGAGGTCTTGGTATATTTTGGTGGAACCAGGATGCATCGCATAAGGAGATCCATGTGCGTCCTCTAGGATCTTCCTTCGGAGCTCTTCTTGGTTCGGAACACATAAGCGGTCACCGTAGTACAGTGTCCCACTATCTGTTAGGCGAAACTCCCCATTTTATGATTCCGCTATCCCCTGCTTGATTTTCTGAAGGTCAGGATCTTGATCCTGTGCTGTCTGGATGTCTTCAATCAGGGTTGACACTAATGTCAAAGTGGAGAGCTGCCCAACTATAATTTCCAATCTGAACTCTGATATTTCCTTCCTAAGGGACTGTGACATCGTAGGCAAAGCTAGTAGGGTGGCACTAGATTTCCTGCTAAGCGCGTCTGCCACCTTATTAGCTTTACCTGGGTGGTAGAGGATGTCAATGTCATAATCCTTGACCAGCTCAAGCCATCTGCGTTGTCTCATGTTTAGATCCTTCTGAGTAAAGAAATACTTCAGACTTTGATGATCTGTGAAAATCCTACACTGAGCTCCGTATAAGTAATGCCTCCAGATCTTGAGAGCAAACACTACTGCAGCTAGCTCAAGGTCATGAGTAGGATAGTTCTTTTCATAATCCTTGAGTTGTCTAGAGGCATAGGCGATAACCTTGTCATTCTGCATCAGCACTGCTCCAAGTCCTAATTTAGAAGCATCACTATATATGTCGAAGCTGTCAGTGGTCTCTGGAAGAGTCAGGATGGGAGCACTAGTCAATCTTCTCTTTAATTCTGTAAAATTGTTCTCGCAGTCCTCTGTCCACTGAAACTTCCTATTCTTCCTGGTAAGAGCTGTCAGTGGGGAGGCTATTCTGGAGAAATCTTCTACAAACTTCCTGTAGTAACCGGCTAGGCCCAGAAAACTTCTGATCTCACTGGCATTCTTCGGTCTAACCCAGTTACTTACTGCTTCTATTTTGCTGGGGTCTACCATCACCCCTTCCTTGGAGATGATGTGACCTAGAAAAGACACCTGATCGAGCCAGAATTCACATTTTGAGAATTTTGCATACAGCTGGCTCCGCTGAAGAATCTGCAATACTGTCCTGAGATGTTCAGCATGTTCCTCCTGAGTTCCTGAGTAGATAAGAATGTCATCAATGAAGACGATGACAAACTTATCTAAGTACTCCCTGAATACTCTGTTCATGAGGTCCATAAATGTCGCTGGAGCATTTGTGACCCCAAAAGGCATGACTACAAACTCGTAGTCCCCATATCTGGTTCTGAAAGCTGTCTTGGGAATATCACCCTCTCTGACTTTGACCTGGTGATAGCCGGATCTCAAATCTATCTTTGAGAAGACTGTGGATCCCTTTAGCTGATCGAACAAATCATCGATCCTGGGTAGAGGGTACCGGTTCTTGATGGTGACTTGATTCAAAGCTCGGTAATCTATACATAGGCACATGGACCCATCTTTCTTCTTTACAAACAATACAGGAGCTCCCCAAGGTGAATGACTAGGGCGTATAAAGCCCTTGCCGAGCAGCTCCTGTAGTTGCTCCTGATGTTCTCTTAATTTTGCTGGAGCCATATGGTATGGTGCTTTTGAAATGGGATTGGTACCTGGAATGAGATCTATCTCAAATTCAATCTCTCTGTTTGGCGCTAAGCCTGGTAACTCGTCAGGGAAGACTGCTGGGTAGTCACATACCACTAGGACCTCTTCTAGCTTTTGGTCCTTCTCTTGTTCGGTATTGACTGCATGTGCTAGAAATCCAGTACATCCTGAATCCAACAATTTCTGTGCTTTTAGAGCTGAGAGAAATTTCTTGGCCTTTCTCTTGGATTCTCCGATGTATTCAAACTGCACTCTTTCTTCAGGTTGGAATATGACTTTCCTTTTACGGCATTCTATGGAGGCACCGTACTTGATTAGGAAGTCCATTCCAAAAATGACATCATAATTAGTCATATCTAGCACTATCAGATCACCATAAAGCTCTCTGCCCGCTATACTGATTGGCACTGCACGGAGCCAGTGCGTGGATGCCATAATCTCTCCTGAAGGTAGGGTGGTTAAGAATTGGCCACTGAGTACATCTGGAGGTATAGTTAACTTCTCTGCGAATGCCCTGGGGTTTCTGAGTTCCTGAACTGCCTTGGCCTTTACTTTCTATCATGACTGACTTCTGCTGATGCAGGCTGTTCAGGTAGTGCTCGGTGATCAGAGCACTGCTAACTAGTTCTTCTGAGGTTTGCGGCCAATGGACGCCGCTGGCCACATTCAATGCTATTTCTGGCCTTAGCATCTTGAGCATTAGCCTGACTCGCTCTCGTTTAGTGCTGACCAGTTCAGGGCACAGGCGAGCCAGTCTGTTGAATCTCTTCATGGCTTCCTCTACTGATAGGTTACCTTGACGAAATTTAGTGAATTCATCATAATGCCGGTTAGTAACCCGCATATGAAAGAATTCTTTGAAGAACTCAGCTTCGAAGTTGGCCCACGTCATCTGATTTATGTCTCGCTTGGCCTTCACCCTTTCCCACCACATTCTAGCATCTCCTGCTAGGCAGAAGGAGGCACACTTGACTTTCACATGTTCTGGCCAGTCCAGAAGCTCCATGGTACTCTCCAGGGTTTGAACCAGGCTTGTGCATCCCATGGTTCACTAATGCCTGAAAAGTTCTCTGGTTTGAGTTTCTGCCACTGAACTAGATATGCTTCTCTTCTAGCCCCTACTGCTGGGGCTTCTGGTGCTATTGGTAGGATTGGTGCTCTAGGTGGAACCTCTGTCACTATCGGGGTTTCCACATTTGGTCCTGGCGTAGTAGTAGGTGTGGTCTGCTGATTAGTGTTGGGACCGGGTGCATGTTGACAAGGATACGAGTTCGTAAAATTTTAAATTTTTACGTGCAGCGGAAGAATTTGCATAAAATAATTTCCTAAATTATTTTAACTTCGTATCTAGCATGCAACCTTATAGTGTGTTGACATAATCATAAAATAAAACTTTGCGGAAAAGTAAACTAATTTACATTATACCTCTCGTAACTCGAAGTAAGGGACGAGATCCAACCGTAGCGTCCCTTGGAAGCTCCGCCTCTATTCGCGTCCACGCCGAGTTCTCTTCGGGATGACTTCGCAAAGTCACGAGTTTTGCGCCGACGAGAACTACTAGATTCTCTATAGGCACAACAAGAAAGATCAAGAGAGGAAAGGGAAACTAACCACCAAGAAAACGGAATCGAATTCCGGGAAGAGAGGAGTCGCTATCCGCTTCTTCTTCTTCTTGTTTCGTTTCTCCTTCTTCTTGAAGCTCACGGCAACCTTGCTTGGTGTTGATAGGGTGCGCCGGCCCTAGCAAGGAAGGTGGGAGCCGGCCCTAATTCTCCAAGAAGGGCGCCGGCCCTAAGGGAAAGGAGAGGGAGAAGAGAATAAGAGAGAGGGGAGAGAGGAAGTTACTAATCTCAATTAGTAAATGCGTAATAAGGGCTTGCCTTTGGTTCCTTTATATAATAGCAACTCCTTTGCTAAGTCTCCCTCTTAACGGAATTAACGGAATTAGTTATAAGAAATTTATCTTATAAATTCTCTTATTAATTATTCCGTTTAAGCCGAGTCTTATTATAACTAATTTATAATAAAATAAATTCTTCTTCTCTTTAAATTATGGAATAAATTTTATAAGAAATTTATAAACTTTCTTATTATGGAAAAATCAATTCATAATTGATTTTATAAAATTAAAATAAACCAATTCATGGATTATTTTAACTTCCATAAAAAGAATAAATTTCTACAAATTTCTTTATACAAATTTACTTATCCATAATTTATAAAATAAATCGCACTAGATTTATTTTATTAATTAAACCAATTAAATTGGTTTTTCTCCCTCTTAATGGCCGGCCAACCAAGGAGGGTTGGCACCCTCTTTGGCCGGCCCAAACCGAGCCGAACCAACGCGAATTAAACTCATTTAATTCGCCCAAAAAGCCTTCAAAAGACTTAGACATTTTTAGCTTCCATTGCGCCTCTGATTAACTCAGATTCGATTTATTTCTCTTGATCCGAAAATCTAATTTTTAACTCGTTTTAAATCCCTCGGATTACTCGTAGTGCGTGTGACTAAATAGGCTTTCGATTTATGTTGGTCGTCTATAATCAACTAATTATAGAACGATCATGAGTGGCACCTAGTAGTACATCATGATCCCCAATTAATCGAAAGATCAACGGTTTGACCTCAGAAGAAATTATTCTGAAACCCTTCAGCAGCTCTAATGAATCGTGCCCCATTCCCTTCACCACCTTATACCCACTTGGTTCAGGACACGGTCTATGGTGTCAGTCCCCACTAGGCTGACTACGTCACACCTAGCCCAAGTAGTGTCTTTCTCGTCCATTGGATTTCTAATTACTCTCATGTATTTTAGAGACTCGCACTCTAAACATGATATACTCTGGCCAGAGGTTTTGAGTAACAATCCGACGATAGGCCTGGGTATACATCTCCTCGCAAGGAGTGGTGAATCCTTTGTAGGCTGTTCAAACATCTTCGGGCACTTCGGCTTATACCCAATCATCCTGGGTCCACACCTCCTTGGAGATGCTTGCTTAAGATGTTAAAGTATAAGTCTCCATGACCAAGATGACTTGAACACCGCAAGTCAAAGGAACATCGCACTTAAGCTGCAGTAAGAACTTCATTGACATATCTACATGTAGATTCCCATATGAAGTCTTACAGCTAGTCACTCCAATGAACTAGTTCCCTTAACTAGCATCCATGTTTATCTCCGGACATCCCAATGTCACCAGCCAGTGAGAATCAGCTGATTAGAGAATAACCCATGCTAGTCTCAACAGAATTGATAGTGTCCGTTTTTATCAATTCATCGACTAGGGATATTTTCAATACTTCACAATTGCACATTTAGAGATAATCACTAGTTGTGATCCCATCACAAATTCTCTTATGCTGTGAGTTGTATTGCGGACATTCAGTAGATGAGTTTAAGATCCCAATCAAATACACAAAACATGTATACTCAAATAGTGAATTATCATTTATTAATATAAATGTTTACATCATAAGGCGATTGCCTTAGGACACTTCTCTCATATCACTAACAAACTCCCACTTGGCCTAATGCCAATCGCTACGGTATCCAATACCACAGGCTCTAACATGACCCTCAAACTTGTTTGAGGCAAGGCCTTAGTTAAAGGATCCGCTATATTCCTTTCAGTGGGAACTCTCTCAATTTGTATGTCATTCCTACTTATAATCTCTCTGATCAGATGATAGCGTCGAAGCACGTGTTTGGATCGCTGATGAGACCTTGGTTCCTTCGCTTGTGCAATAGCTCCATTGTTGTCGCAGTAAACCGGCACTGCTTCATCAATGGTTGGAACCACGCCAAGTTCGGAGACAAACTTCTTGATCCAGACTGCTTCCTTTGCTGCTTCCGAAGCTGCGATATATTCCGCTTCCGTGGTAGAATCCGCTACGGTGTCTTGTTTGGAACTTTCCAACTTACTGCGCCTCCATTCAAAGTAAATACGTATCCAGACTGCGATTTGGAGTCATCCTTATCTGTCTGGAAACTGGCATCTGTATACCCACGTATTATCAAATCTCCTTCTCCATATATTAGAAATACATCCTTAGTTCTTCTTAAGTACTTAAGGATTGTCTTAACAGCCGCCCAATGATCCATTCCTGGATCAGACTGGTATCTGCTCGTGACGCTCAGAGCATACGATACATCGGGCCTAGTACATAACATAGCATACATGATAGATCCTATTGCGGATGCATAGGGAATCTTATTCATGCAATCCTCTCGTCTTCTGTGCGCGGACACATAGACTTCGAAAGGTTGATCCCATGCCTGATGGGAAGGTAACCTTTCTTGGATTCCGACATGCTAAACCTTTTTAGCACTCGGTCTATATATGTAGACTGCGAAAGACCAAGCAACCGTTTTGATCTATCTCTATAGATTCTAATCCCAAGGATATAGGTTGCTTCTCCCAGGTCTTTCATGGAGAAAGTTTTGGACAACCAAATCTTAACTGTCTGTAAAACTGATATATCGTTTCCTATAAGTAAATGTCATCGACATATAATACTAGGAATACGACTGCACTCCCACTAACCTTCTTGTACACACAAGGTTCGTCAGGATTTTGTGAGAAATCAAACTCTTTGATTGTCTCATCAAAACGGATTTCCAGCTCCTAGATGCTTGCTTCAGTCCATATATGGATCGTCGAAGCTTGCATACTTTGGTTTTATCAACCGATGTGAAACCTTCAGGTTGTATCATGTATACATCCTCAAGCAGGTTTCCATTAAGGAAAGCTGTTTTCACATCCATTTGCCATATCTCATAATCATAATGAGCTGCTATGGCTAGGAGCATCCGAATGGATTTAAGCATAGCTACTGGCGAATAGGTTTCGTCATAATCAATTCCTTGTTTTGACGATATCCTTTTGCCACTAATCTAGCCTTAAAGGTAACTACATTACCTTCCATGTCGGTTTTCTTCTTGAAAACCCACTTGCACCCTATGGGCTTAATCCCTTCAGGTGGGTTAATCAAGTCCCATACTTGATTTTCGTACATGGAATCCATTTCCGACTTCATGGCCTCAAGCCATTTGTCCCTTTCTGAACTTTTCAGGACATCTTCATAACTGATAGGTTCATCATCGCTTATGAGTAACACGTCGTTCGATTCACTTACGAGAAATCCGTATCTCTCTGGAATATTGCGTGCCCTATCAGACCTACGAAGAGGTGGTGTTGTTTTAGGTTCAACTGATAGCTCATCATTATGAGTTATCGGTTGTGGGTCTAGACCAGGTGTCTCTGTAATGTCTATTGGAGTTTCTTGAACTTCATCAAGTTCAATGTCACTCCCACTGTTTTCTTGTAAAAGAAATTCTTTTTCTAGAAATACAGCATGCCTTGAAACAAACACCTTTTGCTCCAAGGGATGATAGAATTGGTAACCCTTCGTTTCCTTAGGATATCCAATAAATAGACATTTATCAGACTTAGCATCCAATTTGTCTGATACAACCCGCTTCACATAAGCAGGACAACCCCATATTTTAAGGTGAGTTAAGTGAGGTTTCTTACTATTCCATATCTCATATGGAGTAGTAGAGACTACCTTGGTCGGGACTCTGTTTAGCAAGTAAACAGTTGTCTTTAGTGCATAGCCCCAAAAGGATTTTGGAAGAGTTGCATGATTCATCATAGACCTAACCATGTCCATCAAGGTTCGGTTGCGCCTCTCAGATACACCATTATGCTGTGGTGTATACGGCGGAGTCCATTGGGACAATATCCCATTGTCCCTAAGATAATCTTGAAACTCTTGACTTAAGTATTCACCACCCCGATCGGATCGAAGGATCTTAATACTTTTGCCAAGTTGTTTCTCTACTTCATTTCTGAACTCTTTGAATTTCTCAAAGGCTTCAGATTTGTGTTTCATCAAGAACACATACCCGAATCGTGAGTGATCATCGATAAAGGTGATGAAGTAGCTATAGCCTCCTTGTGCAAGAGTT
Organism: Boesenbergia rotunda; assembly: GCA_024364735.1. Classification (NCBI taxonomy): domain Eukaryota; kingdom Viridiplantae; phylum Streptophyta; class Magnoliopsida; order Zingiberales; family Zingiberaceae; genus Boesenbergia; species Boesenbergia rotunda. The sequence continues at coordinate 140,486 of JAGFNQ010004581.1, read as the reverse complement.
GACATTGGTCCACATACATCAGTATGTATTAGACCAAGCAATTCTCCCACTGGATTACCTTTTCCGGAAAAGGGTAATTTGGTCATCTTGCCTTTTAAGCATGATTCGCATGTAACAAATGAACCAGGTTCAAATGATTCCAGAATTCCACATCGGTGTAATTCGGTCATGCGTTTCTTACTTACATGGCCAAGACGGCAATGCCAAGTGTAGGAGTCTATTCGATTATCTATTCTAGCACGTTTGTTGCTAACTTCGATATTGACAACGTCACTGGATAAATCTAACGTGTAGATGTCATTGCACAAAATTCCATTCCCATAAAGAACGCCATTCAAAGTTATGTAACAACAATTGTTACTAAAAGTTAAATGAAAACCATTTTCATTCAAGCATGAAATAGATACAATGTTCTTTATTAACGAAGGAACGAAATAACAATTATCCAATTCTAAGACACGTCCAGTGGGGAGCTTTAGCAAATATGTTCCGATGGCAACAGCAGCAATCTTTGCTCCGTTTCCAACTCGCAAATTCGCTTCTCCTTTGACGAGTCTTCTTCTATTCCTTAGCCCCAGTATGTCATTACATATATGTGAGCTACACCCAGTATCAAGTACCCAAGTGTTTGAGGAAATAGAGTGACATTCAATAACGAAGATACTTGAAGAGGATGGGGCATCGGATGCCTTCTCTTTCAAGGACTCAAGATAAATCTTGCAGTTTCTTCGCAAGTGACCCTCCTTGCCACAGTGATGGCAAGTGCCTTTTAGGGTATTTTCAGTCTTTTTGGCCTTTTTCTCCTTTCCCTTATTCTGTTCTTTGGCCTTCCTCTTAGAACCTTTCTTCGAGGAACCAACTAACAGTACCGTCTTTAGATCCTGCTTCACAGAAGGCTTTAAAGTCTTCAGCAGGTTGAGCAACTCAGGAAACTGGTCTGGAGTTGCACTTTCGGGAGGACGGTTGGGAAGTTGATCTTCAAGGACATTAGCAAGCTTCTTTGCCTTGAGGACTGTCCTCAGGTTTCGAAGCCAGTCCATGAAGTTCGGCCCAGTCAGTTTATTGGTGTCCAAAATGGAACGTAAGTTTAGGGAAGACATGATCGAGTGATTATCCTAGAAATACAAATTGTGATTATGTGAGAAGAATGATTAAAGAATGTATCAACATTCATTAATAAAAATTCTATTTATTTTTCAAATTGAATAACCCTTTTTATCAATTCGGGAGATCGTAGGAACATCTCCAAATAGGTTGATATCCAACCATAGATAAGAACCACCATGGCTGTGGCCATCAAGTTTTTCTTAGCTATGAAGGTAGGTAATTATACCGATTACATATCACATATATGTAACTATCACTTTATGCTATCAACTAATTGAATGTTTGCATAAATCATTAGGTTGTTAACTCATTAACAAGTATGCATCATTATACATAGCACCCAACTGCACCTCTCTTTACATCGACCTTGGCTGTGGCACAACAAATCGATGTTCCAAGCTTAAGGCTGACCCATTAATCAAGAAATAGTTTTAATATGGTTGGAGCTCATTCAACCGTTTAGTCAGGCTTGGATGTGTCCAACAACCAAAACTAAGGATTGACCTCTGACTCCAACTATATTAATCATAAACTAATTCCATGGTTTGAACATGTTGAGGTTCAAGCTGGGCATGGATGTGTCCATCAACCCAAACGAGAAACAAAATTCCGATTCTAACCATATTAATGGAAGGTGTTGGCCTTAATATTTTGTATGGGGTTTTGGGTCTCATTCTTTCTTTTCTAAGCACATTCATGACATTATGTCATGACTAACGATTTCCTTAATAAAGTATGTATGTGACTTAAGTTATCAAGTCTCATTATTTGAATTAGGAACCGGATTTCCTAATTCCAATTTCATACTTTATTAAAGGAATTGTTTTGGGAAACAATTTCCTAAATTGTCATAATCAATTTCGGAAATAATATGTTCAAGACTTTGATTTCTCTAAATCAAAACTTATTAAATTAAGAGATAATTCCCTTAATTCAACCACATATTATTTTCATGAAAATCTCATTTAAGAAACTCTATAGGAAACCATTTTCCTAATTAATTTTGGAGACAACAATATGTAAGAGCATCACCTCTTAAAACATATTTTATTCATGGATTTAATTAATTACAACAAATCGTTTTCTAAGGGTGGCTCCCCGAGGCTCAGATACCCAAAGAAAAATAATTTGTCGTAAATCCAATTGGACGGCTCCCCGAGGCTCAATCCAAATCAAACATGACAATTTCAATTAAAAATTGGGAAATTAATTACAACAACTAGCTTTAAATTGGACGGCTCCCCGAGGCTCAATCCAAAATAAAGAATTTTGTTGTCAATTTAAATACCAATTCAAATTTAATTGTCAATTAACTGTCCATGAATTTGTCTAGACTTTCTTAAAAGAAAGTGCCCAAAATTGCGAGATTTCATAAATAGTTTTCAGAATAATTGTAAGTTTCGGTACAAAGAAAACTTACATATTTCCAAAATTTGAAAATTTCTAAAATAGAAAATTTCCAAAATTGGAAAGTTTCCAAAGATGGGAAGTTTTCACAATTATTATAAAATTTCAGAAACTAGAAAATTTCAAAAGTTTGCGAAATTTCATGAGGATTTCCAAACTTCGAAATTCCTAAATCTAAAATTTATTATAATTGGAAAGTTTCCATAATTGAAAAATTTTCCGAAATTGAGATCATGACAGTTTTCCGCAAAACAATTTTATGATGATGTCGAACACTAACCGGCTCTGATACCACTGTTGGGACCGGGTGCATGTTGACAAGGATACGAGTTCGTAAAATTTTAAATTTTTACGTGCAGCGGAAGAATTTGCATAAAATAATTTCCTAAATTATTTTAACTTCGTATCTAGCATGCAACCTTATAGTGTGTTGACATAATCATAAAATAAAACTTTGCGGAAAAGTAAACTAATTTACATTATACCTCTCGTAACTCGAAGTAAGGGACGAGATCCAATCGTAGCGTCCCTTGGAAGCTCCGCCTCTATTCACGTCCACGCCGAGTTCTCTTCGGGATGACTTCGCAAAGTCACGAGTTTTGCGCCGATGAGAACTACTAGATTCTCTATAGGCACAACAAGAAAGATCAAGAGAGGAAAGGGAAACTAACCACCAAGAAAACGGAATCGAATTCCGGGAAGAGAGGAGTCGCTATCCGCTTCTTCTTCTTCTTGTTTCGTTTCTCCTTCTTCTTGAAGCTCACGGCAACCTTGCTTGGTGTTGATAGGGTGCGCCGGCCCTAGCAAGGAAGGTGGGAGCCGGCCCTAATTCTCCAAGAAGGGCGCCGACCCTAAGGGAAAGGAGAGGGAGAAGAGAATAAGAGAGAGGGGAGAGAGGAAGTTACTAATCTCAATTAGTAAATGCGTAATAAGGGCTTGCCTTTGGTTCCTTTATATAGTAGCAACTCCTTTGCTAAGTCTCCCTCTTAACGGAATTAACGGAATTAGTTATAAGAAATTTATCTTATAAATTCTCTTATTAATTATTCCGTTTAAGCCGAGTCTTATTATAACTAATTTATAATAAAACAAATTCTTCTTCTCTTTAAATTATGGAATAAATTTTATAAGAAATTTATAAACTTTCTTATTATGGAAAAATCAATTCATAATTGATTTTATAAAATTAAAATAAACCAATTCATGGATTATTTTAACTTCCATAAAAAGAATAAATTTCTACAAATTTATTTATATAAATTTCTTTATACAAATTTACTTATCCATAATTTATAAAATAAATCGCACTAGATTTATTTTATTAATTAAACCAATTAAATTGGTTTTTCTCCCTCTTAATGGCCGGCCAACCAAGGAGGGTTGGCACCCTCTTTGGCCGGCCCAAACCGAGCCGAACCAACGCGAATTAAACTCATTTAATTCGCCCAAAAAGCCTTCAAAAGACTTAGCCATTTTTAGCTTCCATTGCGCCTCTGATTAACTCAGATTCGATTTATTTCTCTTGATCGGAAAATCTAATTTTCAACTCGTTTTAAATCCCTCGGATTACTCGTAGTGCGTGTGACTAAATAGGCTTTCGATTTATGTTGGCCGTCTATAATCAACTAATTATAGAACGATCATGAGTGGCACCTAGTAGTACATCATGATCCCCAATTAATCGAAAGATCAACGGTTTGACCTCAGAAGAAATTATTCTGAAACCCTTCAGCAGCTCTAATGAATCGTGCCTCATTCCCTTCACCACCTTATACCCACTTGGTTCAGGACACGGTCTATGGTGTCAGTCCCCACTAGGCTGACTACGTCACACCTAGCCCAAGTAGTGTCTTTCTCGTCCATTGGATTTCTAATTACTCTCATGTATTTTAGAGACTCGCACTCTAAACATGATATACTCTGGCCAGAGATTTCTGAGTAACAATCCGACGATAGGCCTGGGTATACATCTCCTCGCAAGGAGTGGTGAATCCTTTGTAGGCTGTTCAAACATCTTCGGGCACTTCGGCTTATACCCAATCATCCTGGGTCCACACCTCCTTGGAGATGCTTGCTTAAGATGTTAAAGTATAAGTCTCCATGACCAAGATGACTTGAACACCGCAAGTCAAAGGAACATCGCACTTAAGCTACAGTAAGAACTTCATTGACATATCTACATGTAGATTCCCATATGAAGTCTTACAGCTAGTCACTCCAATGAACTAGTTCTCTTAACTAGCATCCATGTTTATCTCCGGACATCCCAATGTCACCAGCCAGTGAGAATCAGCTGATTAGAGAATAACCCATGCTAGTCTCAACAGAATTGATAGTGTCCGTTTTTATCAATTCATCGACTAGGGATATTTTCAATACTTCACATTTGCACATTTAGAGATAATCACTAGTTGTGATCCCATCACAAATTCTCTTATGTTGTGAGTTGTATTGCGGACATTCAGTAGATGAGTTTAAGATCCCAATCAAATACACAAAACATGTATACTCAAATAGTGAATTATCATTTATTAATATAAATGTTTACATCATAAGGCGATTGCCTTAGGACACTTCTCTCATATCACTAACAATTAGCCCTTAAAGTGGCTATCTCCTACTGCTGGTCAGCTATCTGTCTCTGGAGCTGAGCCACTATCTCCACGAGATTAGGTGGAGTCACTATGTCAGTTGCCTCCTATTGAGGCTCAGTAGCTGGTGCCCTTCTAGTTGGGCATCCTCTAGTCATTATCTAAATAACAGAGGACATACATATTTACTATAACTATATTAAAGTGTCATGAGTTATAAACATGCTTCAGTTAAGTAGGAAATGAAAAAGCAAGAAAACATAAGTAATGTGAGAGGTACTCTTACTTGGAAGCTGCAGGTCTGATGCTGATGTGTGTGGGGAGGAAAGATGGAACTTGCTCTGATACCACTCTGTAACGACCCACCTTCTGGTACTAAGCTGTAAGGCGGATCGCTACTAACTGACTGGCTGGCTGACTAATTAGTGATTTCTGATAATGCTAAACCAACTGGGAGAATTTTAAAAAAACTTATTTTACTATTTACTGAACTAACAATTCATAAACATGTTAAAAATACTAACTAGCCCAAAATAAAGCAAAACTTTTATTTTATTATCTTGGTAGGATTCGATCCCCCAACCTCTGCGTTGCATGGCTAAAGCACTAACCAGCTGCTCTACACCAGTTTTCTTTTACACAGTACCAGTCGACTGCTATATGCCAGTCGACTGGTCGGGCCACAGAATATTTCTGTGCCCGATACCAGTCGACTGGTATTTTCCCAGTTGACTGGTAGTTCTGAAATTCCAGTTTTCAGATTTGCTAGAATTTACCAAACTTGAGCCATAATTACCAAAATCATATCTAACAAGCAGAATGACATAAATAAGGTTCCATACCATTCTAGGGCATTTATTACACGTTTTTGGAGGGTTTCTAACATGTATAGCAACTTAGAAATCACAAAAACGACATGTAGAAGCATAACATGAATGTGCCAAGTTCGTATCAACTTCTTATTGAAACTATTCAGAATTCCTATCTAAAGGCATCCTTAGCTACTACATGTCATTCCATATGGTGCATTAATCTTAGAACAAGCATATCTTAAGTATTTAGCATGTAGATCAAAAGTATCAAGTTCTTACTCCTAAAGCGTAAACATGGGTCTAAATTACTCTATCACAAGTAAATGACTCATGACATTCAAGCATTCACAAAACCAATATTAAGTCAGGTAAGTAAACTACTTCAAGCATACTAGGCACTACGAATACAAGTATAATTAAGTTCATACATGGTTCACATAATATATTGCGGAATAACTAAAGAAGCATAAAAAAGATTATTTCTATGCTTTGCAAGTTCCGAAGACTTTTATTCCAACTCCACCATCACACACAATTTGCATCAAGCCCGCCGCCTCTGCTACTAGTGCTTTCCTTTACCTGTATCTGCAGTATAAGGAAATGCAAACTAATAAGCATAAAGCTTAGTAAGTACCATCTAGCCTCACAAAACCATGAAAACTCGAATTATGCTTTTGTAAAACATGCTATGCACATACATGCTCACATCCATAAGTAATCATGCTAGGCTCATGCTAAAATACGTATCATGGAATGTCATGGCATATAACTGAGACATGACACATACTGAACTAGAACTGAAAAGTAAGTTATAGCATGACATACATATCTGAACTGGAACTGAAACTAACTAACATAAAACTAATTATTAAATTCACCACATGCTAATATGAATTTCTGAAAACTAAATACATATAGTAGGTGAAAGTAATAATCAACTGCTGTGGGTCTGGCAATGTACCAACTGTGCGCGCATCACTAATAAACCCGAGGTAGCAAATCCCGAATCCATTAGGGTTCTACTAGGTTATCTAAACCTAGGGGCAACTAGGAGCCCATCCCATACTAGGTTATCTAAACCTAGAGGCAACTTGGAGCCTATCCCTGGACCGAAGTCCGGTACAATGCCAACTGAAAATAAAATAGTCTTTTATACTTTTCTTTCCTTTTTCTGATTCTTGCTTTTACTAGGTTATCTAAACCTAGGGGCAACTAGGAGCCCATCCCGTTGGACCTTGGTCCCGATCATAAACTGAAGCAAGAATTTCTATTCTTTAATACTTTCTATAGCAATAACTAAACTAAACAATTTAACAAACACCTAACGTGCTTCATGACCCAAAACTGAAGGGTCGCACAACGTGTTTGTTCATAATTTATGATTTCTAATCGTAAAACATACATACAAGGAAATAAGGCATATGAAAAAGCAACCGAAACTACTTATACTGCAGGTGAGGGATACTTACATCCTGCGCTTGTTCTTACGACTCTAAAGCGTAGGTTTTTGGGAAAAGGAACGATCCTTAGAGTTTCGGAGAGATTCTAACGGAGAATTCTTCCTCGGAGAGATTCCCTAATGTAGCCTCCTTCTTAAATCCTTTGGATCTTCCCTCGGTTCGCGCGCGCGGGAGAGAGGGCGAGAGGAGAGGTCGCGTGCGTGAGGGAGGGCGTCGGCGTTGCTGGGTTGGGAGAAAATTAACCTAAAACTCGTAACTCCCTCTTTTATACTTATGGGGGGGGGGCGAATTTAACTAAGTCTAGCTTATCTATTGTTTCCCTTAATCTATTTCAACAAAAGCAAACCATCCCAGGTGGTCCGCCCAATCTCCTCTCAAACCCTAGGTTTAGGGATCAAATCCCACTTATACGATTTTTCCCTTTTTATCCCTTTTTGCCACTTTCGTTTATGGAAAAATTCTATAAAAATATCCATAAATTCGGAATAAATTCTAAGATATTTCTAAAATTAGTTTTGAAAATTTTCGGGCGTTACATCTGTTTAGTAAGTAAAAAGTTGTCTTAAGCGCATAGCCCCAAAAGGATTTTGGAAGAGTTGCATGATTCATCATAGATCTAACCATGTCTATCAAGGTTCGGTTACGCCTCTCAGATACACCATTATGCTATGGTGTATATGGCGGAGTCCATTGAGACAATATCCCATTGTCCCTAAGATAATCTTGAAACTCTTGACTTAAGTATTCACCACCCCGATCGGATCGAAGTATCTTAATACTTTTGCCAAGCTGTTTCTCTACTTCACTTCTGAACTCTTTGAATTTCTCAAAAGCTTCAGATTTGTGTTTCATTAAGAACACATACCCGAATCGTGAGTGATCATCGATAAAGGTAATGTAGTAGCTATAGCCTCCTTGTGCAAGAGTTGACATTGGTCCACATACATCAGTATGTATTAGACCAAGCAATTCTCCCACTGGTTTACCTTTTTCGGAAAAGGGTAATTTGGCCATCTTGCCTTTTAAGCATGATTCGCATGTATCAAATGAACTGGGTTTAAATGATTCCAGAATTCCACATCTGTGTAATTTGGTCATGCGTTTCTTACTTACATGGCCAAGACGACAATGCCACATATAGGAGTCTATTTGATTATCTATTCGAGCACGTTTATTGCTAATTTCGATATTGAAAACATCACCGATAAATCTAACGTGTAGATACCATTGCATAAAGTTCCGGTTCCATAAAGAACACCATTTAAAGTTATGTAACAGCAATTGTTACTAAAAGTTAAATGATAACCCTTTTCATTCAAGCATGAAATAAATACAATGTTCTTTATTAACGAAGGAACAAAATAACAATTATCCAATTCTAAGACAAGTCCAGTAGGGAGCTTTAGCAAATATGTTCTGATGGCAACAGCAGCAATCTTTGCTCCATTTTCAACTAGCAAATTCGCTTCTCCCTTGACGAGTCTTCTTCTATTCCTTAGCCCCTGTATGTCATTACATATATGTGAGCTACACCCAGTATCAAGTACCCATGTGTCCGAGGAAATAGTGTGGCATTCAATAACGAAGATACCTAAAGAGGATGGGGCATCGGATGCCTTCTTCTTCAAGGACTCAAGATAAACCTTGCAGTTTCTTCGCCAGAGGCCCTCCTTGCCGCAGTGATGGCAAGTGCCTTTTGGTGCCTTTTCAATCTTTTTGGCCTTTTTCTCCCTTCCCTTATTTTGTTCTTTGGGCTTCCTCTTAGAGCCTTTCTTTGAGGAACCAACTAACAGTACCGTCTTCTGATCCTGCTTTACAGAAGGCTCTACAGTCTTCAGCAACTCAGGAATGGTAGTCTCCAGTTTGTTCATCCGATAGTTCATCACAAATTGTGAGTAACTCTTGGGCAAACAATGCAGAATTAAGTCAATACTTAGTTCGTGATCCATTGCAAATCTGAGTGTGCCTAGTCACTCAATGTACCCCAACATCTTCAACATAAACTGTGAAACAGAAGTGTCTTCCTGCATCTTAGAGGTAAAGAGGAGTCTGGAGACCTCAAACCTTTCGGATCTCGCCTGCTCGTCAAACAGCTCATGAAGATGGAAGACGATGGTATGAGCATCCATATGCTCATGCTGCTTTTGTAGCTCAGGTACCATAGCGGCCAGCATGATGCAACTCGGAAGTTTAGAATCGGCCATATGTTTCTGATAGGCCACTAACTGGTCTGGAGTTGCATCATCAGGAGGATGGTTGGGAAGTTGTTCTTCAAGGACATAAGCAAGCTTTTCTGCCTTGAGGACTATCCTCAGGTTTCGAAGCCAGTCCATGAAGTTTGGCCCAGTCAGCTTATTGGTGTCCAAAATGGAACGCAAATTCAGAGAAGACATGATCAGGTGATTATCCTAGAAATACAAATTGAGGTTATGTGATGAGAATGATAAAGAATGCATCAATATACATTAATTAAATCCTATTTATTTTTCGAATTGAATAACCCTTTTTATCAATTCGGGAGATCGTAGGAACATCTCCAAATAGGTTGATATCCAACCATAGATAAGAACAACCATGGCTAGAGTCCATCAAGTTATTCTTAGCTATGAAGGTAGGTAATTATACCGATTACATATTATACATATGTAACTATCACATTATGCTATCAACTAATTGAATGTTTGCATAAATCATTGGGTTGTTAACTCATTAACAAGTATGCAACAATATACATAGCACCCAACTGCACCTCTCTTTACATCGACCTTGGCTGTGGCACAACAAATCGATGCTCCAAGCTTAAGGCTGACCCACTAATCAAGAAATAGTTTTAATATGGTTGGAGCTCATTCAACCGTTTAGTCAGACTTGGATGTGTCCAACAACCAAAACTAAGGATTGACCTCTGACTCCGACTATATTAATCATAAACTAATTCCATGGTTTGAACATGTTGAGTTTCAAGCCGGGCATGGATGTGTCCATCAGCCCAAACGAGAAACAAAACTCCGGTTCTAACCATATTAATGGAAGGTGTTGGCCTTAATATTTTGTAAGGGGTTTTGGGTCTCATCTTTTTCTTTTATGCACATTCATGATATATAATTATGTCATGTTCTAACGATTTCCTTAATAAAGTATGTATGTGACTTAATTTATCAAGTCTCATTACTTGAATTAGGAACCGGATTTCCTAATTCTAATTTCATACTTTATTCAAGGAATTGTTTTGGGAAACAATTTCCTGAATTATCATAATCAATTTCGGAAATAATATGTTTAAGACTTTGATTTCTCTAAATCAAATCTTATTAAATTAAGAGACAGATTCCCTTAATTCAACCACATATTATTTTCATGAAAATCTTATTTAAGAAAATATACTCTATAGGAAACAATTTTCCTAATTAATTTTGAAGACAATAATATGTAAGAGCATCACCTCATAAATCAAATAAGGAAATTATCGTTTGAGAATCACCTCAAAAATTTCCAAGATTTGATCACATATTTTATTTATGGAAAATTAATATCAATAACTTAATTTGGATGGCTCCCCGAGGCTCAATCCAAACAAAGCATTTGACAGTTTAAATTCAATTTAGGAAATTTAATTATAACAACTAACTTTAAATTGGACAGCTCCCCGAGGCTCAATCCAAAATAAAGAATTTTGTAAATAATTTAATTTCCAATTATAAATTTAAATGTCAATTAATATTGCCATAATTTGTCTAGACTTTCTTGAAAGAAAGTGCCCAAAATTGCGAGCTTTCCATAAATGGAAAGTTTCCAAAAATAAAAGGTTTTCAGAATAATTGTAAGTTTCTGGTACAAAGAAAACTTACGTTTTTTCAAAATTCAAAAAATTCCAAAATGGGAAATTACCAAAATTGGAAAGTTTCTAAAAATGGAAAGCTTTCACAATTATCATAAAATTTCAGAAACAGAGATATTTCAAAAGTTTGCGAAATTTCATGAGGATTTCCAAACTTTGAAATTCCTAAATCGAAAATTTATCATAATTGGAAAGTTTCCATAATTGAAAATTTTCCAAAATTTAGATCATGATAAAGCTTTCTGCAAAACAATTATATGATTATGTCGAACACAAACCTCGGCTCTGATACCACTGTTGGGAACGGGTTCATGTTGACATGGATGTGGGTTCGTTATTTCAAAATTAATTATGTGCAGCGGAAGGTTTAGCATAAATAATTTCTCTAAATCATTTAACCACACATATAAGCATGCAAGTTTATCTTGTGTAGACATGATCATATATTTAAAATTTTGTAGAAACGTAAACTAATTTACGTATTACCTCGCATAACTCGAAGGAAGGGACGAGATCCAACCGTAAGCGTCCCTTGGAAGCTCCGCCTCTATTCGCGTCCACGCTGAGTATCTTCGGGATGACTTCGCAAAGCCTTGAGTTTCGTGTTCTCGAGAACTACTAGATTCTCCGAGAACGTGACGAGAAAAATCAAGAGAGAAGTCGGAAGACTAACCACAAAAGGATGGCCGGAATCAAAATTCCGGCGAAGCAAAAGAAGAGGCTTGCGGCAAAAAGGATCCTTGCGGCAAACTCTAATTCGGGCAGCACCTTCTTCCGGCCAAGAGATGGCCGGAGCTTCCTTCTCCGACAGCAGGTGGTGGTCGGCAGGGAAAGGGCAGGGGCGGCCGGCTGGTGCTCCTTCTTGGGGCTGGTTGGCGCACAGCAAGAAGGGGAGAAGAGAAGGAGAGAAAGAGAGGGAGAGAGCCTATGCCTTCATCTCTTTTATTATCACCCAAGCCTTGCCTTGGGTCCTTTATATAGTGGTCTCTCAACCATCAAGCCTCTCAAATATGGAATAACTTATTCCATCATGCCAAGTTTGATTTTATATCATGGTTAAAATCATATTTTAATTCATGATAAAAATCAATCAAGTCTCTTCTCTCCTATGGAATAAATTTCCTTATGATGGTAAATCAATCCATGATTGATTTTATTAAATAAACCAATCCATGGTTCATTTTAATTTCCATGAAAAATAAACCAACCCTTGGTTTATTATATAAAAATTTATATCATCCATAATTTTATAAAACAAACCACACTTGGTTTATTTTATAAATTGAACCAAAAACTTGGTTCTTTCCCTTTGTTGTGGCCGGCCAAGCAAAGAGGATGGAGGCCCTCTTTGGCTGGCCCATCCAAGCCAAGCCCCAATGAATTAAACTTATTTGATTCATCTACTAAGTCTTCAAAAGACTTAGTCATTTTACGCTTCCGATGCGTCTTTGAAAAATTTAGATTTGACTTATCGTTTGACTCAACCAAACTTAATCTCTCTTGATTGAAAAATCCAATTTTCAACTCGTTTTAAATCCCTCGGATTACTCGTAGTGCGTGTGACTAAATAGGCTTTCGATTTATGTTGGCCGTCTATAATTAATCAATTAATTATAGAACGACCATAAGTGGCACCTAGTAGTACATCATGATCCCCAATTAATCGAAAGATCAACGGTTGACCTCAGAAACAATTCTGAAACCCTTCAGCAGCTATAATGAATCGTGCCCCATTCCATTCACCATCTTATACCCACTTGGTTCAGGACATAGTCTATGTGTGTCAGTCCCCACTAGGCTGACTACCTCACACCTAGCCCAAGTAACGTTTTCTCGTCCTACGGATTCTAATTACTCTCATGTATTTAAGAGATTCATACTCTGAACATGTCATGCTCTGGCCAGAGGCTTCGAGTAACAATCCGACGATAGGCCTCAGGTATACATCTCCTCGCAAGGAGTGGTGAATCCTTTGTAGACTGTTCAAATATCTTCGGGCACTTCGGCTTATACCCAATCATCCTGGGTCCACACCTCCTTGGAGATGTTTGCTTAAGATGTCAAAGTATAAGTCTCCATGACCAAGATGACTTGAACACCGCAAGTCAAAGGAACGTCGCACTTAAGCTACAGTAAGAACTTCACCGACATATCTATATGTAGACTACCATATGAAGTTTTACAACCAGTCACTCCAATGAACTAGTTCCCTTAACTAGCATTCATGTTTATCTCCGGACATCTCGATGTCACCAGCCAGTGAGAATCAGCTGATTAGAGAATAACCCATGCTAGTCTCAACAGAATTGATAGTGTCCGTATTTATCAATTCATCAACTAGGGACAATTTCAATACTTCACAATTGCACATGTAGAGATAATCACTAGTTGTGAATTCATCACAAATTCTCTCATGCTGTGAATTGTATTGCGGACATTCAGTAAATGAGTTTAAGATTTCAATCAAATACATAAATATGTATACTCAAATAGTGAATATTCATTTATTTAAATAAATGATTACAATCATAAGGCGATTGCTTTAGGATACTTCTCTCATATCACTAACAATAGGGCTCCGGTCAACTGCAAAAGAAGTGAAGGGTTCATCAGGCAAAAGGCCGAGCATGCAGGAGCTATCAGAGAAACATACCCGACAGACGTTCGCAACCAGGCAGTCAATGCGGGTGATAGGGTCTTGACGGTCGAAGGACCAAAGACCTTGGTACACGTGGTCGCTTAGGGGAGCATGTAGGTGAACCACCCTAGCTGATCCTAGCGGCTCAGGATCTGGAAACTCATAAGCAATAGAGGGATCTGCTCGCGAAGGAAGAACGAGATGTATCGGGCGGAGATCCGGGGTCTGACCAGGAAGGGCAGGAGAGGGGTCAACGACCACCCCGACAGTCGAGCTAGCGGAGACAAGGGGGATGGAGGAGTGACTGGGCCCCATGGCTGGGGCGATAGGGGCAAACGGTGTAGGCACCACGGAAGTAGGAGCTCCCGGCAGAAGGGCAAGGTGAGGTGGGCCCGTCGGTTCGCTGGGGGGAATAAGTTGGTGCGAAGGGGGCACGGGCAAGGTGTCCCTAGCGTCGGGGGATGCAAGGACGACTGACAGCGAAGCAGGCGGGCTCGCCGCAGAAGAAGGAGAGGGAGTCTCTCGAGGAGCGACGGACGTAGTACCGGAGGGAGACGAGCAGTCATGAGAACGGTCTGGGCGACGGTTGGGCCCCCGGGTGGAAGGATCTGAGGGCAAAATCTCGATATCGGAGTCTAGCGTCTCCTCCCCTAACACCTCGCCCTTATCTGCGAAGGAGGCGGTGATAGGGTTTGACGTCGGAGAAGGAGATGCCGGGGTGACTGGCGGAGCAGTCTCGGGGATAGGCTCCGAAAGCAGGGCGACCATCGCCGCCCTATAGGCAACCACCCTCTCTTTAGCCTCCGTCGTGAGGAAGCCGCGCAGCATCTTGAAAAGAGCGCTGGGACACCAGGGGAGACGAGGAGAGGAAAAGGGGGAAGACGAAGAGAAATGAAGAAAAGACAGAGGCGATGAAAGGAGGCCATCGCTGGAGTCTATATAAGGGGCAGGAAGCCCTCGTGCACAAAGAAATAGGAAACACAAAGACGCTCGCCTCACTTGAAGAGCTGGTCGGTCACGTCAGGCAGATCCTTGCACAAATCCGGGAGCTGAACTGCGTCGGGGGGCAGATCAGGGGATAAATACCCACCAAGCCTAAGCTGTCGAATCACGTTAAGGCCATACTGCATCATCACCTCCATGAACCGCCGGGAGATCTCGGCAGCATGGGTCAGATCATTCAGGCACGCCAATCGGTGGGCCTCTAATTGACCCGCTTCAGCCTCCCTGTAGGCGTGCAGCTCCGCCAGCTCAGCCCGCAGGGCAGCCCAGGACGACTGTCGTTCGCGCAGTTCCTCTAATTCTACCTAAGCCACGTCCCAAGTTGGATGGAGGCCCCACAAATCCTGAAGTTGGTTCCTAAGCGAATCTGTTGTTCGCCTCTCAGCCGCCAGCTGCTCCCGAAGGGGCGAAATCTCCTCATTGGCCCAGTGGAGGTATGACCTGGCTCTCAGGAGCTCCGTTTGCAGCTCGCCCTTGCGCCTGCGATCGTGGAGGTGAGTTTGCTCGACATGGATCGCCCGCTCTTGCGCTCGGACCACCTCGACATCAGCGGCGGCGATCTAAGCTTTGGCAATCTCCAGCTCCTCCTGGGTCTGGCGCAACAAGTCCTGGAGGCCGATAACCTCTGCCCTCAAGCTGTTCAGCGAATCAACATCCGAAGTTAGCTGGGTGTGGCAAAGCCGAGCCTCAAGGTCTTCCACATGCCTCTTAGCGCGACACCGGGCTTGGGTGTGAGTCAGCATAGCCTCACTCAGGCTGTAGCTCTGGGCCCAAGACTGCAAGAAACAAACCCGTCAGCCCCAGAAGAAAGGAGGCACACCCCCCCAATCAACGGACACATACCTGGGTAGCCAAGGCCATGAAGTCGTCCACCTCGACAGGGGGGCCCATCGAGCCGCTTGCCCGCAAGCTGGCCATGAACCTGTCCAAGATCGGACCATACAGCCTGACGTCCCTCGACCGCGTGGAGGTGGTACCGCTCGGCGAGGTCATGCTCAGACGCCAGTCAGATAGCGAGGGCAACAGCATATGCAGCAGGCCTTCACCGACAGACCCTTCCTAGCAAGGCGGGGATGTCTCCCTCAAAGGCAACACCGTCAGCCCCAGTGGTAGCACCGCAGAGGGAGGTGGCGGCAGCGCTGGGAGGGCGGCAGTCGACGCTTCATCCCTCCGTCTTTTACTAGGCCGACTAGAGGATGCCCCCAAGGGGTCGACCGGGGCGGACGCGGAGCCGGCGCCCTTAGGACGCCGCAAGGAGTGGCTCAGGGGTCAGGTATCTTCTGAGCCCGAATGTGGGGTTTTTTCCTCCTCGGCCGAGGAGGAAAGGGAAGGAGAACTGGATGGAGAAGCTTCCTGTTCGGCCAGCCGAGCCGAGCGCCACCCTTGCACGACCCGCTGCTCCTCAGCCTGGACCCGCTGCTCCCTTATCACCGCTCAGAGACGCGCCTCCATTTCCTCAGCAGTCCCTAACCCGTAACCCCCCTCGGGGGCAGCCGGGTACATCATCTTAGCCAAGGAAGAAGGTCGGATGAATGGTGCCAGACTAAGGCCAAACGCAGACAAGATGTTCTCGGTCAAAAGTGGCCCGATTGGGAAGTGTCTATCCCTGAACAAGGAGAGGGCTCGCTCGAAGGGGGGAAACTTCCGGGGATCCGTGTGATAAGGAGGCGCTTGAGGAAAGTCCCGCCGGAAGTTAAGCGGCCAGGTCGGAAAGGCCACGGGGCAGATAAAAAGGAACCTCTCCTTCCAACCCCTGCTGGCGAAAGGAAGGGGGGAAAGGAAGGAAGTCCCAGGGCGAGCTTGGAAAACAAACTTGCCCCATTCCTGCTTCTTCAGGTAGAAAAAGTGGTGGAAAAGTTCGGCGTGCGAGGAACAGCGATATAACAGGAAGAGGATGGCGGACCCACAGAGGAGGCGGATGGAGTTGGGGGTCAGTTGAGACAGGTTGATACGAAGGTAACGACATACTAGGCAATGAACGGAGGAATGGGGAAGCGCAGGCCCGCCTGCAGGTGATCCCGCGAAATAGTAATGTAGTACCTCGGCGGTGTGGCTGGCTGATCCGAGGGAGAAGGCAACTGAATGTCATGGTCGACCGGAATATGAAACTCCGCCCTGATGGCCTCAAGGTCGCCACGGGTAAGAACGGACCTCGCCGTGACATACCAGGGGTGAGGGTCGCGAGACGGAGAAGCCATGGGGACACGAAGGAGGTAGAAGGACTAGCCAACGAAAGGAAGCGACGAGCACCAGAAAGTAACCACAACCCTAGACGGAAAAGAGAAGACAACACGTCGGAGTGAAAGACGAAAGGATTGTACGCAGTTATGTAGGATAATGGGGCCACCTAGTGGTGGGCCACGGCAGAGGCGGCGGGCAGTAGCAGCCGCAGGAGCAGGCCCAGCGGGGCCCAGGAAGCAAGGCGCCTCGCACCCAACCTCGTTCCTCGGGAACGGACGACAAATACCTCGGTGATTGGAGAAGGAATGGGGAAGAGACACGTGGAACCCTCCCCAGTTGTAAGCAGCAGTGTGGAGGATTTCCAGCTACTCGGAAATACTGAGCCGTCAGTAGTGAGAAGAAAAACAGGGTGGTCACACCAACCGACCAGGGTCCCTAGGCTTCAGTAAGCTTGCAGAGAAGCCCCCCCCTCAACAGGATTAGGGCCTCCTGGCGCGCCAGGCTTACGTGAACAGAAGATGGTCCAGTCAGTCAGATTCGCCGCCTCCTTCGACTAGACTCGAGGGGGACGCTTATGATCCCGGCCATTCCTACGGGTAAGGACATAGGCCGGGCCCACCGGCCCGCCTGGCGCCAAGAAGGCCTGGCAGACAGGTCAACAGCCAGATCAACGGGTAGGTCCCCGCGCCTGTAAACCACTCCTAAGGGGAAAGGTTGGATGGGGTCTATCAGACCATCGGCGAGAGCGGCTGGCCCACCTTTCAACCATCCGACCAGATAAATGCTTAGATGCCCGTACTCTTCGAAGCTTATTCCGACCTAGAGCAGGGTCGGGCACCACCAGCAGGTAGCTATCCACACTCTCTCTTTCTCTACGGCCATCACTCGGACTAGATGACCCACTCGGGTCAGATTTGTCTCGGGATGACTCCCGACTCAGGGCGTACCCTGCGCTCTCTCTCTCTCTATCCCTACCAGGCGGACGCGTGGCGACCCACGCTCCCTGGTCCTCACCCGACTCGGTCCCCAGCATATGGACCTGCCAGTCGGCGCTCGGGATACAGGCTGTCTTGCTCTTACGCCCCTTCACATCCTTACATCCAGGGTACGACCCTGTTAACGGGATTCCTTACACCTTATCTACCTCTGACATCTTCTCGCGGTCAGTCCGCGCATCTAGTACCCTCGTACTGCGCATCCAGTACCTTCGTACTGCTAGAGCACCCCGCGCCATGCCGCGCCATTCCTCTGTGTTCCCTGCGAGCTGACAGCCATCACACTCTTGTCCCATCGGTATAAGCGAGGTTTGTCAGCTCCCCCGGTTATATAAGCTCGGCACTCCCCCTACTACAGGTACGCACGCGCGAGTTCTCGCATCCCTTGCCTCATTTTCGATTCAGTTTCCACTCATCTGCCCTCGGAGACTGACTTGACCGTCGGAGTGCCTGACCGAGGATTTCCCCGGCGGGTTCGCTGACGGCCTTTGTTTTGCAGGAACGTGGCAAGGCGCGGTTGGTAACCGACCACCTCATCGGCTCGTGCCTCCCGGCAGGGCCCGTCTGGCCCATGGGACTGCCACCCCACTTCGCGACAGGATCAATAAGAAAGTTGCAACATGAAATACAACTTTGATGCGGAATCGAAGAAAACAATCACGATGTCCTTTGTGTGTTTTCGTAGAGAAAAAAAAAATCCCAATTGATGTGTAAAGGTTGAATTGGAGGAATAAACAGTAGTGATGATGTTTTGAAGACTAAAAAAATTTTAGATATTTTTACAATGATATGATATTGTCTATTTTGAATCTAAATTTTTATGATTTTATTCTCGGACTCTCCCCAAAAGGTCTCTTATCAATTGAGATATTTTTTCCTATGTTTTTGGTTCCTAAACTTTCAATGGACATTGTATCTATTGGCCAACTTATTCAACATGGTCTAATCATTTTTTTTTCCTCCACTGATTGTATCGTGCATAATTGGATGGGGATGTGAGTTATGAAGGGACATAAGCTTGGATGCATGTTCATCGTTGACAAACTCATTGTCTCCTATTCTCTTATAGCTACTCATGTATTTGCACCAACATATAAGGCACATATCTCTCTCTCTCAAAACATTCTCCTTTAGCCAACAAAAGTGCTTTGACAACTATTTCACATACAAATCTTAATTGCGTGGATTCTAGACTTGTAATATAGTAAACTTTAAACTTTTTCTTCGATATTGTTCACTATTTTTTAGATATTTTTCTACTTGTTGGGTGTCTAACTTTTTTTTCTACAAAGATCACTACACTATGATAGAATATCCTCCATAATTTACCTACTTATATATTACTGTGAGATCGATAATACTAGGCTCCAAATAATGTCGGGGACTTGCATTGATTTTCATTGATAGATTTTCATACCGCACTTGGATTATTTCATGTAAGCTCACTTAGATCCTTTTTTATCTATAAAGAATTTTCCACTAGGATTAAAACTCAATTTTCAAAACCTATTGATGCCAGGGCGAGATAGGACAAGCCAACTCAGGAGGCCATGTCACTGGATATAAATATCTTGTCTCAATCATCAGGGAAAAGCCCCAACCCGAGCTCGGGTCAGACCCCGAGTTGGGGATGGGCTCTACAAACAAAAGCCCGAGAAGAAATTATGGGGAGTAGGGTTGGTATCAGGGTCATGCTCCCTCTTAGAACCTTTGAACAAAGACATCTCCATGGTTGCAATTGAATCTTAGCAGGACCCTTACTCGGGTCGGCCCCTCGAGCTCAGGCCAACCTCAACTTAGGTTGGTGCAAGTCGACCCTTGGGCTCTAGACCTCCAGAAGCAACCCAGGCTGGCCCCCGTACTCACACCTCCAAACTCTATTACTTCATGACAGGAAGCCTTAGCGCCGCAGAGGAAATGTAGTCCTAGATTAATAGCAACAACTATGAGAATGTGGGCCTAGAATGGTTCTAAAGGACGCGCTCCACTACGTAACGATTGCCATAACTCCCTCTTAATGCACCCTAACTCTTATCTTCTCAGGTAAGGTGTGCAAAGATCACGGGATCATGGGACAAGTTGTAGGATCGGTGGCGTCGATAGAGGGGGAGGGGTGAATATCGACTCGCTTCTTTTCGCAAATCTTTGTCATTCGTTCAATCATCTTTCTATCAGAAAAGTTAATATTGAGCGGAATAATAAATAAAGAAAATAAAGCAGTAGACACGCAAGATTTATTTACTTGGTTTCCAACCCCCCAGGGTCAGTACGTCCAAGGCCTATGTACTCGGCGTGAGTCTACTATTAGCCTCCTTTCTAAAATTTTCGGAGGTGGAGAAAACTCGTCCTACAGTATGAATTTACAAGTACAAAAGATAAACAAAAAGATAACTTGTAAACAAAAAGCAAACTAAACAAGTCGACTATCTCGACCAATCTGGAACTTCGAAGCGTCGCACACTTCCTCCTAAACTTGTAAACTAATAACGCTTTTTAATTTGAACTTCCCCTAAACTTGACACAGTCCTAGGAAGCTTGTTGACCATAAGTTGATCTTCCTTTGAGTCTTAGAGTTTGATTCAAACATAAAGAATTACATAACAATTTTTCAATTTTAAGTAATCAGACAAAGAAGTGCATTAATTTCTTTTGATTAGGACTCTCCCTAAACCTTGTTGAGACAATCGGCTCTGAGATGATCTGGAGGATCATAGGGTTTTGATGTGTATGAGCAATATGGTTAAGTTAGGGTTTATTGTGTTTTCATATGTGTACATGAGTGTGCAGGTGTACAGGTACACATGGACTTGATTGATGTCTTTGGGTGAAGGATGACAAGGAGGCAAGCTGGAGGCTTGCGTGTGCATCCGAGGGACCGGTAGATAGCAGGGACGATGAGCCGAGGGACGCGGACTTCAAGGCATACGTGAAGGGTGGCATGGAGGCAAACTGGAGGTTTGCGTGCGCATCCGAGGGACGAGGGCCGAAGATGAAGAAGGCATGAAGGTAACAGTCGAGGCTGTGGTGAAGAGTCAACCGAGTTGTGAGGATCTGAGTATGAGTGATTGTACTCAGGGGCTAAGCCGGGAGGGTTTGAGTGCGGAGAGACTTGTACTCGAAAGTGAAACCCTAGGCTTAGGTTGGACCAGTCGACTGGCCAAGGGGCAGTCGACTGGTGTAGGCTGGAATAGGCTAGCAGATTCGAACGTTGTACTATAACGGTCGAATCTGAGTGGGACCCACTACAAGAATTTTTGGATTCAACAACACCCAATAGACAACAGTTTTTTGAAAAACCGTTGTCTTTTTCACTGTTGATGTTGAAAAAAATTTTGCGGAAAAAGACAACGGTTGTTAAAAACCGTTGTCTTATGTATGTCAAAGACAACGGTTTTTTAAAAACCGTTGTCTATTGGGTTGGTTACGACAACAATTTTTAAATAACCGTTGTCTATTGGTGTTGCTTACGTGGTAATACACAACAGCGAGCGAGCGCAAAAATGAAAACGTCCGCCGTTTACATTTTATAAACCCCGTGCCCTAACCCTCCGCCGAACTCGATCTCTCCACTTTTCCCCCTCCTTTCGTTTTCTCCTTCTCGCCCGACGCCACCCCTCTTCGAGCACGCGGAGCAAGCCATAGGAGCGCGTCTCCAAGCTCTAGCAACACACGCAGCCGAAGGTGAAGGTGAAGCCACAGGAGCGCCGTCTCCAAGCTCTAGCAACACACGATCCTTACTCTTTCTTCTTCGCGTGACCTAGCCGAAGGTGAAGCCACTGCTCGACGGTGATTTGATTCCCTTTCCGCTCGATCCAAGCAGATGAGCTTTCCTTCTTCCTCAACACTTCCCCCACACTTGCAGCACTTCACGAGTCCTTTCTCCTTGATGCCTCGCCAAGCCGTAGCACTTCATGAGTGTACTTGCTGTGCATCTTTCACCAACATTCTTCTAGACTTAACACTAATTAAAGATCTGTAGCTTAAGTACTTCATTCCACACTGAAGTGCTATTTTTTATTATTATTTTGTTTTGTTATATTGTATTTTTTTGATTTAGTTGTGTTAATAGAGTTCTGGAAAGTCTTCAGTACTGGAAAGCATAGTTGGGAAGGACTTCCTACCAAGGGGTTCAGGTAAAAACTGACTACAACTTTATTTTTCTGCAAATTGTCTTGGTGATTTTAACTCTGTTGCCTTTCACTGTCAAAAATTTGTAGGAATTGTTACTAGACATCCCCTTGTTCTCCAGTTGCATAAGATTGATGGTGATAGAGAATATGCAGAGTTCATGCATCTTCCGAGAAAGAGGTTCATTGATTTTGGTAATCTCATCTATTGATGGTGTTGATTTTAGCACATTGGGTAACATAGATGATCTTATATGTAATGCTAAGACTCTCTAATATTGTTGGTTCCTTGGTTCTTCTTGACCTTTGTAAATGCTAAATACTTTTAGTAAGACAATCTATGTTATAAGACATTGTTGTGCTGGTTTATGATGTTGTCAGAGTCTTAAACAGAGCAAGCTTTTCAATGACTTTCTAGTTCCCTTATTCAATTTGTATAAATGTACACCAATTATATTTGGTATATTTTGCATGCTTGCCAATGTAGTTTATGCATCACATCTACATCATCTGTAAAATTCGTATTACATTAAGGTTCATATCTTATTCATTTATTGTAGCTCTTGTTAGGAAAGAGATCCAAGATGAAACTGATAGAGAGACTAGTCACACCAAGCATATCTCCCCTGTTCCAATTCATCTGAGTATTTATTCGCCTTATGGTGAGATTGTGATGCTAGAGCTAGAAAGTTTATGATTTTTAATGGATTTTATGAAGCTTTTTGAAACCACATCAGTAAACCCATAACTTATTATTGGCTAAGACACTTCTTGATATAAGACAACTGTTTTTATGTGCCAAAGTTGGCCGATTCATTTCTTACTATATCAGCCTTTTGCATTGTTTGTTCATTTTAATTCTCTAGTTTACCTTAATAAAAGTGCTTTAATATTTGCTTAGTTGTCCTAAATGCATGGCCTTCACTAGTAATTTCCCACTGAAAACTAAACTAATTCTCATACTTGTGGATAAAATGACACGGTTAACTCAGGTCTAAACTATAAGCTAGGAAGTTAAGGTTGATTTGCCTAATTGTTCCCTTTATTGGTGTGAAGCTACCTAAACTTATTCATTCTTTGTTTCTATTAAGAGTCAAACCAGATATTTTGTATTATGTTGTTGACCTTTTCTTGTTTAGTTATGTTTGTCTGTCATGTGGTATACATTTTTCTACTGTATATTTTGCATTAGCAATTGAATAAGAATTCGAATGTAATCCTTTTAATTTGAGGCTAATCCTCTAAAGTTTTACAGTCGTGAACCTGACACTTATAGATCTTCCTGGATTCAAAGCTTTTAATTAGACATGTCTTAGGTTAGTTTTTTGCCTTTTCTTCTTATTTTCTGTGATATTGCAATTCTCTGGCTAAAGTAGTCTTTACTTGTCCGCTTATCCCTACATTTTTAATTTTATTAATAGCCACTTAATTGTGACAATATCAACGTAAATTCTGTATTTTATGGCAGTTTGTATGTGATTGACAGGTATTAGACATTATGACTGCATCCAAACAACTGCTGGACCTTCTTCAGAAAGTTAGTGTTGCTTACCATTCCGAACCAGCCAATGTTGCTGTATATTCTTCTAATGACATGCAGAAATATGTATCATCCATCCATCAACAACTGCAGGTAACATTTTATCCTTCCTGAGTTGTTTCTTGTCATGGAGGATGAAATATCACATAAATTGCATTTCTGAAATAATAATAACAATAAAGGCCATTTAAATAGCATCTATGTTTTAAATTCCCATTCTATTTTTAGTTATTTCTAGTCTTGCATCCCAGTTCCCTACTTGGTACAAGTTATCAAATACTTGGTGTCTTTGCATGAATTTTTAAGCTTTGTTGTAAAATTTGCTAACCAATTTTTGGTTATTTGCAAGCAGTTGGGTTCGTTTATAGTAGTTGAAAGAGATGGTTCAGTTATTGCATATGCTGCCCTTATCCCCTTTTTGAAGATAACTTTGGAGAATACCACATGCTAAAAAATAGGCATCATATCACATGCTAAAAAATAGGCATCACGTTTATACTTAGATTTTCCCATACCATGAGTGCACTACTCATTCACTGAAATTTTGGAGAATCTACACATGTACTTCTTTATCATTCTGCTATTTTGCTGAAGCTTCGAACCAGCAAATTTGGCTTGCTTTCACAAATTTTTTTATTACTCAAACTGAAAGTCATCTTCTATCTGTTTATCATATCCTTTTGTTAGACTAAGTCATGGGTAACTTTGTATCATAATTATCTTCTAGAATCATTTGGTCTACTATTTTTAGTTATGCATGAATGCTCATTTTATATTTCTATTTGTTGTGACAATTCATATCCAAGGGAAGGAATCAGCTTATGGTGCAAAGCTAAGGGGCGCGACTGTCTTCATCTGGTTGACTGCACTTGGATGAAGCTACTTGGGTGCGGCTGTCTTCATCAATTTGTTTATCTCAGTTTCTGGTTCTTGATGTATATGATATTTTGATGATGTTATCTCAGTTTGGACTAATACTGAGGATATCTTAATGTATGATATTTGCACAGTATGATGTATGATATTTGATGATATTTTGATGTATGATAGTTTGAAGTGTGTTTGCTCAATATTATTTAATTATTTAAATAATTTATTTTTTAAATGGTATTTATTGTAAATTGTTGGCTGTCTCAACCAAAAGACAACGATTTTTATTTGTTGTTAAATTATTGCTTAAATCACACAAAAACAACGGTTTAATACTATTGTAAACCTGTTGTTGATCACATTAAAAGACAACGGTGAAAATCCATTGCTATTCTGTTGTTATTGAGTATAAACGACAACGGTTTGTAACTGTTGATGTAGACCACCCCTTTTAACGACATGACCTTTAACAACAGTGTTTTTCGCCTACGACAACGGTGAACACCCGTGGTTATAAAGCATTTTTCTACTAGTGACCAGTCGACTGCCCTAGGGGCAGTCGACTGGTAGTGGTTGTTTCAGATTCGATCCCTATTTAAAGGGGCTCGTTTCAGACTACTATCTCTTGACGAAACTCGCTTGGGTAAAGTGAGTTAGTAGTCTTTTGTGCCCAGATGTTGTTAAAGTGATTGTGGTGAGGTTTCTCCACCCACAAGGAGCGACAGATCTAGCCGGAGGTTATCTGGAAGTTGATCCACCGACGGATTCTTGGATTAGTCACGCGTCCGGGGTGGATACCAAGTAAATCAGGTTGTTAGCATTGTTTTCTATTGTTAGTTTATTTTATTTGTATTTCCGCTGTGCAACTAACAACGTAGGTGAAGAGACATCAACGAAAAAGTGCTATTCACCCCCCTCTAGCATGCCTGCCGATCTATCAGTTGGTATCAGAGCAAAGGACCGCTCTTGATCGGACTAACCGCAGAGGGAGCACACGCTAGAGGAAGAAGAACATGGAAGACAAATTCGGGGACAACATCTACACTCCACCGCCATACGATCATAAAGACTTCAATTTTTGGAGGGCGAGAATCGAGACTTGGTTCGGAATGGAGTGGGCATGTAGAATCGCGCTTGAAGAGCCATATGCGATTCCAAAAGATAAGCACGGGAAGAGGCTTAGGCCTAGGTATTGGAATCAAGAACAACAAGATCAAGCGAAAGCAAATGAAAAGGTAATTAGTATCTTAGTAAATCTTTTGCCTGACAACATTTTGAGTGATGTAGGAGCATACCAAAATGCATGTGAATTATGGAGCAAATTGAAAGAAATTCATAAGAGCCCTACACAAGCTCAAGTAGTAGAGGAGCCCAAAGAAGCAAGGTCAATAATCCAAGAAGAGAAGAAAATTGAGTTATCTACATCTTCAAGTGAAGTTGAAAACTCGAGTGAGGAGCCATTCACCTCATCAAGAGAGGAAGAGGAAGTATCAACATCAAGAGTTGATGGGGGAGAGAGACCCTCAACTATACAAGAGCAAGAGAAAGCTCCCACCTTCCCCAAAGTCAAATCAAAAGAGCATATCATATGCTTTGGTTGCAACAAAAGGGGGCACTACAAGGATAAGTGCCCACTAGGTAAAAAGGAGGTAATTCCTAAGCCCAAATCTATTCATTTAAATTTTAATATGGGTTGTAGGAATGATGAAGCTCAAAAGGAGAAAAGAAGGAAAATTAGGTGTTTCACATGCGGGGAGCTAGGGCACTACCATACAAAGTGTCCAAGGAGTAAAAAGCTCAAGAAGATGAAGCATCTAAGGAAATGGGAGATAGGAGAAAAGGAAAAGAGGAGCTCACATCAAGGGGGAGCTACAAGGGTAAGGGAGGTAATCCGTAATTTTACTTATGTTCAAAGCTCTTCCATGAATGCTAGGAATATAAATGATTGCTTGCCTAGATGTAATTTTGGTTTTAGATATCATGATATGAATAGAAACACTTTTGTATGCCAAAACACCAAAACTTCTATGTTTCATGATAAATTTTGGAATTCTAGAACTAAGGACCAAGGCATAAACCCTAAGAAAAAGGGAAATATGTCTAGAAAAATGGGTAGAAAGGATCAAGTAAGGTCAAAAGATTCTAAGGCTAGGAATTTGGAGAAGGAAAATCAAGTCTTGAAAGCAAAACTTGATCAACTGGAGAAAAACCTAGATAGACTCATTAAGGAGTCAAAAGGGTCAAGGATAATGTAAAAAGATCAACCTCTTAGGAATGGTAGGCCGGATTTAGGATATCATTCTAGAAGGGAAAATGTTGATAAAATGTCATATTCAAGGATGCCCTATGACTATGGTAAGGAAAAGGTCAAACATGGCAAAGAAAAACCATTTAAGGCAAAAGAGAAGGAGTTGACCAAGCAAAAGGTCTATAGGGTTAAGAGAGTGAGAGTAGAAGGTCAAGAAATACCGGAGGAGCACCGGTGTGGTCTTGCACTTGTAGATAAGTTACCTAGGAAAGTAACTAGGGCTAGGAGCTCAAGGGAGAGCTCTAGAAGCCAAAATGGGATCCATGGTCAATGGATCTCAGGTGGTCTTCTTCTAGGAAACTAGAAGGACTATAGGGTGTGCCAAGAGGTTTAAAAGGCTAAGGTTAGTCTTGATCCTAGAAAATTGGCACACTAAAGGGAGAATTATGGTGAAAAAGGAAGAAATTGGGACTTTAATTGAGAGAAATTGATTTTAATGCCTAAATACCATGCTATGAATGGATTATGAATGAGTATGGGAAGAAGCATCAAGATGAGGTCGAAATTAGAACTTTTGGGAAAGGCTTCATGATACAATTTGGGAAAATTTGAAGTTTGTATCAGTCTTGGGATTCGGGATAGTTTTGATTAAAATTATATTTTTTTCAGGTAGATATAAGGTCCACAAATCTCCCCACAAGATTTCAGATTTTCTGGGAATTTGTGAAATTAATAGTGCATTACTGAATTTCGGACTGAAAAACTAAGTTTCAGATACCAGTCACCTGGCAAAATGGCAGTCGACTGGTTCCGAATGTAAATACATTCTGTGAGTTTTCCCAGTCAACTGGCCTCCTGCCAGTCGACTGGGACACGAGTTTTATAAAAGGAAATGGGTGCGTCATGGGAGCCAAACTCTAGGGTTTTGGTGATTTACGCGGCGATCTTCTCCTCTCCCAAGCTCCTCCTTCGTCCTCAGGCCCTACTAAGCCCTAAAATCCCTCTCTAAGTCCTTCTCTAACCCCGATTTACCCCTAGGGGTTGTTAAAAAAGAACTCCTCCTCTCAAGACATTCTCTCAAAATCAACACCATGAAAAGATTAGCGAAAAGGTATCATGATTTAAGGTTTAGTTCTCCATTTAAACTTTGTTTTGATACTAATATGATATTTTGTATATGCTTTCTTTGGTATTTTCTCTTTTGGGGGGTATCTTGGTATGCATGCATGTGTTTGGTATCTTAGGGTTGTGTCTAAGAGACCTAGGGGTGAAGGTTCATCCTGCCCAGGTCCGCAAGCTCCAGAAGAGGCCAGATTTAGGAGCTTAGAATGTAAAAAGAGGTTTGAAGAGAATGAGTTTGTCCCAATGCATTGTCGGTACTTAAACAAAGCCTATTTTCAAGAAAAAACACCTCAGATTATCGAGATGGTCAGTCATTTTGGCATAGAACAGCTGGTATACTGTCAACGTGATGTTAATATTGATTTATGCAAGGAGTTCTATGCCAACTTGACGTGTATTGACTCAGAAAATAATGTTTATGAATCTAGAGTGGCCGGTGTTACTATCCCCTTCACAGCCATGATTTTAGCTAGTTTTTTAGAGTGTCGGGCTTCGAACAATGTTAATACTTATTTTCCCAACGTTGTTGAGCCGCTTGAGTTTCCAGATGTGACCATCGATCAGATTCACTTGCACTATTTTAGAAAACATAGGCATGAATCTGAGCGTACCTTTGATGCCAAACCCATGAGTCCATTTAGTCATGTTCTATACAAGATTGTTGTAGAGTGTCTCCAACCCATTATTACTAAAGGGAGGGCAAGGATTCGATTGCCTCACCTAGTAATGATGTATGCTCTTGAGCAGAGGTTGGACATAGATGTGTCTCTTCATGTATTTACCTCCATTTGCCACTTTTCCCAAAGCGTTAATGGGAAAATCTATATGCCTTTCTGTCATGTGTTGACTGAGTTTTTCCAGTTGCGATTCGGTATTCGCATCACCAGTGGTCAGGTCAGGCACCTGTCCAAGGACTATAACCAGATTGGCACATGCCAATTGTCCTTAGCAGGTATAGAGAGTCGGCAGGGGACATTTGTCTGGAGGGAGCGTCCAGAGTCATCGAGTTCAGATGAGGAGCCTGGAGAGATGGTTACACGTGCAGAGTTCACCCAGCTCCGATCCGATGTTCACCAGCTTCAGGAGGATGTTCATGTCATCCGTGAGGATATCCACGGACTTCAGCAGACGAAGCAGAGGATTGAGACGGTTGTTGATGGGATTACCAGCCGTCAGGATGACATGTACGAGATGCTACGACAGCTACATCTCGTGTATCAGGCTCCACCTCCTCCTCCTCCTCCTCCTCCTCCTCCTCCAGGCGGTGACGATCATATGTTCTGACCAGATGATGCAGTTTTTGGGAGTTGTTCAGTGTTGAGAGCATTATTATTATTTGATGTATTTTTTTCCTTTTCTCTTTCTCTCAAACACTTTTCATTCTGATGATTGTAACTATTTGGATGACTTCAGGGCTTTGGCCCTCGCTACTCTTTTAGATGTTTATTTCATGACTGCTTTTATGGTTTCATGTATGTAACATTTATGTATTGCTTTATTATGTAGATTTATGTCATGTGTGATCTTGACTTGCATTATTGATGTTCTACTAAAATACATGATTTAAGTTTTGTTTGAGAAGAAGTTGTGTTAATGATATGTTATATGTTTTGGGTTGAGATCTCTAAATATGTGTTCATGATATGATTTGAAAATTCTATCACAGTTTGGTTGAAAATCAAATGATGGGGTTTATATATAAAAGGGCATGATCATTCAGACCTAAGAGAGAAAGAGGGGGAGCTTTTGTCAAAATGAAAATATCTATATGAAAAAGGAAAGGTTGGGAATCATTCTATATGTCAAATGGAAGTGAATGAAATTGGCAACTATAGGAAATCATGATTGGATTTCAACCTTGATACAAAGTTGACACTATTTGAGGTTTTTAGGGTTTGTACCAAAAGTCAAGCACGGTTGTTGCTTTTCATGAACCAATATTTTTCTAGGGTAGGGAATACCTTAACAAGCATGTTTGCAAAATTTCATATTTTTTCGATTTTTCTGGAATTTTTTACGAGTTTCTGAATTTTGGCTGGAAATTCTGAAAACTGCATATCAGTCGACTGGTAGGGTTGCAGTCGACTGGGAGTGTGGACATATAGAGATTTTATGATTTCTGAGGGGTTTTTCAAAAATCTGATTGGTTTTATTTGGCACCAGGGCTAGAGTTACTTGGGGCAATCTTTTTGATGGTGTCAAAGGGGGAGAACTTGAGTGTTAAGTTAGGTTTAGGTTGAAACTTAACTTGGTTTGGGTTGTGAAACCTTAAAGTTAAGTTGGGAAAACTTAACTTGGTATTGGCAATAAGGATTCAAAATTGAGAGAAAACATAGGTTAAGGGGGAGGTTGCCTCTTGTGTGTTATGCTTTAATTTTCAATTGCTTTTGCTATTGTTATTGCTATATGTTTACCTAACTTAACATATTGCTACACATCAAAATGGGGGAGATTGTTGAGGCAATCGGCCCTGAGATGATCTGGAGGATCATAGGGTTTTGATGTATGTGAGCAATATGGTTAAGTTAGGGTTTATTGTGTTCTCATATGTGTACATGAGTGTGCAGGTGTACAGGTACACATGGACTTGGTTGATGTCTTCGGGTGAAGGATGGCATGGAGGCAAGCTGGAGGCTTGCGTGTGCATCCGAGGGACCGGTAGATAGCAGGGACGATGAGCCGAGGGGCGTGGACTTCGAGGCTTACGTGAAGGGTGGCATGGAGGCAAACTGGAGGTTTGCGTGCGCATCCGAGGGACGAGGGCCGAAGATGAAGAAGGCATGAAGGTAACAGTTGAGGCTGTGGTGAAGAGTCAACCGGGTTGTGAGGGTCTAAGTATGAGTGATTGTACTCAGGGGTTAAGCCGGGAGGGTTTCAGTGCGGAGAGACTTGTACTCGAAAGTGAAACCCTAGGCTTAGGTTGGACCAGTCGACTGGCCAAGGGGCAGTCGACTAGTGTAGGCTGGAACAGGCTGGCAGATTTGAACTTTGTATTGTAACGGTCGAATCTGAGTGGGACCAGTCGACTGCCCCTAGGGCAGTCGACTGGTAGCAGTTGTTTCAGATTCGAGCCCTATTTAAAGGGGCTCGTTTCAGACTACTATCTCTTGACGAAACTCGCTTGGGTAAAATGAGTTAGTAGTCTTTTGTGCTCAGATGTTGTTAAAGTGATTGTGGTGAGGTTTCTCCACCCACAAGGAGCGACAGATCTAGCCGGAGGTTATCTGGGGGTTGATCCACTGACGGATTCTTGGATTAGTCACCCGTCCGGGGTGGATACCAAGTAAATCAGGTTGTTAGCATTGTTTTCTATTGTTAGTTTATTTTATTTGTATTTCCGTTGTGCAACTAACAATGTAGGTGAAGAGACGTCAACGAAAAAGTGGTATTCACCCCCCATCTAGCATGCCTGTCGATCTATCAAACCTGACATAATTTTAGGAATCCTTGTCGAACATAAATGAAACTTCCTATGTGTCTTTATAGTTTATCCAAATCATAAGAGCAATTAAAGTATTTTTTGAAAAATCAAAAATGAAGAAGCATTTTTTTAAAGCATTTTTAAGCTTCCTTTGAAAAATATAATAGCTTTTGAAGAAGTATTTTTCGAAAAATATTTTGGAAGACATAATGAATTTTGGAAAAATATTTTTCGAAAAGTATTTTATGAGAGATGATAAATTTTTTAAGCAAAAATCATTTTGAAAAAGATAAATTTTTGAAATGAATAATAAAGTTTTTAAGAGAAATGTTAAAAAAAAACTTTCACAAAAATATAGATTCCCCCTGAACCTGACACCTTCTGGCTACCCTTGTTAACTACAAGAAACTCTACCTAAGTGTCTTAAGGGACTTTAGTGTTGACCTAGAGGATTTGTGTCTAAGTGCATGTCAAACACCTTTTGAAAAGAAATATAGTTTATGAAATGCATTTATAAGTAAACACCCAATCAAGCATAAAATTCATTAAAACATTATTATGTTTAGTCACTATTTTGAAAATAGACTTTTAAGAAAATACTCTAAGGATTTTTGAAAACATTTTTAAAGACATTTATTAATTGATTAGTCCTTATCATCTCACCCATTCTAAGTGTCGCAGTACAAACAAGCAAAGTTGCCTAATGGGTATTTGTGAGATGCTTAAATAATTTTTCTCAATTAAATTTTATAGATTGCTTGACCTTGTGTTAGATTCAAGTTTAATAATTAGTAACTTAAAAGTAAATTTCAATAATTGGCTTCCAGGTCTTGGCGAGGCACAGAGGCCTTCTTTGCCTAAACCTTATTGGATTAATAACCCGTTCCTTAGACAAAGCCTTTTAAAGAAATAACACTTTTAATTTACTCTTTGAGAAACTCTGGTCTAACTAGTCTAGGATGTGGCGAGGTAGCTGTGACTAGTTCCAATCAGCGAGGTTGACCATGTCGGGTACTCCTTACCCTTCCTGACTTCCCAGACCAAGCTTCCCTAACGTTCTTTCATCTCGCCCCACCCTTGGTACTATGTTAGGCAAGAATTAATCAATCTTTTTCCTATCTAGCCATTCGAAGTTAAGTAAAAATAAGCTAGTATGAATGACATGGCAGATATATAAGAAAAAAAGTAAACATATGCATGGGCATGACAGTTATGCATGTATCAATTAAGTCAAATCATTTTAATTAGATTTCCAATAAAGTATCAAATTCTCGATTTGATATAGAACGTGTGAACCCACGAATATGTCAACCCACTTTGACATATTTATCATTATTAAGTTGATTGTTCCAGTTGGGTAGAATTTTATTTAGTTTCATAACTTAAGGTAATTAATTTGAATTTTAGTTCATGAATTTTGTATAAATTTGAATTAAGAATTGAGTTTGTTATTAAAGTTGAACTGTCAATAATTTATTCAGTTAGCTTTAAATATTTTAAGGATTAAAAGATTTGATTATTGATTAAGATTTAAGTTTAAGAATTAAAAGATTTGATTATTAATTGAGATTTAAGTTTAAGAATTAAAAGATTTGATTATTAATTAAGATTTAAGATTTGATCATTAATTGAGATTTAAGTTTAAGAATTAAAAGATTTGATTATTGATTAAGATTTAAGTTTAAGACTTAAAAGATTTGATTAATAATTGAGATTTAAGTTTAAGAATTAACAGATTTGATTATTAATTAAGATTTAAGATTTGATTATTAATTGAGATTTAAGTTTAAGTTTTTAAGAATTACTTAAGATTTAAGTTGTTAAGAGTTAATTAAGATTTTAAGTTTTAAAGACTTAATTAAAATTTAAGTTATTAAATTTGTGATTAATTTTAGGATTTATGTTTTCATGAACTAATTAAGAATTTTAGTTTTAAAGAATTAATTAAAATTTTAGATTTAATTAAGATTGAAGTTTTTAAGATTTGAATAGTAATTTTGGATCTAATTGCATCATTTCCATTAATTCAAAAAATTCTGATTCATCAATTATTTCTTTTGTTTTTAATTTTTTAATTTTATTTAATATTTCTGATTTATTTGAATTCTCGTAAGCCTTTTTAATTATAGCTTCAATTTTAATAACTTCGTCTTCATTTTCAGAATCATATTCTTTTTCATCTTCAGAGTTAATAAAAGTTGTATCATTATCTTCAAAATGAATAAAATAATTTTCAGGATTGCTAATTATGTTTGTATCATTATATTCAAAATCAGTAGAATTATTCTTAGTTCGAGTATTATCATCAACATTATCTTCAGAGTTATTAGAATTATCAAAAATAATATTAATTAAAATTTCATCACTATCCTTAGAATTATTAGAATTATCAGAAAAATTATTAATTAAAATTTCATCACTATTCTTAGAATTATTAGAATTATCAGAAAGATTATTATTTAATATTTCATCACTATCCTTAGAATTATCAGAATTATCAGAAAGATTATAAATTAAGATTTCATCACTATCCTTAGAGTTATTATAATTATCAGAAAAATTATTAATTAAAGTATTAGAATTAATTTCAAAAATTGTAGCATTAATATTAAATATTATTGAATTAATATTCAATATTTAAATTTGTCAATATTTGAGTTGCATCTATTACTTGCTAAATTATCATGCAATACATTAAGTTTACTATACAAAAAATCTAATTTATTAGAAAAATTGACATTATTATCTAAATTACCGAAAGGATTGTGAAACTGTGTAGAAAAAATATTATTGTGAAAATTAAGTTTTTGTACCTCCTTTACTGTGGTCGAAAACTGATTCTTGTAGTGTCCCTGCTTTTGGCACTTGAAACATCGGATATGACTTTTGTCCCTCCGGACTCTTGGCGCCAATTCTTTCGTTGCCGCTGGTGATGATGTACGAGTCTTACGAGTAGGATACTGGTTTTTGTAGTGTCCTCTCTCCTTGCACTTAAAACAAATTATATGAAATTTAAAAATTGACATAATTAAAATTTACCTCTTTCACCCTTTTCTCCCCCTCAATTCCTGGCCTTCTTGCTCCTTCGACGGTGAGTCCGATTAGAGCCACTGGTTCTGATACCAGTTGTAGGATAGGTGGCATTGATAGAGGGGGGGGGGTGAATATCAACTCGCTTCTTTTTGCAAATCTTTGGCGTTCGTTTAATCGTCTTTCTATCAGAAAAGTTAATACACAGCAAAATAATAAATAAAGAAAACAATGCAGTAGATACGCGGGATTTATTTACTTGGTTCCTAATCCCCAAGGGTTAGTACGTCCAAGGCCTATGTACTCGATGTGAGTCCACTATTGGTCTCCTTTCTGAAATTTCCAGAGGCGGAGAAAACCCATCTTACAGTATGGATTTACATGTGCAAAAGATAAACAAAAAGATAACTTGTAAACTAAAAGCAAACCAAACAGGTCGACGATCTTGACCAATCTGGAACTCTGAAGCATTGCACACTTTCTCCTGGAGCCTCCTTGATCGCAGAGCTTCGTCTAAGCGCTTTTGGTTTGCACAGAATGAATGAGCAGATGTGAAACTTGATGTTTCAACTGAGGTACTCGACTCCTTTATATAGTACTTATTAAGGTGCCTGAAAAGCCATTCAGGCGCCCTAGTCGTGGTCAAAACTTGATCCGGATTGGCGTACTCAGCGCAGAGATAAGAACTACCTCTCAGGCGCCTGAAAGGCTATTCAGGCGCCTGAGAGCCCTTTCAGGCGCCTGAGAGCCTTTTCAGGCACCTGGGAGCCTTTTTAGGCGCCTTTTCCCAGGCATTTGCTTTCTTGCGTCTGCTCTCCTATCTTGCCTCCAACTCCAGGTACTTGTAAGACAACAGAATATACAACAAGTAGATAAATAATCTTATGCCTTAGTTGATTGGTTATGACTTTTGGATTTCACTTGAAACCCTAGGTCGAACCGACGCCTACTGTTCCATTTTCCAAGGAACGCGTCTTTCACCTACTCCAATCTGGAGAAGCTACTTTTTGCCAATCGAGACCTCTGGTTGGATTTTTGCTTGGCCTCCGACAACCCGGATCTCGAGACGTCCGACCTTGACCCGTCTCTAATTCTATCCGCAATCCCCGCTCGACAAAGTCTTCTGCTCGGTCCCCCGGACCAAGATTTCGTGCTTGGCCTCCGAGACTCCAGGATCTCGAGACGTCCGATCCTCGACCCGTCTCTACTTCTGTCCATAGTCCTCGCTTGGCAAAGACTTCATTGCCCGATCCTCGACCAGGACTTCGTGCTCAATCCCCTGGACCAAGACTTCAGTGCCCAACGCTCGGCCAGGACTTCATGCCCAATTCCCCAAACCAGGACTTCTTGCTCAGTCTCCCGAACCAAGTCTTCTTGCCCAGCTTCACTCACCAGGACTTCGTTCACCTATCTTCACTCACTAAGACCCAACTTCACTCACCAGGATTTTGGACCTTCTTTGCTAGTCATCTTAATCCTGACTAGACTTCTTTCTTCCAAACTTCAGGTAAAGTGTACTCTCTCTACCACACCTCAAGTCCAGTTTGGTTTAATACCTTGGTCAACTGACCAATCCTGGGTTCAATTCTCATAACTTTGTCAAACATCAGGTCCTGTTTGGTTAACCCTTCAGTCAAAGTGATCAAACCTGGGTTTACCCTACCAAACATTAGGTCCTATTTGGTTTAACCCTTGATCACTTTGACCAGACCATAGTATATTGTCAAACATCGAAACACTAGTAGTTGATTGTTCATGTCTGATGCTTCTTGCACCAACACATGTGTCCTCCCACAAACTTATAAAAAGGTACATCCCCCTCTAGAGAGAGGCATGGGCAAATAATCCTTTTTACTGTTCTACTGTAAATTTCTTTCGAACTCCACCTCTTACTTAAGCGTCGGAGTGACTGCCCTGGAAACCCTCCGGCCGTTCTTCTAACTCATGTTCATATTCTAAGGACACCTTCCTAGTGGACCTTCTTGGCAACTAGACGAGGATTTGCCCTTTTTGCACCCTTTACCTCCACTAGTGAGTTGTCTAGTGACGAGGCGTAGGCAACATAAAATTGGCACTATCTGTGGAAACTCTGAGCTGAGAAGCAACCCTAGATCTCAAATGGACAACACTAGTTATCCATAAGGTTAGGAGGAAGAAAGGCAAGACCTCGTTACCATGACGAGGGATGAATTCAATCATTTGGTTGTTAGTAGGAGCCCTAGAGTCAATTATGTGATGATTGACTAGGGACATTTTGAATCATATTCTATAATTAATAAAGGCATGGTTATTATACTTACTTTGTATTTGTGCCAAATAACTAAGTATAATAATGACCTTGAGTAGTAGGTTCTTATCTACATTATATCGATTGGTTGAATCAATAATGAGATGATGTAGAGAACACTACTCTAAACCATTCCTAGTCAAGTATTAATATTCAAGGACAATATTAATGCATGGAGACTAGCATGTAGGTCAACTGATGACTTAAGCTCACAAGTCATGGATATGTGATATCATGTTGACACATGGGTATACATTGGAGAATGTATACTGAATTGACCCGCCATGAGAAAGTTTCATAGATTGTCATATGAGTGACATAAACTTTCTCATGTGACTATTCGTATGAATAGTCCTTAGATCTGAAGTCACTACGGTTCCCTACATAAGGAGTTATGTACTTTGGTATCGTCAAACGTTACCCGTAACAGGGTGGACTATAAAGGCGATCACTGGGTATGTAATGAATTATGCGGAGGGATGTGAGTGATGTAGATGGGATCTATCCCTCCCATATGACGGGAGTGATATCTGTGGGCCCCTTGATCGAGTAGGACTACTAAAACGCATGGTCATGCTCAAATGAGTCAATATGAGATATTGAGCTCATTTGTTTGAGTGAGTCTACTCGGGGATCAAGAAACACAAGATTGATTGAGGATGACACGGTCTATGCCTCATTGGTCAATCTAGATATCAAGGATAGAACGACAAGGTCATACATTATCATAGTCACGGAGGTTTAGTCGGATCTCAACTTTTCTTGTTACTTGGGTAGCAATGATGCATTGCTAGATGCCGCTCATTGCTTATGTGTCTAAAGGGTTTAGGCGCATTGCCAACGTCGCGAGAACCTATTGGGTCACACACTAAGGGAGTGTTTGGGAGAGCTTTTACTTCTTGAAAAGTGATTCTTGTAGTGATTATCTTGAAGTTAGTAAGAAGCTAAAACATACAGTGTTTGGAAATAGAAGTCAAAAGCTGATACAAGGTAAAGTTTGAGTGTTTGGTGAATAATCACTTTTAAGCTTAATTTTTAATTAAATGACAATAATATCCTTAAACTATCAAAATTAATTTTTTTCAATTATTTAAATATAATTTTGATACATGATCTATAATATTTTATATATTTAATATTATATTTTAAATATTATATCAAAATTATTTTTTAATAATATATATATTTTAAAAAAATATAAAGTTAATAAAAATATAAAAAATAATAAAATAATAAAATTTATATAAATTTATACAAATATGTATAAAATTTTTTAAAATATAAATTATATAAAAATATAAGATTTTATTTAAAAATAGGATGATAATTATGTAAAGTAATAAATTTATTAAGGGTATAAATGTCAACTTTTAATTCTACACCATAAGCAAAAAAGCAGAAGCAGAAAAAAGCATCAAATTGTTGCTTCTAGCTTTTGAGTAAAAGTTGCAGAAGTTAAAGCAGAATCTGACATTCCCAAACACTCAAAAGCACTTTTGCATGGCTAAAAACTAAAAAGCAGCTAGCAGAAGCTCTCCCAAACACTCCCTAAGGACATGATGCTTCGGGAGCCCGAGTTGGGAACTCGGGAGACCTGACGTCAGTTAGGGAGCCCGAGTTAGGGACTCGGGAAGTCCGAGCCCGAGTTGGGAACTCGGGAAGTCTAAGCCCGAGTTGGGAACTCGGGAAGTCCGAGCCCGAGTTGGGAACTCGGGAGGTCCGAGCCCGAGTTGGGAACTCAGGAAGTCAGATCAGGAGATCTGCTCGGCAGACTGAGTCGGCACTCGGCAGAATGAGTCGGCACTCGACAGACTGGGTCGGCACTCGACAGACTGGGGGCAGACTAGGTCAGAGCTCGGTAGACTGAGTCAAGCTCGACAGATTGGGTCAGAGCTCGGCAGACTGGGTCGGGAGCTCGGCACTTGGCAGACTTGGTCGGGAGACCGGTTGGAAGCCCGAGGGGCCCGGTCGGGATTAAAGGGATATTCATTAAAGTGTTTAATGAAGGGAAAAGAAAAGATTCTTTTCTTGCATGGGAAATGATAAAGAGCCACATGAAAAGATGTGCTCTTTATTGGGAAGCCAATGAGACACAAACCTCTTCATATTCATGGGATGAGTATAAAAGAGGGTCTTGTGACTTTGGATAAGGTCTTTTTCTCCACTCCTTCTTCCCTTTCTTCTTCCCTCCCTCATCTTCCTCTTTTGGCCGAAACCCTATTGTAGGGTTCTTAGTGTTCTACGAGCTACCTCAAGTTGCTAGCACAACTAAGGTAGCTCTCCCGAAGTTGAGAGATTGTGTCGTGTGGATACGAATAGAGGCACAGACACTTGAACGTGCAAGAGATCCGGCCCACCTTGGATGAGCGGGATAAGCAAAGGGCACGCTCCAAAGGTATATCTTCTTTAGAAGTAGATGTAGATCAAC
This sequence comes from Boesenbergia rotunda, assembly GCA_024364735.1. Taxonomy (NCBI): domain Eukaryota; kingdom Viridiplantae; phylum Streptophyta; class Magnoliopsida; order Zingiberales; family Zingiberaceae; genus Boesenbergia; species Boesenbergia rotunda. The sequence goes on along the minus strand of JAGFNQ010004581.1, from coordinate 101,382 downwards.
TTTGTACGAGTCTTTCTTTCGCATGGATCGCTCATGGGTTCTTATTTCTGCTACGTTTTTATGATTTTGTGCCGGGAGAACCCAACATTGGTGGCCTCCAGGGTACACACCATCCTGCAAGGGCAGACACATCCTGCTTCAATGACGACCCCTCAACCGTCAGTGGAGGCAACTCCAGCAGAGCTTACCCAGACAATTCCTCCCACCGAGGTACCTAAAGGGAGCGTTCCTGCCCTGCCCTCGATGCTTTGGCCATGGGGGAATAATCCTTAGGATCTTCTAAAGAGAATCTTCGACATAGCCCTCCCAAAACCGTGATCGCCAAAGCCTCATACAACCAAGGTATACCATTTTCACCCAACGTTTTGCAAGATACCCTGCCACAACACTTCAAAATGGTGGCAGTAGGAGATTACAATGGCACTACTGACCCGACAGATCATCTCAGCAAATTTGAAAATGCATCCCTGCTACATCAATATATGGATGGGATCAAATGAGTTTTTCATAACCACCCTGACTGGATCCACGCAGTGGTGGTTCAACTGTCTCCTTGCCACCTCTATTAAAACTTTCAAAAACTTCAAGACGACCTTCCTCCAACACTTCACCCCTATCCAAAGATATCAGAAGACACCCTACATCCTGTTCTCCATCAAATAGAATCTCAAATAGCTGAGTTGACTCAGGAGGCCGAGTTGTCAGCTTTTTGCTGACCAGTTTTCAGCGAGTCTTCTGAGGTGATCTCGTGTATTCTAGAGTTGGGTTCACCCGAACTCTCCTTTGGCCTTCTCCTCGAGTGTGCTTCCCCTTGGCTTCTCGTCCCTCGGGTGTCGTGCATGTACTTCTCACTCCACCGACATACTCATCCGCAGACCTCGCGTCCCTCAGATGCACCGAGCCGGTTGACTCCCTTCCTGTGCCTCCTTCTCAACCACCGCGTCTTCCACTCGACTTCCTACGCTCTTAAACTCCTGCACACTTAAACATAGGGATCAAACAAATAAGACCTAACTTAACTTGGTTGTCCATATCAAGACTCACTTGGGTATTTACAATCTTCTCCTTTTTGATGTGCAACAACCTTAGTTAAGTTAGGGGTAAACAACATATGAAATGGTAGAAATAAATATTAGACAGTGTAAATCAAAAGAAAATTTGGAATTTAAGCCTCCACTTTAACTTAATCCAATTTTCTCCTCCTTTGACCACATCAAAAATATATGTTAAGGGTAAAATCACCTTAAAAAGAATGTTTAACTTAGATTCTTACAAAAATTTGACTATGTTTTTAAGGAAAAATTAAAGTGAAGTAAATGCATTTTGGGAAAAAATTCATAGAAAATTATTTAGACATCCTAAATTTTCGAAAATATATCAATGATAATGGTTAGACTCCAAAAAGTCCATTTTTTTCAAACAATGGTAAAAAATTATTTTTAAAATTAAAGGTCCAATTATTGAAAAATAATTTACAAAAATTTATTTTTGCTTGAAAAATTGCTAAAATTTTTATCCAAGTTAGAAATTTAGCAGACTCATCTCTGTAAAATTGTCAAAGTAAAATAAAAATTTTTAACTATAAGAAAACTATTTGAATTCTGAGTTGATAATTTTTGAAAAAAGTAAAAAAATTAAATTTTGACATCAAATAAATTTTAATTTTTTTTAATGTTCAAAACATAATATCCATAGATTCTGAAAAATTGGATTTGATGAAATTAATTTTTAAGTATTTTTAAAATTAAATAATATGTTTCAAGTGAAAAAATCATAAAATATCTGTTTATTGTTAAACATTTTGAAAAAAAAATTATGGATAGCTCACACCGAACTCTATAAAAAAAAATTTATAAAACTATGTTTTCTACAAGAATTACTTATTAAAAAATAAAATTCAAAAGGATGGGAAATAAGCATTAATTACGAAAAATAGATAAACAAATATTAAATAAAATATGACAATTTAGTACAGATTTTGAGACCCAAAATAAATTATTACCAACATGATTAATCAAAAAATTTAGGTGGAATATACTCTAGGAATTCTCATAATTTGACCCTTGTGATACCGTAAATACCAATTTAGTCCTCTAAAATATCTAACTTTTGAGTTTTGAAATTATTTTGAACATACATGATTATTTTTTAGTTCTTCTCCTTAAGCCTTCAATTTCTCATTTTTTAATTTTAATTTATAATACATTTCAAGCGGGCATGTAGAAGCTAGTTGTTTTTGTTGGGTATGGCTTGGCGAGTTTCCCTAGCGAATACTTGGTCGTCCTTGAGAGACCTCTCCATGTCTATGGATTAAAATTAATCCGAATGGAGATCCATCTCGTCATCGTATCGTTCGGTACGAATTACAACTTGGCCAATCACAAAGATCGAGCCTTGTAATTCTTCTAACCGAACGCAGCGGAAGAGATGATGAGTAGATCGCCGGTTCTTGTGTTTATGGTCAAGGTCGAATTAATTAATTATTAGCTATGATTCAAAATCAAAATAATTAACTAATACACATGAAATGACGAAGCTAAGCAATAAGGCACCAAAAGAACAAAAGGAGTTAAGGGAGAGAATTATACCTTCCCTTTACCTCGTAGGCTTCTACCTTATGCCCCTTCCCTCTCGGACGTCGTGTGGGCGACGAGCTACCGAGAACCGGGATCACTAAGAGCACCCCAAAAGATCTCTTCTTCTCCCTTGTAGCTAGCACCAAAACCCTAATCAACTAGAGTTTGCGCCGGCCACTACTCCTTCTTCCTTGCGCCGCCGACCACCGAGAGCTCACCAAGCTCGCCAATAGCAAGGGAGATCCTAGGAGGAAGATGAAGAAGAACAAGAACAAGAAGGGAAACAAGCTTCTCCTCTACCCAAAACCGGCCAAACACCTCACCTCCTCACCCTTGCGTCGCCGCCTTGCATAGCTGCCCGTCGACCTCCTTTGCGTGCCACCCACCGACTACCACTCCTCCTCGCCGTACACCACAAAAGGAAGAACAAAAGCCTCCCTTTATCCAGTAGTGATCGGCGCCCTTGGAGGAGAAAGATGGGATAAGGAAGAAGAGAGTTTCCTCTACCTCTCTAACCAGCGCCCTAGGAGAGAGAAAAGAGAGAGGAGAGGAGAGAGAGCCTTGGGTTGATTAATTGGATTATTCGCCTTGGTTTCATGATCCCATGGGGTTTATATAGGGCTAAGGTAGCGACCAAGAGGAGGAGTTGGATCTTGGCCCGCTAATAGATCTAAAACCAATCCATTAATTAAGATCCCTTCCACTAAAGGATCTTAATTGAACTTCCTCACCAACTCCCATATTTTTATATGAGCTCCACTTATTATGAGTCGTCCATCCCCCCCCCCCCCCCCGTGTTTAAGATATCGAATGCCCGTCAATTAATTTAAATTACTAACAAATTAAATTAATTAACTTTTGGATCCTTGATTAGTACCACTCAACCTTATCATCATGTTGGATCAAATCCACCTGCAGGGTTTAACATGATGAACCTTTTGAGCTTATCAAGGGGGCATCATCATCTCGACTCACCAGGACACAGATTCCGTCAATAATCAATGACACACCATATAATTAATATTATTTCCCAACTTACCGGGCCTATCGATCTAACAGAATAGATCTCGTCCATTGGTAAATCAAAGAAATATTAATTAATCATATGTGCCCATTATTATATCGGGATTTAGGGAGTGTACTCCATAATAAAATCTGAGATCTAATCCAATTATCAAGTCAGTACAAATTGGATGATCTCTGATTTTGGTCTTGCTCAATGCACACAAAGTACACTAGTGTAATTCTATAGTCAAGACCAACCACACCTAATTACATTACAACCATCCCGATGTTTGTCTAATTCCATCTCGGCTGTGAGCCTCTACTTATACTAGGCAAGGGACTAATAACATGATCTTCCGTGTGACATCACACACCATATTATCTACAATGCAAAGTAAAGAAGCCCCCGGGGCTATGGTGCAGCGGTAAGGTCACTAGTCGTTAACCCAGGCATCCGCGGTTCGATCCCCAGCTACGGTTCATTTTGCAGGAATTTTTCCTCCAAATGGGGCGCGAACCCTGGGACGCTGGGCTTCTAGACTGGCCACCGTGAGTGCTTCCCGATTTACCCTAGTGATCGGTGGGAAACTTCCGTGGAGCTGGGCCGGTTACCCCAGGTTCAATTTGTCTGTTGCCTGGTTCATCATTTTTTTTTACAATGCAAAGTAAAGAACTTTTATGCATGTACTAATATAAACAAACATCTAGTGTTGTTGTGATTCTTTTTTCAAAATGAAGATGATCATATATATAAAAGAAGCAAATCTTTCAGTATACTCATCTAACAGTTTTTCCAAGTCTAAATTTTTATTTTCTAATTTACATATTGACTTCATCATTGCTTTAATACCTGAATAAAGTTGATCAGGAGGTAGAAAACATACCTTACTTACTATATCTTTTTCGAAGCCCAAAGTTCTTCCTTCATCAATGCTTTCTTCTTCTTGGTGGGTGGCCATCAATGCTAGTCTGACGTGTTCCTTGAGATCGGATTCATCCGACGAGGATTCGTCTCTTGTGACTTTCAGGTTCTTGTGTTTGGCCTTGGTGGATTTGTTCACCTTTAGCCTTGGGCAGTTCCCCTTGATGTAGCAGCAAATCTTCTTTTATTTTTTACCCTACACTTTATTAAACCTTTTAGCTTTAAAATACTCAGATAATTTTCTTACTATATATGTCTTATCTTCTTCATCTTCAGAAGATTCCTCCTCAAGATGGATCTTCCTCGTGCTTAGGGCGATGTTATCCATCTTACTCTTTCCTGCACACCGAGATTCATGAAGTTCTAATGTCGAAAATAATTGCTCTAAGGTACTTATCTCGAGATCCTTAGAGATGTAGTACACGTCTATTATAGAAGTCCAGTTTGGGGTCCTCGTGAATGCGTTTAAGGTATACCTTTGTGCATCGTGACTCTTTACCGTTTCTTCGAGGTTTTTAAGTCCCGTGATCAACTCTTTGATTTTGGCATGTAACTGGGCAACTTACTCTCCTTCTTCCATTCGGAGGTTGCAGAGTAGGTTGCGGAGCATATCTCGTTTTGTAAGCTTTTTTTCAGAAGTACCTTCATGAAGTTCCAGGAACTTTTTCCAAAGTTCCTTTGCTGATTTGTAGGTTTCGATATGGTTGACTTCTTGTGGCGGTAGAACAGTTAGAAGAAGAAACTCTACTTTCCTGTTTGCTAGAAACTTCGCTTGCTCCTTCTTTGTCCTTAGCCTTTTGTCTTTGTCCTTATCGTTGACATTTTTGGGAACTTCAAAACTATTTTTCATGATTAGTAATAAATCAAAGTCATTTTAAATAAATACCTGTATTTTTTGCTTCCAAATAGCAAACTCCCCCTCGAACTTTAGAGGGTTGATAACTGGTCTGACCATTTTGTATGTGTTTCAGATGACGGCTTGTCCTTCTAGAGTGTCCTTGCTTTGATGCCACTTGTTGGGGATCAGGCGGTTGGCATGAGGGGGGGTTGAATTGCCCCTGAAAAATATAAACAAATCTTTTATTCATCTTAAACAAAAATATAGATTAGTTGTTATAATTAACGAACATAAGCAAATAAAAATAATGACAAGAAAAGAAAGAGGCAGACAACTAGATTTACTTGATTGCAACCAGTGTGGTTGCTAATCCAAGACAATGAAACAACGTAATCTCCAAATGTACTCCTTTGGGTAGAGAAGCCTCTTACAAAACTCAAGCACTTAGAAAGAAAATGAAAATTTGTACAGAATTCGAGTATTGTTGAATTAATTGGAAAGAAATTGAGCATCAGAGTCTATTTATAGCCCCAGTGAAGTTTATCCGGTTGCTAACATGACCTTATACAGATGCCCGAGTGCATAGGGATGCCTGACACATGGCTCTAGGGTTATCCTTATCGCAACGGTCATGAACAGCTAGTTCTGGATCAGTTATAACTTCTCGGGCGCCTGAGTGCATAAGGGAGCCCAGGAACATGGGTGCTTGAGTGCATAGGGGTGCCCCCATTCACGGAGACCCTATCAAGTCTTCTTGGGTGATCTCGGGCTTTCCAGAGTTGGGCAAACCCGAACCCTCCTCCGACCTTCTCCTCAATTGTACTTCGCCCCGGTTTCTAGTCCCTCGGATGTCGCACGTGTCCTTCTCGCTCCACCGGTGTACTCTTTCATAGACGTCCACATCCCTCAGATGCATCAAGCCCATCGGCTCCCTTCCCATGCCATCCTTCTCTATCGCTGCGTCTTCCGCTCAACTTTCTGCGGTCTTAAGCTCCTACACACTTAGACAAAGGGATCAAACATAATAAGACCTAACTTAACTCGGTTGACCATATCAAAACTCACCTGGGGTACTTATAACTTGGTATTTCATAGTCTTATATAGACCGAATGCTTAAGCGGTTTAGGATGTCGGAATCCAAGAAAGGTTTCATTCCCATGAGACATGGGATTAAGCTTTCGAAGTCTATGTGCCCACGGACCGAAGACGAGAGGATTTACATGAATGAGGTGCCTTATGCGTTAGCAATAGGATCTATAATGTAGGTTATGTACGAGGTCTGATGTATCATAATCTCTTGAGTGCCACAAGAAGATACTGGTCGGATCTAGGCATGGATCATTGGGTGCCTGTTAAGGCAATCCTTAAGTACTTAAGAAGAACTAAGGATATGCTCTTGATATATGGAGAATGTGATATGGTTATACGTGGGTATATTGATGCTAGCTTCCAGACAAACAAGGATGACTCCAAGTCTTAATCTGGATACATATTCATATTGAATGGAGACACAATAAGTTAGAAATGTTCCAAGCAATACACAATTGCAGATTCTACCTGTGAGACAGAATATATTACAATTTCTGAAGTGGCAAAAGAAGTAATTTAGATCAAGAAGTTCATCATTACACTTGGATTGGTTTTGACCATTGTTGAAGCATTACTAGTTTACTGTGACAACACTGGAGCCATTGCACAGGTTGAGGAACTAAGGTCTCACCAATAATTCAAAACATGTGCTTCACTGCTATCATCTGATCTAGGGGATCATTAGTAGAAATGAAATACTCGAGAAAATTCTCACTGAAAGAAACCTAGCGGATCTTTTGACAAAGTACGATGCTGCAAGTGCATGACAAAGTCATCAGTAATAAAAAGATATCAATCCACAGGAACTATTGATTAAGCACTAGTCGAGTCCACATAACAAGCTATCTAAATGATCGAAGGTTGGTGCGAAAGCTTGTTGACTAAAGAGAGAAAGAGAGAAGAGTTGATCTTGGGGGAAGGTTGGAATGGGTGGAATCTAGGATTTCGGTTTCACTACAATGCTAGTTGATGATATGGATTGTTCATCTCCCAATCTCCATGTTCATGCACTTATAGAGATCTTAACTAGATATTAGTGTATACCCGGCAGAGGTGCACCGAAGCATTTCTCCTATGGGTATTCAATTCCATGTGGAAGAGGTAATATGGAGAGTCTGATTGTTTAGGGAACTGTGACGGTCCCTGGGTGTATATCTCCACATTACATATGTCACTTCCTAACACAGGATTGAGAGAAACCCATTAAGCAAACTAGGTAATCTCTTGTAGAGGATTAGCTTCCATTTCGAGGTAATGCTCGAGATGTTTGGTTGTTAAGGGTACCAACTGTCACATGAAGGCTCCTTGGGTGTACAATCTAGGGTGTTCCCCCTACATGGCGACCAACCTCGTACATCTACACGTATTCACCACTTGTAGAGAATCAACCTTCACTTCAAGACGAGGATCTGTATGTCCGATTGTTAATGATACCCTCCTATCACAAGGACCCCCTAAGTGCACGATATAAAGCCCCTCCTCTACATAGTGACCAATCTCATACATCTACATGTATTCACCACACACACATTTAATCAAACACGTAGAGGGCATAACACACATAGAACAAGACATAAGCATATCATTGAAAAAGAAATAGATAAATTCATAGTTTATATATCAATATCACATTATAGCTGCGCTCTACATTCTAAATTGGGAGAATCTACTCCATAAACAAGGAAGAACAAACCAAAGATACAAAAAAAGTATTCTTACAACCAAATCTGAGAATATAGAAAGAAGAAATGCTTATCAAGTAGATTGTCTGTCTTATGGATGTCTCCTTACTCCGGAGGTGGACGGATCATTGATGGAAGTGAAGGTGGTGGCTCTACGGTCTCCCCTAGTGGGGAACTGTTAGTGATATGAGAAAAATATCCTAAGGCAATCGCCTTATGATTGTAATCATTTATTTTAATAAATGAATATTCACTATTTGAGTATACATGTTTATGTATTTGATTGAGATCTTAAACTCATTTACTGAATGCCCGCAATACAATTCACAGCATGAGAGAATTTGTGATAAATTCACAACTAGTGATTATCTCTACATGTGAAATTGTGAAGTATTGAAATTGTCCCTAGTCGATGAATTGATAAATACGGACACTATCAATTCTGTTGAGACTAGCATGAGTTATTCTCTAATCAGCTGATTCTCACTGGCTGGTGACATTGGGATGTCCGGAGATAAACATGAATGCTAGTTAAGGGAACTAGTTCATTGGAGTGACTGGTTGTAAAACTTCATATGGTAGTCTACATATAGATATGTCAATGAAGTTCTTACTGCAGCTTAAGTGCGATGTTCCTTTGACTTGCGGTGTTCAAGTCATCTTGGTCATGGAGACTTATACTTTGACATCTTAAGCAAGCATCTCTAAGGAGGTGTGGACCCAGGATGATTGGGTATAAGCCGAAGTACCCGAAGATGTTTGAACAGCCTACAAAGGATTCACCCCTCCTTGCGAGGAGATGTATACCCAAGGCCTATCGTCGGATTGTTACTCGAAGCCTCTGGCCAGAGCATGACATATTCAGAGTATGAATCTCTTAAATACATGAGAGTAATTAGAATCCGTAGGACGAGAAAACATTACTTGGGCTAGGTGTGACGTAGTCAGCCTAGTGGGGACTGACACACATAGACCATGTCCTGAACCAAGTGGGTATAAGATGGTGAAGGGAATGGGGCACGATTCATTATAGCTGCTGAAGGGTTTCAGAATTGTTCCTGAGGTCAACCGTTGATCTTTCGATTAATTGGGGATCATGATGTACTACTAGGTGCCACTCATGATCGTTCTATAATTGATTAATTATAGACGACCAACATAAATCGAAAGCCTATTTAGTCACACACATTACGAGTAATCCGAGGGATTTAAAATGAGTTGAAAATTAGATTTTCCAATCAAGAGAGATTAGGTTTGGTTAAGCCAAACGATAAGTCGAATCTGAATTTTTTAGAGACGCATCGGAAGCGTAAAATGGCTAAGTCTTTTGAAGACTTAATAGATAAATTAAATAAGTTTAATTCATTGGGGCGTGGCTTGGATGAGCCGGCCAAAGAGGGTCTCCATTCTCTTTGCTTGGTCAGCCACAACAAAGGGAGAGAACCAAGTTTTTGGTTCAATTTATAAAATAAACCAAGTGTGGTTTGTTTTATAAAATTATGGATGATATAAATTTTTATATAATAAACCAAGATTTGGTTTATTTTTCATGGAAATTAAAATGAACCATGTATTGGTTTATTTTATTTTATAAAATCAATCATGGATTGATTTACCATGATAATAAAATTTATTCCATAAGAAAAAAAGAGACTTGGTCGATTTTATCATGAATTAAAATATGATAAAACTTGGCATGATGGAATAAGTCTCTTTTTTGAGAGGCTTGATGGTTGAGAGGCCACTATATAAAGGACTTAAGGCAAGGCTTGGAAAATAATCGAAGTATTCTTGCCTGGGATCTCTCCCTCTCCTCCCTTCTTCCTCTTGGCCAGCCACAAGGTTCTTCTCCCTTCTTCTTGCCGTGAGCACAAGGAGAAACACCGAGGCGACGAAGTTCTTCCGTTGGGACGATCTTCCTCTCCAGCCATCATCACCTTGGGATTGGGCGCAAATCATCTTCCTCCTTCACGCCGGAATTGTGATTCCTGCCAACCTTGGTAGTGAGTTTTTCGATGTGATTACTTCTCTCTTGGTTTTTCTTGTCGCGTTCTCGGAGAATCTAGTAGTTCTCGAGAACACGAAACTCGTGGCTTTGCGAAGTCATCCCGAAGATACTCGGCGTGGACGCGAATAGAGGCGGAGCTTCCAAGGGACGCTTATGGTTGGATCTCGTCCCTTCCTTCGAGTTACGCGAGGTAATACGTAAATTAGTTTATGTTTCTGCAAAATTATAAATATATGATCATGTCTACACAAGATAAAGTTGCATGCTTAGATGTGTGGTTAAATAATTTAAGAAATTATTTATGCTAAACCTTCCGCTGTACGTAATTAATTTTAAAATTACGAACCCGTATCCATGTCAATATGCACCCGGTCCCAACAGTGGTATCAGAGTCGAGGTTTGTGTTCGACATAATCATATAATTGTTTTTGTGGAAAACTTTGTCATGATCTAAATTTTGAAAAATTTTCCAATTATGGAAACTTTCCAATTATGGTAAATTTTCGATTTAGGAATTTCAAAGTTTGGAAATCATCATGAAATTTCGCAAACTTTTGAAATATCCCTATTTCTAAAATTTTATGATAATTGTGAAAACTTTCCATTTTTGAAAACTTTCCAATTTTAGAAATTCCCATTTTGGAAATTTTTAATTTTGGAAAAACGTAAGTTTTCTTTGTACCAGAAACTTACAATTATTCTGAAAACCTTTTATTTTGGAAACTTTCCATTTATGGAAGGCTTGCAAATTTCGGGCACTTTCATTCAAGAAAGTCTAGACAAATTATGGGAATATTAATTGACATTTAAATTCATAATTGGAAATTAAATTATTTACAAAATTCTTTATTTTGGATTGAGCCTCGGGGAGCCATCCAATTTAAAGTTAGTTGTTATAATTAAATTTCCTAAATTGAATTTAAACTGTCAAATTCTTATTTTGGATTGAGCCTCGGGGAGCCGTCCAAATTAAGTTATTGATATTAATTTTCCATAAATAAAATATGTGATCAAATCTTGAAAATTTTTGAGGTGATTCTCAAACGATAATTTCCTTATTTGATTTATGAGGTAATGCTCTTACATATTATTGTCTCCAAAATTAATTAGGAAAATTGTTTCCTATAGAGTATATTTCCTTAAATAAGATTTTCATGAAAATAATATGTGGTTGAATTAAGGGAATTTATCTCTTAATTTAATAAGATTTGATTTAGAGAAATCAAAGTCTTAAACATATTAATTCCGAAATTGATTATGATAATTTAGGAAATTATTTTCCAAAAATAATTCCTTGAATAAAGTATGAAATTAGAATTAGGAAATCTGGTTCCTAATTCAATTAATGAGACTTGATAAATTAAGTCACATACATACTTTATTAAGGAAATCGTTAGAACATGACATAATTATATGTCATGAATGTGCATAAAAGAAAAGGATGAGACCCAAAACCCCTTACAAAATATTAAGGTCAACACCTTCCATTAATATGGTTAGAACCGGAGTTTTGTTTCTCGTTTGGGTTAATGGACACATCCATGCCCGACTTGAACCTCAACATGTTCAAACCATGGAATTAGTTTATGATTAATATAGTTAGAGTCAGAGGTCAATCCTTAGTTTTGGTTGTTGGACACATCTAAGCCTGACTAAACGGTTGAATGAGCTCCAACCATATTAAAACTATTTCTTGATTAATGGGTCAGCCTTAAGCTTGGAGCATCAATTTGTTGTGCCACAACCAAGGTCGATGTAAAGAGAGGTGCAGTTGGGTGCTATATGTATTGTTGCATACTTGTTAATGAGTTAACAACCCAATGATTTATGCAAACATTCAATTAGTTGATAGCATAATGTGATAGTTACATATGTATAATATGTAATCGGTATAATTACCTACCTTCATAGCTAAGAATAACTTGATGGACTCTAGCCATGGTTGTTTTTTATCTATGGTTGGATATCAACCTATTTGGAGATGTTCCTACGATCTCCCAAATTGATAAAAAGGGTTATTCAATTCGAAAAATAAATAGGATTTAATTAATGTATATTGATGCATTCTTTATCATTCTCATCACATAACCTCAATTTGTATTTCTAGGATAATCACCTGATCATGTCTTCTCTGAATTTGCGTTCCATTTTAGACACCAATAAGTTAACTAAGGCCAAAAGGATTGAAAAGACACTTGCCATCACTGCGACAAGGAGGGCCACTGGCGAAAAAACTGCAAGGTTTATCTTTGAATAAAAGAAGAAGGCATCCGATGCCCCATCCTCTTCAGGCATCTTCGTTATTGAATGTCACTCTATTTCCTCGTACACCTGGGTACTTGATACTGGGTGTAGCTCACATATATGTAATGACATACAGGGGCTAAGGAATAGAAGAAGACTCGTCAAGGGAGAAGCGAATTTGCGAGTTGGAAATGGAGCAAAGATTGCTGCTATTGCCATCGGAACATATTTGCTAAAGCTCCCTACTGGACTTGTCTTAGAATTGGATAATTGTTATTTTGTTCCTTCGTTAATAAAGAACATTGTATCTATTTCATGCTTGAATGAAAAGGGTTACCATTTAACTTTTAGTAACAATTGCTATTACATAACTTTAAATGGTGTTCTTTATGAGACCGGAACTTTATGCAATGGTATCTACACGTTAGATTTATCCGGTGACGTTTTCAATATCGAAGTTAGCAACAAACGTGCTCGAATAGATAATCGAATAGACTCCTATACGTGACATTGTCGTCTTGGCCATGTAAGTAAGAAACGCATGACCAAATTACACCGATGTCGAATTCTTGAATCATTTGAACCCGGTTCATTTGATACATGCGAATCATGCTTAAAAGGCAAGATGGCCAAATTACCCTTTTCTGAAAAAGGTAATCCAGTGGGAGAATTGCTTAGTCTAATACATACTGATGTATGTGGACCAATGTCAACTCTTGCACAAGGAGGCTATAGCTACTTCATCACCTTTATCGATGATCACTCACGATTCGGGTATGTGTTCTTAATGAAACACAAATCTGAAGCTTTTGAGAAATTCAAAGAGTTCAGAAGTGAAGTAGAGAAACAGCTTGGCAAAAGTATTAAGATACTTCGATCCGATCGGGGTGGTGAATACTTAAGTCAAGAGTTTCAAGATTATCTTAGGGACAATGGGATATTGTCTCAATGGACTCCGCCATATACACCACAGCATAATGGTGTATCTGAGAGGCGTAACCGAACCTTGATGGACATGGTTAGATCTATGATGAATCATGCAACTCTTCCAAAATCCTTTTGGGGCTATGCGCTTAAGACAGCTGTTTACTTACTAAACAGAGTCCTGACCAAGGTAGTCTCTACTACTCCATATGAGACGTGGAATAGTAAGAAATCTCATTTATCTCACCTAAAGATATGGGGTTGTCCTGCTTATGTAAAGCGGACTGTATCAGACAAATTGGATGCTAAGTCTGATAAATGTCTATTTATTGGATACCCTAAGGAAACGAAAGGTTACCAATTCTATCATCCCTTGGAATAAAAGGTGTTTGTTTCAAGGCATGCTGTATTTCTAGAAAATGAATTTCTTTTACAAGAAAACAGTGGGAGTAGCATTGAACTTGAAGAAGTTCAAGAAACTCCAATAGACATTACAGAGACACCTAGTCTAGACCCACAACCAATAACTCATAATGATGAGCTATCAGTTGAACCTAAAACAACACCACTTCTTCGTAGGTCTGATAGGACACGCAATATTCCAGAGAGATACAGATTTCTTATAAGTGAATCGAACGACGTGTTACTCATTAACAATGACTAACCTATCAGTTATGAAAATGTTCTGAAAAATTCAGAAAGAGATAAATGACTTGAAGCCATGAAGTCAGAAATGGATTCCATGTACGAAAATCAAGTATGGGACTTGGTTAACCCACCTGAAGGGATTAAGCCCATAGGGTGCAAGTGGGTTTTCAAGAAGAAAACCGACATGGAAGGTAATGTTGTTACCTTTAAGGCTAGATTAGTGGCAAAAGGATATCGTCAGAAACAAAGAATTGATTATGACGAAACCTATTCGCCAGTAGCTATGCTTAAATCCATTCGGATGCTCCTGGCCATAGCAGCTCATTATGATTATGAGATATGACAAATGGATGTGAAAACAACTTTCCTTAATGAAAACCTGCTTGAGGATGTATACATGATACAACCTGAAGGTTTCACATCGGTTAATAAAACCAAAGTATGCAAGCTTCGACGATCCATATATGGATTAAAGCAAGCATCCAGGAGCTGGAACATCCGTTTTGATGAGATAATCAAAGAGTTTGATTTCTCACAAAATCCAGACGAACCTTGTGTGTATAAGAAGGTTAGTGGGAGTGCAGTCGTATTCCTAGTGTTATATGTCGATGACATATTACTTTTAGGAAACGATATATCAGTCTTACAGTCAGTTAAAATTTGGTTGTCCAAAACTCTCCATGAAAGACCTGGGAGAAACAACCTATATCCTTGGGATTAGAATCTATAGAGATAGATCAAAACGATTGCTTCGTCTTTTGCAGTCTACATATATAGACCGAGTGCTAGAAAGGTTTAGCATGTCGGAATCCATGAAAGGTTACCTTCCCATCAGGCATGGGATCAACCTTTCGAAGTCTATGTGTCTGCGCACAGAAGATGAGAGGATTTGCATGAATAAGATTCCTTATGCATCCGCCATAGGATCTATCATGTATGATATGTTATGTACTAGGCCCGATGTATCGTATGCTCTGAGCATCACAAGCAGATATCAGTCTGATCTAGGAATGGATCATTGGGCGGCTGTCAACACAATCCTCAAGTACTTAAGAATAACTAAGGATGTGTTCCTAATATATGGAGAAGGTGATATGGTAATACGTGGGTATACAGATGCCAGTTTCCAGACAGATAAGGATGACTCCAAATCTCAGTCCGGATACGTATTTATTTTGAATGGAGGCGCAATAAGTTGGAAGAGTTCCAAGCAAGACACCGTAGCGGATTCTACCACGGAAGCTGAATACATTGCAGCTTCAGAAGCAGCAAAGGAAGCAGTCTGGATCAAGAAGTTTGTCTCAGAACTTGGGTTAGTTCCAACCATTGATGAAGCAATATCGGTTTACTGCGACAACAATGGAGCTATTGCACAAGCAAAGGAACCAAGGTCTCATCAGCGATCCAAACATGTGCTTCGCCGCTATCATCTGATCAGAGAGATTATAAGTAGGAATGATATACAAATTGAGAAAATTCCCACTGGAAGGAATTTAGCGGATCCTTTAACTAAGGCCTTGCCTCAAAGAAAGTTTGAGGGTCAAGTTAGAGCCTGTAGTATTGGATACCGTAGCGATTGGCATTAGGCCAAGTGGGAGTTTGTTAGTGATATGAGAAAAATATCCTAAGGCAATCGCCTTATGATTGTAATCATATATTTTAATAAATGAATATTCACTATTTGAGTATACATGTTTATGTATTTGATTGAGATCTTAAACTCATTTACTGAATGTTCGCAATACAATTCACAGCATGAGAGAATTTGTGATGAATTCACAACTAGTGATTATCTCTACATGTGCAATTGTGAAGTATTGAAATTGTCCCTAGTCGATGAATTGATAAATACGGACACTATCAATTCTGTTGAGACTAGCATGGGTTATTCTCTAATCAGCTGATTCTCACTGGCTGGTGACATTGGGATGTCCGGAGATAAACATGAATGCTAGTTAAGGGAACTAGTTCATTGGAGTGATTGGCTGTAAAACTTCATATGGTAGTCTACATATAGATATGTCAATGAAGTTCTTACTGTGGCTTAAGTGCGATGTTCCTTTGACTTGCGGTGTTCAAGTCATCTTGGTCATGGAGACTTATACTTTGACATCTTAAGCAAGCATCTCCAAGGAGGTGTGAACCCAGGATGATTGGGTATAAGCCGAAGTGCCCGAAGATGTTTGAACAGCCTACAAAGGATTCACCCCTTCTTGCGAGGAGATGTATACCCAAGGCCTATCGTCGGATTGTTACTCGAAGCCTTTGGCCAGAGCATGACATGTTCAGAGTATGAATCTCTTAAATTCATGAGAGTAATTAGAATCCGTAGGACGAGAAAACGTTACTTGGGCTAGGTGTGACGTAGTCAGCCTAGTGGGGACTGACACACATAGACCATGTCCTGAACCAAGTGGGTATAAGATGGTGAAGGAAATGGGGCACGATTCATTATAGCTGCTGAAGGGTTTCAGAATTATTTCTGAGGTCAACCGTTGATCTTTCGATTAATTGGGGATCATGATGTACTACTAGGTGCCACTCATGGTCGTTCTATAATTGATTAATTATAGACGGCCAACATAAATCGAAAGCCTATTTAGTCACACGCACTACGAGTAATCCGAGGGATTTAAAACGAGTTGAAAATTGGATTTTCCAATCAAGAGAGATTAGGTTTGGTTAAGCCAAACGATAAGTCGAATCTGAATTTTTAGAGACGCATCGGAAGCGTAAAATGGCTAAGTCTTTTGAAGACTTAATAGATGAATTAAATATGTTTAATTCATTGGGGCGTGGCTTGGATGGGCCGGCGAAAGAGGGTCTCCATCCTCTTTGCTTGGCTGGCCACAACAAAGGGAGAGAACCAAGCTTTTGGTTCAATTTAGAAAATAAACCAAGTGTGGTTTGTTTTATAAAATTATGGATGATATAAATTTTTATATAATAAACCAAGGTTTGGTTTATTTTTCATGGAAATTAAAATGAACCATGGATTGGTTTATTTTATTTTATAAAATCAATCATGGATTGATCTACCATGATAAGAAAATTTATTCCATAAGAAAAAAGGAGACTTGGTCGATTTTATCATGAATTAAAATATGATAAAACTTGGCATGATGGAATAAGTCTCTTTTTTTAGAGGCTTGATAGTTGAGAGACCACTATATAAAGGACCCAAGGCAAGGCTTGGAAAATAATCGAAGTATTCTTGCCTGGGCTCTCTCCCTCTCCTCCCTTCTTCCTCTTGGCCGGCCACAAGGTTCTTCTCCCTTCTTCTTGCCGTGAGCACAAGGAGAAGCACCGAGGCGACGAAGTTCTTCCGTTAGGACGATCTTCCTCTCCAGCCATCATCACCTTGGGATTGGGCGCAAGTCATCTTCCTCCTTCTCGCCGGAATTGTGATTCCGGCCAACCTTAGTAGTGAGTTTTTCGATGTGATTACTTCTCTCTTGGCTTATGATATATGTTATTGCACCCTATTTTATCGTTTTATTAGCAATGTTACTATCTTTGTTCGAAGAATTATTCTTTCCTTGTTTTCATTTATAGGACGTGTTTTTGAAGCAAAATGGAGTAAGTTTGGAAGAGAAGTCAATAAGACATGACAGTGTGCTAAGGAAGCACACTCAGACTACACTGCGAATTGATATTGAATCAGCCATAACTTTTCGCTTGGTTGGAGTCACGAGTCATGCCACTCATCAAATTGAAGAGAACTTCAAGGCCTACAACTTTGCTTCAGATTTCAACATGAGAAAATTATGTCTTGATGTAATAAAAGGGGAGGCACTGTTGTGCCTCATCTAGACACAGCCGTGCCTCTGCCCAGACTGCAGACCAAAAGTAAAATTGTCATAACTTTCCGTTCAGTTGAAGTCACAGGCTGTGCCACCCAAAATATTGATGAGGACTTCATGATATACAACTTTGCTTCAGACACTAACCTGTGAAAACAATGTAATGGCATGCTAAAAGGGGATACACGATCATGCCTCTCCCAGACATGGTCGTGCCTCTAAAAGACATGATCATGACTTGCTCTAGGGAGATTTATGACACGAACGTGCCTCGCTCCCAAAAGATTTATGCCATAGCCGTGACACGATCGTACCTCGTTTCTAGGTAAATTTTTGCTTGGGTTGTATCTAAAAGATATGACCACGCCTCATTTTATGAAATATATTGATGAACATAATACCAAAACAATCTGCGTGTGACATAAGTAGTAGTTTTTTGTGCTCAGTGCGATGAGTGACTATAGTATTTCAAATTTTAATTTTAATACCTAATTAAGATTTCATCTAACTGTATTCCCTGTACTTTCAATGATAATCTGATGATAAGTACTTATCTCTCATCGAATGCTAGAGAGAGAATAACATTTTCGAATATTATGAGTGATAGATGTCAATTCTAAATCAACAAACTTAATCAACAGAACTATCAAGCAAGATTCAGCAAGCAATTTAGCATGCAAGATTTCTAGAATATTTAGCTCATAAACATGCAAAAACTAATTATATAATAAGCACAAAATGCATGCAAGAACTAATAATATATTAAGCACAATGAGCATGTAATAACTCAAGACAATATTAAGTAGTGACTGACGCACGATTAAACTAAAAGTTCATTCTTATTTCGACAATTTACCAAAGAACGTACCTAAATATCGAAAATTACCAAAGACGTACCATGGTTTCTATTTTATCAAAGGGCGCAGACCTTTATATGAACTTCTTCTTATACCCCTCCTTCTAATTGCTGTCTTTCTCTTTCTCTCTCTCAATAACAAATTTCGAGACATCTGCACGTGTTTTTTCAGACTTTTATTTTAAAATAATATATTATGAAATCGGCGCTAAAAACGTAAGGTAAAAATTAAAAAAATATTTCAGTTAAAAATAGTTCATCCAACGTGATTTAAAAATATAAATAAATAATTTTTATATTTGATTAATAAAAATTAATATATTAAATAATATTTAATAAATATATTAATATATAAAAAAATTTCAAAACACTTCGTATGCAGAAATAAAAAAACATAAAAAAATTTCAAAAAACAAAACGTATGCAGAAACCCAAAAAAAACGTAAAATTTTTTTTAAAAAAACGTATGCGTGGGCCTGAAATAAAAATATTTCAGGCCCAGCGTGGGCCTGAAATTTTTATTTCAGGTCCACGTTGGACCTGAAATCTTTTGATTCAGGCCCAACGTGGACTCAAAATTTTTTTCTATTTTAAAAATATATTAATATATAAAAAAACCTATCAAAACAATTAATTTCAAATTAAAACACAAGGTCTGAAGACATGCTAGGAGGGCCTGAACATAGATGTGATGTCCATCAGTGGGTTTTGGTCAAAACCTACTTATATTTCTAAACTACTCTTATTTGATTGGTGATATCTAATATATAGATGTTTGGACACCTAAAACATCATCTCCTACCTCTAACCTCTCTATTCATATGGAGTTTTCAGAAATCCAGATATAGAAGGTCCATCAGTAGGTTTTGGTCAAAACCCACTGATATTTCTAAACTACTCCTATTTGATTGGTGATATCTAATATATAGATGTTTGGACACCTAAAACATCATCTCCTACCTCTACTCTCTCTATTCATATGGAGTTTTCAGAAATCCAGATATGGGTGGTTCATCAGTGGGTTTTGGTCAAAACCCACTGATATTTCTAAACTACTCCTATTTGATTGGTGATATATAATATATAAATGTTTGAACACCTAAAACATCATCTCCTATCTCTAACCTCTCTATTCATATGAAGTTTTCAGAAATCCAGATATGGGAGATCCATCAATGGGTTTTGGTCAAAACTCACTGATATTTCTAAACTACTCCTATTTGATTGGTGATATCTAATATATAGATGTTTGGGCACCTAAAACATCATCTCCTACCTCTACCTCTCTATTCATATGGAGTTTTCAGAAATCCAGATATGGGAGGTCCATCAGTGGGTTTTGGTCAAAACTCACTGATATTTCTAAACTACTCCTATTTGATTGGTGATATCTAATATATAGATATTTGGACACCTAAAACATCATCTCCTACCTCTAACCTCTCTATTCATATGGAGTTTTCAGAAATCCAGATATGGTAGGTCCATCAGTGAGTTTTGACCAAAACCCACTGATGGACCTCCCATATCTGAATTTCTGAAAACTCCATATGAATAGAGAGGTTAGAGGTAGGAGATGATGTTTTAGGTGTCCAAATATCTATATATTAGATATCACCAATCAAATAGGAGTAGTTTAGAAATATCAGTGGGTTTTGACCAAAATCCACTGATGGACATCACATCTATGTTCAGACCCTCCTAGCATGACTTCAGGCCCTGCGTTTTAATTTGAAATTAAGTGTTTTGATAGGTTTTTTTATATATTAATATATTTTTAAAATAGAAAAAAAATTTGAGTCCACGTTGGGCTTGAATTAAAAGATTTCAGGCCCACGCATACGTTTTTTTTTAATTTTTTTACATTTTTTTTGGATTTCTGCATACGTTTTGTTTTTTGAAATTTTTTTATGCTTTTTTTTTTATTTCTGCATACGAAGTGTTTTGAAATTTTTTTATATATTAATATATTTATTAAATATTATTTAATATATTAATTTTTATTAATCAAATATAAAAATTATTTATTTATATTTTTAAATCACGTTGGATGAGTTATTTTTAACTGAAATATTTTTTTAATTTTATCTCACGTTTTTAGCGCCGATTTCATAATATATTATTTTAAAAAAAAGTCTGAAAAAACACGTGCAGATGTCTCGAAATTTATTACTGAGAAAGAGAAAGACAGTAGTTAGAAGGAGAGGTATAAGAGGAAGTTCACATAAAAACCTGCGCCTTTTGGTAAAGTAAAAATCATGGTATGTCCTTTGATAATTTCCGATATTTAGATACGCCCTTTGGTAAATTGCCATTCTTATTTCAAGTGTCTCTTTTTCGAAAATTTTTTAAGGTGAAAACCCCCTTAAAAAGAATCATAAAAAGGTTATGCATAAATAAATACAAATGTACTACAATTAAAATTGATAAAATGTATTAACCCTAGTTCTCGATTGAAGTTGAAGTTTGTGAGCACAACGCATCAGCATACAACACAAGAAGAGCTTTTCGATGAGCATAGAGAATTGGAATGTGTACATGTCTTTGAAATACAAGACTCGAGTCTCTTTTTATAGAGTCCATGTCGATATATGCACTAGTTACAACATCCGAATTAGTAGTCACGTGATTTACTTTCTCTGTATTGGCCATAAGACGAGTTGACGGGGGCATTGGGGGTAATCGAATCACCTTTTGCCACCATGTTGATGTTGACATTGAAATATTCTGGTAGACTGGAACCACTCTAGTTGCCTGGACCATGCTGACTTGACACAAACTCTAGCTTGTCGATGAGGATTTTTGTGGACTTTGGTTGCTTGGACTTCTTCTGGGTACTTGGAGCTTGATCAAATTTCGATCTTGACCAACTCCTCCGGATCACTGGATCTCATCAACCTTGGTCGTGTTGAAGGCTTCGGACGTGGTCCAGAAAATTTTTAAAAAATTTTTTGAAAAAGAATTAGAGTTTACTGACCATGGAAGAGATTTGGAGGATTAAATTATCCTAAACTTAAGTTAGAAAGGCCAGAGACAAAGAAACCTAAACTAGGAAAGGTCGCAATGCTTAAATCCATATACTAAGAGTAGGGTTTGTATCGTTTGAAAGGAGAGGGTTTTTACACAAATGCCCTTCACTTCTAAAGTAGCCCTATTCCTCTCTGCCTTCGCCGCAGCCAACAAAACCACTCTCTTCTTTCGCTCCTTCTCTTCGTCGAAGCGACGCGAGCACCTTCCCTGTTTCCTCCAAGTCCTCTCCTTCTCCTTCTTCCTCTCCTACAGAGCATTGCGCTGCTCGACCGTCAGAGTTGCCCATTGTCGGTCACTCCTCCTCCCTGGTAAGTCATGGATCTCTCTCGCTTGGTTCCTGATTTCTCCTTTTAGCTGCCCCTATTTCCTTGAGAGTGATTTCCTTCATGGGTTGTTTCCGATCCAGTACCCTAGATCCGGTTTTTTGGAGGGGATCTGTCACTCACGCCAGGAGAGGACTTGAAGAGGTGGATTGGACTAGATCTGAGTGGCATTTGATTTCGAAATGCAAGAACGAGGTAAGGTTTGGTTTTAACAGTAATCTAGGATGAAGATTTGTGATTTGATCAGTTTGAGGGATTTCGATCATGGATTTTCTTTTGTTTACTTGGTGTTGAGGATCTGACGAGCTGTGTAGATATTGCATGTTGAAATTGGATATGGGTTTGTTCTGCCCTATTTTCCGAATTCGCTGAGAGTTTACTATTAGATTGGATTGTGTAGCCTCTGTTCTTGTTGTTTCCGACCTGTGAAACCTTGAACTAATTAGATCTATGAAGATGAGTTTGGTAATTGGATTAGATGACCTGATAAGTTGTAGTTCCGATTTTGGATTGTGAGTTTTGAAATCGAATATGATCAGATTTAATGATGTTTATAGAAGTTTTTGAGTTGAAATAAGTTATGTGGTTGTTGAGGTTTCTTCCTTGGTGTTGTTCAGTTTTAGCTTTCCAGTCGTGGGTTTGGAATGCTCTAGTTGTGAGCGTGTGGAGGTTTTGCTGTGGAATATCTCATTGAACATGTAGTAGCAAGAGTGTTAGGGTTGAATTCTGTTGTTGGAATATGATGTAGCTATGTTCCGTATAGAATTGTTGTTCATGAAGTTTACCCTGTTTTGGATTTGTTGCTGACCTTGTGGTGACTGTTCCGTGTGGCACCTTATTGCATTAGGGTGGTTAGCTTGAATGTTAGAGTGCATAACTGTTGATAGTTGTGGAAGTGTATCTTGATGCTATGCCCTTGTATTTGATCTGGTGAATAGGTAAGCTTAGGGTTGTGTCTTGGACCTAAGTTTGGTTAGGTTGTTGTAGTTTGGATTCTTTATCCTATGTAACTCTTTAGGCTGTGAGCTATGGAGTAGAGCTAGGGTTCAGTTTTAGGAGCTGAATTTGGAGGAAGCTGTAATTTACAAGCTAGAATAGTGTGATTCGTTATGGGTGGATTAGAAGTTGACCACTTGGGGGTAAACGTAGACTAAATCTAAATTCGAAACCTAATCCCAAATAAACATGGGTTAATCATTTAACTAGTTGAAATTAAATGAAATACGATGATTAGGTTAATCCTAATATGGTTTAAGGATTTGTTTAGCTATTTACTAATTGTTATGATAGCTAAACACTATCCTTGATCCAGGTCATTGACTTGACTATTGTGCTATGGATATTATTTTGAATTGGGGGTTCTCAGCATACATACATCTCCATTGAAGGCGGGTATTTCTTGCTTGTTTTCTTTAGATCCACTTTATCTTTATGCATGACTGTTTATATTTATTGTAGTAGGTTTTATTTACCTTATATTTGTTACCGTTGTTATCCTGTTTAATACTTATTGCTTGATCTTTGAGATGATCTAATTCCTATTTATACAGTCTCTATATTTGATATCTGATTATGTATAATATTCATGTATACATGTGTACGTAGATATAGTGGTATATCACTTTATATCTGCATGGATTGATTCTAAAAAAAATGATTAACGAGGTTTTTCCAACTTCAGGCGATTGGCTCGGCCCCACGGAAGTTTCCCACTGGCCGCCAGGGTAAATCAGGAAGCGCTCGCGGTGGACGGTCTAGAAGCCCAGCGACCCAGGATTCGCGCCCCATTTGAGGGAAAATTCCTACAAATATGTCGTAGCTGGGGCATGGATTGATTCTAGTTATACTTGCATGTGTATCTAGATGTATGATAGTTAGGTTATTATACATGTAGTCGACCTGTGTATGCTAGGTTAAGTTATGTATGATGACTTAGAGGGGGTTGCATGTGTTAGAGTCATGCACTAGCCCTACACTGTTACATGCTGGCGATCATCGGCATCCCTTACAGTCTGAGCTCATTGCCAGTTACATTATCTGCACATACGACCACACATGGATTAGTGGATATTGTTGGTTGTGTACAGTTGCTTTGTGTTGTTCCGTTCGGATGCTCATGGGTAGTGATTTCGGAGCGTGGTAGTAGACAAGGATCCCTCTTCTTCCCAATGACTAGAGGAGATGAGAGCGATGCTCCCCATATGACTTGGGGTAGGACGGTGGTCCTTCGCCAGCATCCTGCCCACTCGGTCACTCCGGAGCAGTGATGACAGAGTGTGTATAGTTGTCACAATCCTATACACTCGGCCGACAGATATGACATGTCTCGGTGGCTTGACTGGTATCAGGGGTGATGCATTGTAGATTTAATTGTGATTGTTGCATTTGTTTATTGCATATGTTTGACATGTACATATAGGAGATATTATATGTTGGGTTCAGTGACCCTGCACCTGCTCGTATGATATTAGCCTTTTATGATCAGGATATGTTGATTTCTGATATGTATATTTGGTACTTTCAATTATGCATATTCTGATATTTACTTGAGATTGTATTCTGTTATTTCTTTATAGCTTGAACAACTACTTATATTGGCATGCATATCTCTCTCTATACTCGCAGAGTCCACTTGGACTTATCATCCATCACACTATTTTTGTTTTCAGGTTGATTGGTCACCAGGGGAGCTCAATTGCCAATTTCAGGTCCCGACGACTCCGATTTTGGGTCCTTCCTCGTGTTTATGTTTTTTTACTGTAGCATACTCATTACTCTATATTTGTTTTGCATCGTGAACTTGTATTGAGCTGTATTTGACTCGTGGTTTATATTCTTGATGTTAGGATGTATACTAAAAGCCTAACATTTGTATGAACATTTACATTTTGGAATGAGAATTACATGATCATTGTTTGCATTTTATATTTATTATATGTGTGTATATTGTCTCATACTTTATATTGTAGATAACATGGTGTGTGGTGTCACACAGAATATCATGTTATCAGTACCTTGTAGAGTATAAGTAGAGGCTCATAACCGAGATGATTTTGGACAAACCATTGACATTGTTGTAGTGTAATTTGGTATTGGTTTATTTTGATCATAGAATTATACTAGTACAATTTATGTGTATTGAGCAGGATCGATATAGAGGTGGTTCAATTTATACTAACTATATAATTGAATCAGACCTCAAATATTATGGTGTACATGCTCTTAATCGGATATAATAACGAGCATATGTACTTAATATCTATTTTTTTATTGATCAATGAGCGAGATTTATTTGTTAAATCAATATGCCCAGTAAATTGAGAAATAATATTATTTACATGGTGTGTCGTTGATTATATAAGGAAATCGTGTCTTGATGTGTCAGGATGATGATGCCCCCTTGAGGAGCTCATAAAGTTCATCATGTAAATCCTGCAGGTGGACTTGGTCCGACATGATGATAAGGTTGAGTGGTACTACTCATGGAGTTAGATATTAATTAATTAAATTGTCAGTAATTTAATTAATTAATTGACATTTGAGATCTTAAACATGGAGAAAATTTGTACACATAATAGGTGGAATCCATATTTAATTATGGGGTTTGGTGAGGTAGATCAATGATAATCCTTTAGTGGATTGGATTATCATTAATGGATCGGACTTTGATTCATTAGGAGGTCAAGACCCAACTCCTCCTCATAGTCCCTATTGTAGCCTATAAATACCCCATAAACCATCTATTGTTGGATAATTAATTAAGCCTCTTTTCTCTTCTCTCTTTGCCTCTCTCTCCTAGGGTTTGGCTTGTGCGACGCCAGCGGTAAAGAAGAGAAGGAGTTGGCCGGTTGGGAAGCAAGGGAAGGGGAGATTCTCTTCCTTTCTTTTTCCTCTTCCTCTTCTCTTCTCTTCTTACCATTGTTGTGGTGTTTGGCGTCGCACGCAAGTAAACAAGGAGAAAGAATGCTGTGGCTAGGGCAAGGTTGCAGCTAGGGTTGGAGAGAAACGAAAGATTTCTTCTTCGTCCTTTGTATTCTTCTTCTCCATCTTCTTCATCCTTTTTACTTCCTTGGCCGACCTTGAAGAGTGGTGATAGCCGGCGGCGCAAGGAGGAAAGACATGGGTGTGGTGGCCGGCACAAGTGAGGAAGAAAGTGGTGTTTCTTCCTTAGTGATTGGCGCAAGCACACAGAGGAAGAAGGAGTTTCTTGATGGTTTCGTTTCTTGGAAGACCGTCACTCACACGACCTCCAAGAAGGGGATAGGACATACGATAGAAGATCGCGAGGTAAACAAGAGGTATACTTCTTGTTTATGATTCCTTCTTATATCTAGTTTATTGTATGTTAATATTTGTCATGGACCCCAAAGATAAACACAAAAATTGGCGATCTATTCATCGTCTATTCCGCGGCTAATCAACTAGACGAGTTAGATTTCTTGAACAACAAGTTTGTTCAAGCGATCACTCAAGTTGATTAGTACGATGATGAAACGGTTGCTTGGGTAATTAATCTCCATCCGGGTTTGTTTTAGTTAATAAAATTTTAATCTGGGGGCATGGAGAGGATTCCCATGCGCAACCGAAACCAATACTTGAGTCCTTTGTTGAACTTTATGCGATGTTTTGCTATGCGCCTGCCCGGAGGGCAGCTCATGTGAATTTTATAGCTATGGATGCATTTTTTTATATGTTATATCCTTATTTGAGGTCAGAGGCCATATATACTGCGTGAGTGTTTGTATTAATGTTTCAAATTATTCGTCCTACAGGGGAGATGTTGTCCGATTGTATATTGGACTAGCGGCTCCCCTCTCTCGCGGCGTGACAATTTATTTTGTTATTAGAGTCAAGTTTTACGAGTCTTCTCAGATTTTTATAGAGATTATCTGATACAAATTTATTTTGGTATCAGAGCGTAGATTTGCGATGCCTACTTGTTTTACGAATTTTTCAGAATTTCATTCTGATACCGATTTGGTAGGTATCAGAGCTCGGGTTGGATGAGATCTACTCGAGTATATTTCGGATCTTTGGAGTTGTTTTATAGACGTGACTTGCACTCTGAGACTTTGCGGCGATGGGACATCTCCAGGCGACAAGTGTGTAAACTGGTAAGGTTAGTAGTCTGATACCATTAGTAATATTTGGGTAAAATTGTAACAGGTATGACTCAAGGTGGACATGCTCGCGTGCCGAGACATGGTCCAGGGTGGTCGCGCAAGCATATTGTAGGATTTTAGGCAACAGGGTCACCAGTGAGATCGATGGAGACAAGGCTTGTCTGTCGAGGATAGACTCCTCCGAGTATTCCATGGGCCCCATTCCCATTTCTATCAGTGGTTCCTACCGTTCCGTCAGCGACATCTACCCCAGTTATTCCCACAATACCAATATCGGTACCTACTGCTGCGTATCCAGCCGTACCCCCAATGGTGTATGTCTCTACATATCCAACAGTGTGTCCAGCAGTACTGACACCTCTACCAGTACCTACATCTGCGTATCCAGCAATACCACCATTGGTACCCCCTACAGTGTATTCTGTTATACCATCAGTAGTGCCTGCTCCGGTAGTTCACCCAGTTCCTCCAGTGGCAAATGCTCTGGGATTTCCCATAGCTTCGTCTATAGCTCCTGCTCCGGTATCTGCTGCACTCCATTGGTGGATCCTATCATTTTGACGGATTGGGCCAAGGCCAGGGCCAGAGCACGGATTCCAACATTGGCTGAGTCGGTGAAAGGCTGATTTACACTGGATCAAGATCTTGGAGGGTATGTTTTATTATATGGCATGTTCAGATTGGGAGAAGGTAGAGCTGGCTGCCTACCATTTGCATGATGAGGCAATTACCTAGTGGGCCACGTAACACACAATGATGGTTAGTAGCACATTACTTGGGCAGCTTTTCGTGAAGCGTTCAGATGGCTCGACGTCAAAAATTTCTGGGTCTCCAGCAGGGAAATCACATTGTCATGAAGTATAATGTAGAATTCAACCGGTTAGCTAAATTTTGCTCTCAGTTAGTCGCAGAGGATAGATCGCGTATGCTCTAGTTTACTCAGGGATTAGCTGGGTACATCCAGCTTTGTATAGCCAGTTTTAGCACGACAACATACCACGAGGCGTTAGAGAAAGCCCTTCTTATGAATGACCGAGTAAAGGGTAAACGAAGATAAGAAGGGAATGGAGTCGACCCAGGATGTAGCCCAGTCTCAACAGCCTCAAGCCAGGGGATAGAAGTGTGGTAGTCAGAGTCAGTCTGCTCAGAGTACCTCTGGGGCGTCTTCTAGGTCTCAGAAGTCAGGACGTTCTTTAGGTGGATCCTTTAGGTCTTCTCAGTGGAGTCGGGAGCAGTCTAATGATAGGTTACACTGTGCATAGTGTGGTTCCCGAGAGCATGGTAAGGTGGATTGCCCACTGGAGCATTTTATTTGCTACTATTGCAAGCTATCAAGACATATGAGTCGAGATTGTGCGCCGAAGGCACAGAATGAAAGTATGGGAGCTACTAGACAGAGGATACATTTGAGTCAGTCAGGATTTCAGGGAGGAGGACATAAGACTCAGTCTTCTTTCTGTTAGTCCGTAGTTCACCCTTCTAGCAATTATTTCTAGTATGCATGGATATGAGCACCCCAGCACCCCAGCAGTATCACCGTTTATTGTCTCAGGATCGTAACATCAGGCTATTCCTCCGTATTAGTATTATCCACTATATCAGCCTATGGTGTGTCAGTCTCAGCCACGGCCTCAGCCTCAGCCACAACTACAACCACAACAGTATTCGACAGTGTCACCACCACCGCCAGAGATAGGACGAGTCTATGCTGCCACCATAGAGGAGGCACCGTGGACCGAGGGATCGGCTTTTCACAGTATGATGTTCGTTCATGCATTTTTCAGCTGAAATAGTGATAGATATGAGTAGTGTTTTTTTATGCTTGTCACAGATACACTTGGATGAGATCTAGAGGGTGCCTACGATTAGATCATGTGGTCTAGGGTTGTCCCTACTAGCTGAAGAAATGTTGATTATCAAATAGAGGTTATGGGAGACCACTGGATTCAGTAGGCCGCTACCCTACCCGAAAGCGTATGGTTAGCTTCCGTTTAGCAATTATACTGTATTGGTGTTGTTAGTAATAGTTGTTAGTCTTGAGGCAATCTATGGTCCGTGGGACCATGTATTTTGATGTTTGGGCAAAGAGTTTAAGTTAGGTTCACCCTTGTATTTGATATATGCATATGAGTGTGTAGGATCTACATGATACACAGACTTAGATTGACAGCTTCGGATCCGATGAAGGATGGCATGAGGATGAGCCATGAACTTGTATACATCCGAGGGAGCATGGACAAGACAACAACAATGAGCCGAGGGAAGCACACATTGAGGCATACGCGAATGATCACATGTGGAGATGAGCCGCGGGCTTGTATGCATCCGAGGGACGAAAGCTAAACCGAAGAAGGCTTGAAGGCAAGAGTCAAGGCTGTAAAGGAAGAGTCAAGTGAGTCATGAGGGTTCGAATGTTGAGTAAACTGTACTCGGGAAAGGAAACCCTAGGATTAGGGTTTGGGCAGTTGATTGTTGCAGGAAGCAGTCGACTGGTAGAGGTCACAGAGAGATCAGTCAGTTGATCTTCTATGCAGTCGACTGGTGTCGACTGAATTCAAACGTTGGGCTGTAACGTTTGAATTCGACAGTTGACAGTTGACTAGTGTTGGCACCAATCGATTGGTAATGCTGGATCAGCAACGAGCTCTATTTAAGAGAGCTCGATTTGGCTGAGCAATGGTTGATAAAATAAGCTTGGTTAAAGCTTATTAGTAGTCTTCCTTGTGCTCTAGAGTTCTTGTGCACTACCAAGAGGTCTTGGTGAGTTTGTGGTGAGGTTTCTCCATCCACAAGGAGGTTGAGCATAACCGGAGATTTTCCGGGGCATAATCCACTGACAGATAGGGATATTCCACCTTACAAAGAGCCGTGGAGTAGAAACATCATCTTCGAACCACGTAAATTGGTTTGTGTTCTTCCTTGTTAGTTTTAGTTTATATTGTATTTCGTTGCGCATTAACACGTGTAGGAAGAATCGATGAATTCGTGGGTGATCGGCTATTCACCCCTCTCTAGTCGGTCCATCGGTCCCAACAAGTGGTATCAGAGCGAGGTCGCTCATCTATAGACTAATCGTTGAGAGAGTAAAGTGCTAGAGGAAAATGACAGTCGAAGAAAGATTGAGGGACGACATCACCATTTCACCTCCCTACGATCGCGAAAATTTTGAATATTGTAGGTTGCAGGTGAAGACATGGTTCGATATGAGTTGGGATTTGATGATAGCCGTCGAAGATCCTTTCGAAGCCCCAAAAGACAAGCACGGTAAGAAGCTCCGACCACGCTATTGGACAAAGGAACAACAACACAATCAAAGACAAACAAGAAGGTAACTTCAATTTTAATTAATATTTTACCTAATGATGTGATTAAGAGTGTAGGTGAGTACAAGAATGGTTATGAACTATGGAGTAAGATGATAACTCTTTATGAGAACCTTACACAAGAACAAGAAGAAGTAGATCCCAAGGAGATGGGTTTATTGGTCCAAGAGGAGGAGAAAGACCAATCGGATGAGGAGAGGAGCTCAACTTCTGAGGAGGAGAAGAAAGAAGAAGTGTCATCCACCTCTTCAAATGAAGTAGCACAAGAAGAAGAGGATGAGCAATCCACATCATCAAAGGTTGAAGAAGAAGTCTGATGGGTATGACTTGGCGGGTTTCCTAAACGAATACCTGGTCGTCCTTGAGAGACCTATCCATGTCCACGGATTAAAAAATTAATTTGAATGGAGGCCTATCTCCCATACGACCGTCTCGTCATCGTATCAATTGATTCGAGTTACAACTTAGCCAAACTCAAAGTTCGAGCTTTGTAACTCGCCTAACCAATTGACCGTGGAAAAGACGACGAGCGGATCACCGATTTTTGTGTTTATTATTGGGGTCCAAATAATTAATTATCAACACTAATTAACAAATAATTAATCTCAAAGATAATTAATTATCATCCACATAAAATGATAGAAACTGAAAGAGCCAAAGAGAGAAATTATACCTCTCGTTACCTTACGATCTTCTATCGTATGACCCTCCCCTCTTGGACGTCGTGTGGGCGACGATCTACCAAGAACCGGAATCACCAAGGCCTACCAATCGATCCCTTTCCTTCTTCTTTCCTTGCGCCAAACAAACCCTAACTTCAAGGGTTACCGCCGGCCACACTTCCACCTCTTCCTTGCGCCGCCGGCCACCTCCAAGCTCCAAAGTGCACCGGCCACAAGGGGATTAAGGTGATGAGGGAAAGGATGATGAAGGAATAGAAGAAGAAGAGAAGAAGGATCTCTTCTTCTTCCCTCTCAAAACCGTCGCCACCCACTTCTCCAAACCCTACCGCCGGTGCCAAAACACCACTCTCCTCGCTGCCGGCTACCTCTTATACTCCTTCTCAAGTTTCCACCGGCCACAGCTGGAAGAAGCAAACTTCCTTGTGCCAAGAATCAAGAGAAGAAAAGATGGAAGAATGAAGAAAAAAATTTCTTCTTTCACCTTGCCGCCGGATGCCCTAGGAGAGAGAAGGTGAGGGAGAAGAGAGAAAAACCAAAGGGTTTGATGATAAATTGAATTCCTTGGTTTCATGATACCATGGGGTATATATAGGGCTACGATAGAGACCATGAGGAGGAATTGAGTCTTGGCCTACTAATGGATACAAACCCGATCCATTAATGAAGATCCATTCCACTAAAGGTTCTCCATGGAACTACCTCACCAACTCCCATATTTACATATGAGCTCCACCTATTAAAAGTATATTTTCTCTCCGTGTTTAGGATATCGAATGCCCGATGATTAATTTAAATTACTGACAATTTTAATTAATCAACCTCTAACTCCTTGACCAGTACAACTCATCCTTATCATTATGTTGGACCAAGTCCACCTGCAGGATTTAACATGATAAACCTTATGAGCTCATCAAGGGGCATTATCATCCCGATGTTAGATGAGTATACTGAAAGACTTGCTTCTTGTATATAGATGATCATCTTCATTTTGAAAAGAGAATCACAACAATACTAGATGCTTGTTTATATTAGTACATGCATAAAAGTCCTTTACTTTGCATTATAGATAACATAGTGTGTAGTGTCACACGGAAGATCATGTTATCAGTCCCTTGCCTAGTATAAGTAGAGGCTCACAGCCGAGATGGAATTGGACAAACCATCGGGATGCTTGTAGTGTAATTAGGTGTGGTTGGTCTTGACCATAGAATTACACTAGTGTACTTTGTGCGCATTGAGCATGACCAAAACTAGAGATCATCCAATTTGTACTGACTTGATAATTGGATTAGATCTCAGATTTTATTATGGAGTACGATCCCTAAATCCCGATATAATAACGGACACATATGATTAATTAATATTTCATTGATATACCAATAGGCGAGATCTATTATGTTAGATCGACAGGCCCGATAAGTTGAAAAATAATATTAATTATATGATGTACCGTTGATTATTAACGGAATTTGTGTCCTAGTGAGTCGGGATGATGATGCCCCTTGATGAGCTCAACAGGTTCATCATGTTAAACCCTGCAGGTGGATTTGATCCAACATGATGATAATGTTGAATGATACTAATCAAGGTGTTAGGATGTATACTAAAAGCTTTACTTTTGGTTAGAATACATTTACATTTTAAAGAGAATCGCAAAATTACACAGTGCATGTTTATATTAGTATGTGCACAAAATGTCCAATACTTGACATTGTAGATAACATGATGCGTAGTGTCGCACAGAAGATCGTGTTATCAGGTTCCTTGCAGAAGTATAAGTAAGAGGCTCACAACCGAGATGGAGTTAGACAAACCATCAGGATGGTTGTAGTATAATTAGGTGTGGTTTATCTTAACCATAGAATTACACTAGTGTACTTTGTGTACATTGAGTAGGACCAAAAGAGAGGTCATCCAATTTTGTACTGACATAGTAAATTAAATTAGACATCGGATAAATATTATGGAGTACGATCTCTTAATCCTGAAATAATAACGGACACGTATAATTATATATTATTTCTTTTACTTACCAAAGGGTGAGATTTATTTTCTTAAATCAATAAGCTCGGTAAATCGAGAAATAATATTAATTATATGACGTGCTGTTGATTATTGATGGAATCCGTGTCCCGGTGAGTTGGGATGATGAGGCCCCCTTGGTGAGCTCAAAAGGATCATCATGTCAAAATCTTACAAGTGGACTATGGTCCGACATGATGAAAAGGTTGATTGATACTAATCAAGGATCAAGAGGATAATTTAATTATCAGTAAATTAAATTAATTATCAGGCATTCGATATCTTAAACACGGGGCGATGGACGACTCGTAATATGTGGAGCCCATATGAAAATATGCGGGTTGGTGAGGAAGTACAATGGGATCGTTTAGTGGAATGGATCACTATTAATGGATCGGATTTGGATCCATTAGTGGGCCAAGAACCAACTCCTCCTTATGATCCCTATCTTAGCCCTATAAATACCCCCATAGGAGTCATGATACAAGGCTTAATGAATTAATTGAGAATTAATTCGGATTAATCACAAAAACCCACACAAAACCCTTTTTCCCCAAAAACTCTCTCTCTCTCTCCTAGGTTACTTGGCGCCGGCGAGAAGGAGGAGGAAGAAGAAGAGGCTGCTCTTCATCTTCAGCTCATCCTTTGGGTGTGAAGGACCGGCAGGAGAGGGAGGAGAACATTGGTGCTCGGCTTGGAGCAGAGGCGCGGGCGGAGGGCTGCCGACGGCGGGTTTAACCACCTTGCGGCGCCGGCGGCAAGAAGGAAGAAGAGTTCATCTCTTCTCCCTTCTTCCTCTCTGTTCTCTTCTCCTTCCCTCATAGTTGTCTCCTCCACTGCGTGCGCAAGCAAGGAGCAAGGAGGAGAGAATTCCGGCGGCCAGAAAATAGGGGCGTGGCTCTTTGTTTGGCGCCGACGATGAGGGAGAGGGATTAGGGTTTTCCGGCGGATTTTTGGGATCAGCTTCTTCTTCCCTTTCTTCATCTTCCTAGCAGCCTCTCGGTGTTGCCTCTTGGCCGGCCGGAGCTTGGAGCTTGAGGTGGCTAGCGGCGAGAGGAGGAGAGGCGAGAAAGGAGGTGGTGAAACCCTAGCAAGGGTTTTTGCTACCAAAGAGGAAGTGGCTTGATGAAGGTGATTTTGGCGTGCCTTGGTGACTCCGTATCTTGGTAGATCGTCGCCCACACGACGTCCAGGAGGGAACCTCTCTTTCACCTCTTCTTCTAAAATAGAGACTCGAATTTCAAGGAGCACATTCCTCTAGTGCTTCCTCATACTTGTTGAGTTGTAGATATTAGTATGTTAAAACTTTGTTATAAGCATCAATTGCATATCTATTTTGTACATAGTTTAC
The DNA here is from genome assembly GCA_024364735.1 of Boesenbergia rotunda. Classification (NCBI taxonomy): domain Eukaryota; kingdom Viridiplantae; phylum Streptophyta; class Magnoliopsida; order Zingiberales; family Zingiberaceae; genus Boesenbergia; species Boesenbergia rotunda. The sequence continues at coordinate 66,931 of JAGFNQ010004581.1, read as the reverse complement.
ATTTTCCCCTTTTATCTATGGTTAGGTAGTAGCCGCATAGGAAACAAGGAAAATTATCATTTCCTATTTTTAAAGCCCAATCATAGACACAGTCTAACCCATCAAGTTTTAGTGTTGTGTTTTGTGGTATAGATTGTGTGAACATAAGATTCATAGTATTTAGGTCCTCCCATTGGTCTGCTAAGTCATCAATCTCTTGTTGGAACTTGCTACTAGTGGCTGTATATTTTTCTGTCAAGATATAAGGGTTGTCAAGGAATGAGTTGATTATGTATAATCGAAGGATGAGGTAGTTATTTCTTCTATATCTTCCATAGAGACGATAGAGTAAATAGAAGAAGTATCTGATACATCCTCTTGGATTGTTATTAAGCCCAAGTTAGTGCAAGAGACCAATTTGGCTTCCCTAATGTATAGGTTTTTCCTATTTGGGCATGGAGAAGATAAATGTCCTGATTCATTATAGGCAAAACAAGTTATAGTATTAGCATATATTTTCTTTGATTTGAATTTTCTAACATATTTGGTCTTGTTTAAATACGACTTCTTCTTTTTACTTTTTCTCAAGTAGTAGCCTTTTCTAAATCTAATTTTGGATTGAGACTGTATAGTCGGATTACTTGGTATTCTTCGTTGTTTGTGCCTATGTTAGTTTAATCCATATTGTTGTGGGATATATATTTGGCTATAAAATCCATATTGTTGATTTTTAAGTTGTTTCTCTATTTGGATATAAGTACATTTTTCTTTAAGTATTGAGAGATATATTGAATTCCAACCTCTATATTATCATATTGAGGTGACACTTTTAAGTCTGTCCATGCCTTGTGAATGTCTTTGCCAAAGTCTCCTAGTAATTTACTAAATAATCTTTCGCCTAATTCTGAATTACAATAATTCCCGGAGACAACTATAAGTGCTAGAAAATCATTGCAAAAGGTTTTCTATGTCTCTCATTGCTTCCCTTTGTTGTATGTCTAATCCTGTAGGCCCATCTGAGATTACTACTTGTTGGTCTAACTAAATAGTTGAAGTTGTTCTATGTCTCTCATTGCTTCCCTTTGTCGTATATCTAATTTTGTATTGGCATATCTAGCAGTTAAAAGTCTATGGATGATATAACAAAAGATAAGTATGTTGTTATCTTGGGCTACTATACGAGCTATTTCCTCTGAGAATTTTGCTTTGTAGGCTTCCCAAGCGACTCTAACTACGTTACCTAAGTAATTTTCTCCTATACGAATCTTAGCTTCATCTATTTCTATGTCTAGCTCATGTTTGGCTTGGTAATCGCTTCTAACAGAGAATTCATTGTTCCAAATAGGTATCATACAGCTAGGGAACGATATTTAAAAATACTGAATTTTTCCCAAAATAAGTAATCTCATATGGACATCTTTTTCCTATGGTTCTGAGTAATAGATTATTATTGGTGTATCGAAGGATTGATGTTCTTGGCGGATGGCCTGTCCATAATCAGTTGTTCACATAGAACTTTCTGGCTATTGTATTATAGGTGGTCTAGAAGTGACAGGTGTATTAGTAGATTCTGCTAGATTCATAAAGTTTAAGTCTTTACTTTGTTTCCTAGCAATTATATTATAGTCTTCATCAAAATATAATTACCAGTCATTCTCAAATTTTTGTTATTTCTTTTCAAAGTCTTCAAGTTCAGATAATTCTTTTGGGGCAGATAAGTTGCCATCTAAGGACATATATAAGAATTCATCTAAGTCATCAAAAAAACTCATGTTTGTTAGGATCGATGACTCGGCTAGAGAGGGCGAGTGAATAGCTCTTTTCGGTTTTTCTCTACAATAGGGTTAGCACAATACAAAATATAATAGAAAACAAAAAATTCAATGCTAACACGAAGGTTTTACTTGGTATCCACCCCGAAGGATGATTAATCCAAGGATCCGCACGAGTACACCACCTCCACTATAAATGGTCTCCTTCAAGGTGGAGAAAACCTTTACAAAGTTATCTTCTTCCTCTTTACAAGATCACGATGAAGGCTAGAGGAAGAGTAAATCAATTGGGGCACTAGCAGCACTTTGGTACAGTGAAAAATCGTACCCAACTCGTGCCAAAAATCCCCTTTAAATAAGAGTAAAGAACAGCTTCGCAAGCTGTTCAACCCGCACCAGTCGACTGCCCATTTGGTAGTCGACTGGTCTAATTTTAAATGCTAGCCAACGGCTAGTTTTTCGGGGTTACCAGTCGACTGCTCCTGGAGCGGTCGACTGGTCCGGAGTGAAAATCATTCTGTGAGTTTTGGCAGTCGACTGCCCTTTGGCCAGTCGACTACCCAGCCTCTCCACTCACTTACATTCACTCTGAACACTCTCCTTCACGTGTGCCTTCAGGTGCACTCACTTGGCTCGCCCCTTGAAGTCATCTTCCTCTGGCTATCGTCCCTCGGATGCACACACAAGCCTTCCCTTGGCTTGCCTCCATGCCACCCTCTGTAGGGATCTATAGGTAAAAATATTTAAAATCGCAGCGGAAATAAGATCCCTCAAGCGATCCATGCGAAAGAAAAACTCATACAAAGTGATCTACAATTTCTATCTTATAGGAATACCTTTGTCGCGTGCCCTTCGTTTATCCCACTAGTCCTTTGGTTCGCCGAATCTCTTACACGTTCAAGTGTCCGTGCCTCTATGCGTATCCACACGAACACGATCTACGCCTCGGAACGGAACCACCTTAGTTGTGATAGCAACTTGGGATGGTTCACAAAGCACAAGAACCTCCACTAGAGAGTTATGGACAAGGAGGAAGAAAGAAGAGGAAGAGAGATGCACCCTCTAGTCTTTGACAAGGGGGGTATTTATACTCATCTAATGAATACCAAGGGTCTATGTCCCTTGAGCTCCTCTCATTTTAATGCTAATAAAACCCAATGAATACCAAGCCTCTTGGTATTCCTTGAGACTCTTAATATTCTATTCATCTAATGAATAGAATATCTCTTAGCCTTCCTCTTAAATAATATTTTATTAAACCCTTTAATGAATATTATCCATAATTAAGTGGTTGAGTCTAATCTAGATGAGTCTAACTCAAATTAGACTCAATCCCATAATCTAATTGGATTCACTTGAGTCTAACTCAATTAATCCAATTCGAATCAAATCTTAGTCAAACCAAGATCAATTAATCTCCGAAGCATCGTGTCCTTAGTGTGTGATCTAATAGGTTCTCGTAACATTGGCAATGTGCCTAAACGCTTTAGACACATAAGCAATGAGCGACATCTAGCAATGCATCCTTGCTACCTAAGTAACAAGAAAAGTCGAGATCCGACTAAACCTCCGTGACTATGATAATGTATGACCTTGTCCTTCTATCCTTGATATCTAGATTGACCAATGAGGCATAGACCGTGTCATCCTCAGTTAATCTTGTGTTTCTTGATCCCCGAGTAGACTCACTAAACAAATGAGCTCAATATCTCATATTAACTCATTTGAGCATGGTCATGCGTTTTAGTAGTCCAACTCGATCAACGGACCCACATATATCACTCCCGTCATATGGGAGGGATAGATCTCATCTACATCACTTACATTCCTCTGTATAATTCATTACATACCCAGTGATCGCCTTTATAGTCCACTATGTTACGGGTGACGTTTGATGATACCAAAGTACATAACTCCTTATGTAGGGAACCGTAGTGACTTCAGGTCTAAGGACTATTCATATTAATAGTCACATGAGAAAGATTATAACACTCATATGACAATCTATAAAACTTTCTCATGGCGGGTCAATTCAGTACACATTCTCTAATGTATACCGATGTGTCAACTTGATATCACATATCCATGACTTGTGAGCTCAAGTCATCAGTTGACCTACATGCTAGTCTCCATGCATTAATATTGTCCTTGAATATTATTACTTGACTAGGAATGATTTAGTATAGTGTTCTCTATATTATCTCACTATCGATTCAACCAATCGATATAATGTAGATAAGAACCTACTATCCAAGGACATTATTATACTTAGTTATTTGACACAAATACAAAGTAAGTATAATAACCAAACATGCCTTTATTAATTATAGAATATGATACAAAAAGTCCCTAGTCAATCATCACATAATTGGCTCTAGGGCTCCTACTAACAATCTCCCACTAGTACTAGTGTCAATCACTATAATATCTAATACCCAGTGAGCTGGTATGACCATCATGCTTCCTTTGTGCCAAAGCCTTGGTCAAAAGATCTGCGATGTTAGAATCAGAATGTACTCTGCATATCCTCACATCTCCTCTATCGATGATCTCTCGAATGAGATAGAAGCGCCGTAGTATGTGTTTGGTCCGCTGATGAGAGCGAGGTTCCTTAGCTTGTGCAATAGCCCCATTGTTGTCACAATAGAGGTCTATCGGGTCTAGTATGTTAGGAACCACACCAAGCTCTATAATGAACTTCCGGATCCAACAGCCTCTTTTACGGCCTCAGACGTGGCAATATACTCGGCCTCGGTTGTAGAATCTTCGATTGTGTCCTGCTTCGAACTCTTCCAGCTCACAGCGCCACCATTCAGGCAAAATATATATCCTGACTGCGATCTAAAATCATCCCTGTCTGTTTGGAAGCTTGTGTCACTGTAACCCTTTACAGCTAGCTTCTCATTGCCTCCAAATATCAAGAAATATTCTTTCGTCCTTCGTAAGTACTTAAGAATATTCTTGACAGCTGTCCAGTGACTTTCACCTGGATCTGACTGGTACCTGCTCGTCATGCTCAAAGCATACAAGACATCTGAACGAGTACAAAGCATGGTGTACATGATAGACCCTATAGCGGATGCATAAGGGATCTGATCCATACGATCTCTCTCCTCCTTAGAAGAGGGGCATTGAGTCTTTAAAAGACTCACACCATGTGACATCGGCAGAAATCCCTTCTTGGAATTTTGCATGGCAAAACGATTAAGCACCTTGTCAATATATGTACTCTAACATAAGCCAAGCAATCTTTTAGATCTATCTCTATATATCTTCATGCCTAGGATATAGGCTGCTTCACCTAAGTCTTTCATTGAGAAACAATTCCCTAGCCACGTCTTCACAAACTTTAGTGAAGGGATATCATTCCCAATGAGGCGTATGTCATCCACATACAAGATTAGGAAGATAACTGTGCTCCCACTAACCCTCTTGTAGACACAGGGTTCATCTTCATTCTTGATGAAACCAAACGCTTTGATTGCATCATCGAATCGAAGATTCCAGCTTCGAGAAGCTTGCTTTAGCTCATAAATGGACCTTTGCAATTTACATACCTTTCCAGCATGCTCTGGATCTACAAAACCCTCAGGTTGTGTCATGTACACATCCTCGAGTAAATTCCCATTTAGGAATGCGGTTTTGACATCCATCTGCCAGATCTCATAGTCATGGTAAGCTGCAATAACAAGCATGATCCGAATAGACTTAAGCATCGCAACTGGTGAAAAGGTTTCATCATAGTCAATACCATGAATTTGTTTGAAACCTTTAGCTACCAATCGCCCTTTATAGGTATGCATGAGTCCTTCCATGTCAGTCTTTCTTCTAAAGATCCACTTACACCCAATGGGTTTAATTCCCTCTGGTGGATCAACTAAAGTCCATACTTGGTTAGTGTACATGGATTCCATTTCGGACCTCATGGCTTTTAGCCATTTCTCAGAATCTGGGCTCATCACAGCTTCTTGATAGGATGTAGCTCATTCAACTCAATGAGCGTAACGTCATCATGGTCAGACAAGAGAAAAGAGTATCTCTCAGTCTGACGACGTATCCTATCAGATCTGCGAGGAGATTGGTCTACATGACAGCTTGTTGTTCTACAACTTCTTGTGCAACAACCTCATGATCCACAACATCTTGTGGTAGTTCTTGAATCCTGGAGGTCAAGGGTTCGAATCCTGAGGAAGGCAAAAACCCACTGCCAGGGGTGGGAAGACCGTAGGGTCGCCGGCCTAGAGGGTTGCCTGCGGGGACCATAGAGGCGGGGCCGCTACATAAAAAAGGCGCCTTTTTATTGTAACGACCCGGCCCCTCGGCCCCTTGGGCGGCCAAATCTCTCATTTGGCGGCCCCTTTAGGCGACCCTCGACCCCTTTGGCGGCCAAATCTCATTTGGCGGCCCCTTTGGCGACCCTTGGCCGTGCCGTTACTCACTACTAGGTCTTCCAACTTCCTAGGCAGTGGATTTTTGCCTTCCCAGGATTCGAACCCTAGACCCAGGCTTAAATCTAATTTTTTATGAATCCTGAACACTAATTGAGTACAGCTCACTTAGTACCAGGATTCAGGAACTATTGTACTTGTCTTGGAGGTCAAGGGTTCGAATCCTGGGGAAGGCAAAAACCCACTGCCAGGAGTGGGAAGACCGTAGGGTCGCCGGCCTAGAGGGTTGCCTGCGGGGACCATAGAGGCGGGGCCGCTACATAAAAAAGGCGCCTTTTTATTGTAACGACCCGGCCCCTCGGCCCCTTGGGCGGCCAAATCTCTCATTTGGCGGCCCCTTGGGCGGCCAAATCTCTCATTTGGCGGCCCCTTTGGCGACCCTTGGTCGTACCGTTACTCACTAGGACTTTCCACCCCTGGCGAGTGGATTTTTGCCTTCCTCAGGATTCGAACTCTAGACCTCCAGGCTAAGTACTAGAGTTTATGAATCCTGATACCAATTGAGCTATAATCAATTGGTATAATCCTGATACAATATGGTCCGTTGCTTGTCAATTTCATTCAGGCAATTCTTGGCAGGATAAGGTCCGTTGCCAATTCTTGGCCCAGTGGAAATCTTAGTCTTTCAAGGTTCTCAACATACCCAATCATCTTGAGTACGTGAGTTCCTACAGGAGTTCCTTCTTGCATCTTGCATATAAATAGGGCTTTAGACACCTCAAACCGCTCGTGCCTAGCTTACCCTTGATATAGTTGCTTTAGATGCTCAACCATATCATGTGCATTCATGTTCTCATGTTGCTTCTGAAGCTCAGAGTTCATGGTGGCAAGCATAAAGCATGATACATCGAGTGCATCATCCTGATGCTTCTTGTAAGCATCCTTTTCAGCAACGGTGGCGATAGCGACGAGTGCTTCTGGAAGAGGTTGCTCTTGGACATACAGTTTTCATTCTTGTTTGAGAACTATCCTCAAATTTCTGTACCAGTCCAGGAAATTAGCTCCATTGAGCTTGTCCTTCTCAAGGACAGATCGTAGAGAGAGAGTATTTGACGTGTTAGACGACATGGTGATCTACAACAATACAACATGCAGAAATAAGTATCATATCTATATCATTTAATTAGGTTTTTAATTAAATGACACTCCCACTAAATCGTAGAGCTTTTGTAGGGGCTAGTCATGGATATAGGCAAACTCAATTTGCCCACATTACTAGCTCCAAACCAAATAGCGACTATATTTATGTGGGACAAGATCCATATTATACTTCATCTTGAGTTAGCTTTGGCTAATCGCCCAAGACTTGGTATAACTAGATAGACAATATTTTACCAATTACATCTTATGCAACTCTTGAAACAAAAGGTCAAGATTCACATTACACATCATCTTGAGTTAGCTTTGGCTAATCGCCCAAGACTTAGTATAATTTTTCTCTTACCTAATTTTTCCAACTTTTGGGATATGCCTCTAAGTTTTCTCAATCCAATTGAGGTGACTTAGTTAAGTCTCACCCAAAGTTCGATAGCGGGACATCGCAATTGTCCTCTCGCACTCTACCAAGATAAAATTTTGATTTGGTAAACCCAACAACAAATGATCGAGGTAGTTTATGAGTACTAAACTTTGGTAGGCATATTGAGTTAACTTAATTAAGATAAACATCTAAGCATGCATCACATACACACACATAGCATATATCAACATATAAGCAAGAAAACGTGACATGGTTATGGTCCGTATACTACGATTTTCTCAAGCCAATGAGAAGATCGATGGTCAACATAGGGATAACATCTTCTCCAAGTGCATCCTTCGGTCATCATGTGTGGTCGGCAACCTTCTTGTAACTTCATTTTTCAATGGACACTCCACTACTCCTTTGTACATTACAATATAGGAATACTCGAGTTATATTCGAGTCTAAATCTATTTTACAATTAGGAAAAATAGAGGCAAGGCACGACACGCAGGCCGTATTATAAATTACAATATGCACACACACATTTACATCCAATCACATTGGGGTTAAGGTCATAACCATGCACCATGTCATCAATCACATACAATAGATTTAGGACATCAATTTATATTATTATTGTAAAAATGCTCACGAGCCGAAACCATAGGTTATAAAATTTATCGAGTACATTCGCATCATAGAACACTTTCATATTTCATATGATGATGGTATAGACTTTTAGTTTGATCAACACAAATATTTGTATCTCGACAAATGCTCATACATTATACAAACTATAATAAAATTATATCCTACTTCTATATCACATATAAAAGTTTTTTAAATTTTGTACGATCTTTCGCAAGTGGCTCTGATACCACTGTAGGGATCTATAGGTAAAAATATTTAAAATTGCAGCGAAAATAAGATCCCTCGAGCGATCCATGCGAAAGAATAACTCATACAAAATGATCTACAATTCCTATCTTATAGGATTAACTTTGTCGCGTGCCCTTCGCTTATCCCGCTAGTCCTTTGGTTCGCCGGATCTCTTACACGTTCAAGTGTCTGTGCCTCTATGCGTATCCACACGAACACGATCTACGCCTCAGAGAGGAACCACCTTAGTTGTGCTAGCAACTTGGAATGGTTCACAAGGCACAAGAACCTCCACTAGGGAGTTATGGACAAGGAGGAAGAAAGAAGAGGAAGAGAGATGCAGCCTCAAGCCTTTGACAAGGGGAGGGTATTTATACTCATCTAATGAATACCAAGGGTCTATGTCTCTTGAGCTCCTCTCATCTTAATGCTAATAAAACCCTTTAATGAATAGAATGTCTCTTAGCCTTCCTCTTAAATAATATTTTATTAAACCCTTTAATGAATATTATTCATAATTAAGTGGTTGAGTCTAATCTAGATGAGTCTAACTCAAATTAGACTCAATCCCATAATCTAATTGGATTCACTTGAGTCTAACTCAATTAATCCAATTCGAATCAAATCTTAGTTAAACCAAGATCAATTAATCTCCGAAGCATCGTGTCCTTAGTGTGTGACCTAATAGGTTCTCGTAACGTTGGAAATGTGCCTAAACGCTTTAGACACATAAGCAATGAGCGACATCTAGCAATGCATCATTGCTATCCAAGTAACAAGAAAAGTCGAGATCCGACTAAACCTCCGTGACTATGATAATGTATGATCTTGTCCTTCTATCCTCGATATTTAGATTGATCAATGAGGCATAGATCGTGTTATCCTCAGTCAATTTTGTGTTTCTTGATCCCCTAGTAGACTCACTCAAACAAATGAACTCAATATCTCATATTAACTTATTTGAGCATGGTTATGTGTTTTAGTAGTCCTACTCGATCAAGGGGCTCACAGATATCACTCCCGTCATATGGGAGCGATAAATCCCATCTACATCACTCATATCCCTCCGCATAATTCATTACATACCCAGTGATCGCCTTTATAGTCGACCATGTTACGGGTGACGTTTGACGATACCAAAGTACATAACTCCTTATGTAGGGAACCGTAGTGACTTCAGGTCTAAGGACTATTCATACTAATAGTCACATGAGAAAGTTTATGACACTCATATGACAATCTATGAATCTTTCTCATGGCGGGTCAATTCATTACACATTCTCTTATGTATACCGATGTGTCAACTTGATATCACATATCCATGACTTGTGAGCTCAAGTCATCAGTTGACCTACATGGTAGTCTACATGCATTAATATTGTCCTTGAATATTAATACTTGACTAGGAATGATTTAGTGTAGTGTTCTCTACATTATCTCACTATCGATTCAATCAATCGATATAATGTTGATAAGAACCTACTACCCAAGGACATTATTATACTTAGTTATTTGGCACAAATACAAAGTAAGTATAATAACCAAACATGTCTTTATTAATGATAGAATATGATACAAAAAGTCCCTAGTTAATCATCACATAATTGGCTCTAGGGCTCCTACTAACACCCTTCACGTGTGCCCTTGAAGTCCACTTCCCGGCTTGCTCTTCGAGTCCTCCTCCCTCGGCTCTCGTCCCTCAGATATGTTCTCCATGTGTGATTCTCCAAATCCTGCAAACTCAATCACACATATCAAATACAACACAACACCCTAACCTTAAACATATTGACACACACACATCAAAACCATGATCTTCCCGATCATTCTTGGGTCGATTGCCTCAACAATCTCCTCCTTTTTGATGTGTGGCAACATGTTGAAGTTAGGGATAAAATATACCAGTCAACAACAATAAATAACAATAGCAATTGAAAACAAGACATAGTGAAACCAAGTGGAACCTCCCCCTTAACCCATGTCTTCTCCCATTTTCAATTCTAAAACAAAGTTAAGTTGCAACTCTAACTTAACAGCAAGTAATATCAATATAAGACATAGCAAGACCTAAGAGGTAACCTCCCCCTTAACCTATGCCTTCATCCATTTTCATTATAATCCAAGTTAATTAAAAAATTTAAGCTAAAAAGTTAAAAATCTAACTTAAACCAACTCATTCTCCCCCTTTGACACCATCAAAACGATTGCCTCAAGCAACCCAACCCATGACATCAAATGAGAGAAATATAAATTTCTGAAAAAAATCACAGAAGTTGAAATTAGGCGTGCCAGTCGACTGCCCAAATGGGCAGTCGACTGATCCTCTTTCAGTCAGACTATTCAGTTTCTGAGCCGAATTTCATAAACCTCCCAGAAATTCTAGGAAATTTCAAAAATTATAAAAATTTACAAACATGTTTCATGTAAGATACTCTATCAGGGAAAAATATCATTTTGTGAAAAATTTCAAACATGCTGGACTTTTGACCAAAGCTCAAATTTTTTGAAAACCACTAAGTTTGTATCAATTTTGCAAATTAATTTTGCAATTACATGTCTTCTAAGCTTATGGCAAAACATATAAGACATAAAATGGTTTTCAAATATTTAAAATGTCCAACCATGATCTTCGGGCAAAGTGTCCATTAATTAAACACTTACTTTCCCCATGGTTGATCTATTTTCAATAATTTTGATACATTTAATGATTCAACACTATGCCACAAACACAAGTGAACCAATTGTATCATCCTAACATCCCATATGTAAGAATACAATCATAAACTAAATAATATGAGATATTTTCAAGGTAAGCCTTATTTTTGCCCAATTCATCATGAATTTCTATTATGGGCTACAAACTCCCCCTCAATGTCTCAAGTCAACCAAATTCCAAAAATTTAAAATTCTAATACCATGGTTGACTTATCCCAAATCTTCTAACCCTTGAGGATTGACTTTGGTACCCAATAGTAATGTTTCCTAATTGGGTTAACCAAGTACTCCTTGGGGATCCATTTCTTACTAAGGGCCTTGGTCTTTGATTGGCCTCTAGCAATTAGACAATGGTAGGTTTTCCCATTGCTAGACTTCCCAAAACCTAATCTCTCTTTCTTAAAGCTTGCTCTTTAGCTCCCAATGATCATATCTAATGTTTTTGAGCCAACTTCAAACTTCCTAAGTGCTTGGGTAAGGCTATCTACCTTTTACCTTAAATCCTTATTTTCTTCTTCTAAAAATGAGTCATTTGAGTTAAAAGAAGAGGCATGCTCATTGTCCTTAATTTCCATTGATGCTAATTCATCCTTTAACATGCAATTTTCCCTTTTTAAGCACTTAATTTTCTTTTTAACTTCAACCAAATCATCACTAGTACTCGAAATTATTTTTATAAGAATAGAAGTGGGTAAGTTGTGTACCTCACTTACCGAGAAGTCCGATTCTGAGGTGGAGCCTCCCCCTTCACTAGAGCTCCCTTCATCTTCACTTGAGCTTTTCTCCTCTTCAAACTCGGATGCCGTGGAGACAATGTCATCGATTCCCATTAGTGCAAAATGGGATACAAAATACTCCTCCTCCGATGACGATGGATCATTCCATGTAGTCTTCAAGTTTTGCACCTTCTTCTCCTTCTTCTTTCGATTTCTTCTTTCCTTTTTTCTTCTTTCCTTCCTTCTTTTTCAAGAGAGGACACTCATCTCTCATGTGTCCTTCTCCTTGGCAATTGTAGCAAATGATCTTTCTTGATTTATTTTTGCTCCTTGATTCTCTCCTACCATGAGACTTGTTAGTAGAAAATTGTTTAAACGCTTTTCTTACCTTTCTTATCATGTAGGCTTCCGCATCACTACCCATGGAAACACTAGATTCCTCCGAATCGGATGATGAGACCTCCTTCTTCTTGCCTTTTCCCTTGTTTGCCACAAGGGCTATACTCTTTGGCTTGTAGTATGACTCTTCGATTGTTCCTCCAACTCGAGTCTCATGAAACTCCATGATTGAGAAAAATTCCTCTAGAGTCGTTTTCTCTAGATCCTTGGAAATGTAGTACAAGTCTACCATTGAGCTCCAAGTTGACGTTCTTGGGAAGGCATTGAGGGCTTTCGTTACAATGTCTCGGTTGGATAATTGTTCCCCTACACTTGTTAGCCCAATAAGAATTTCTTTAAATCTAGCATATAAGCTTGTTACCTTCTCCCCTTTGTCAAGCTTGATATTATTGAGTTGGGACCGAAGAAGATCTCTTTTTGTCATCTTCGCCTCCGAGGTGCCTTCATGAAGTTCCACTAACTTTTCCCATAAATCCTTGGCACTTGAGTAGTTTCCAATCTTTGTCACATCTTGTTGAGGAAGCACACCAGGTAGATGATGCAAGGCTTTTGAATTTGCCAAGTGATCATCTTTTTGCTTCTTGCTCCACCTTACTTTCTCAAGAAGCTTGTTTTCTTGATCCCTAGGTATCTCAAAACTGTTTTCCATGATTAGCATGATATCAAAGTCGGTCTTGAAAAATACCTCCATTCTCTTCTTCCACCATGAAAATTCTCCCTCAAATTTTAGCGGTTGAATATGCGAGCCGGCCATTTCAATGATTTGCTCTTCTTGGCGGTTAGTCCGTTGAAGGCGTCCTTGCGCTCTGATACCACTTGTTAGGATCGATGACTCGGCTAGAGGGGGGTGAATAGCTCTTTTTGATTTTTTTCTACAATAGGGTTAGCACAATACAAAATATAATAGAAAACAAAAGATTCAATGCTAACACGAAGGTTTTACTTGGTATCCACCCCGAAGGATGACTAATCCAAGGATCCGCACGAGTACACCACCTCCACTATGAATGGTTTCCTTCAAGGTGGAGAAAATCTTTACAAAGTTGCCTTCTTCCTCTTTACAAGATCATGATGAAAGCTAGAGGAAGAGTAGATCAATTGGAGCACTAGCAACACTTTGGTATAGTGAAAAACCGTACCTAACTCATTCAGTCTATTCATTTGACTGCCCCTCATCTCCTCCGAAAGTTCATAAATCCTATCATTCAGTCTATTCATTTGACTGCCCCTCATCTCCTCCGAAAGTTCATCTGCATGATCAATCAGAATTTTTCTAAAATTAATTTTTCTGCAATTAATTTTTTGGGATCTTCCACGATGCTTCCGGTGTTGCAGGACTCCCCCGACGGTGTCGGACGTGTCGCGGGACACTTCCAAAGCGGCCAAAAGCGTCCGGCGACCCATCTGATACCGCCAAAAGCTTCCCGCGATATGACCGACACCGCTGGAGGTGTCGTGATGCCAGCAGCATAGCCAATGTTTTTTTATTTATTTATGATTTATATAATGCTATGCTTTTTTATTTATTTATGATTTATTTAATTCAAACTAACTCTTCGCTTAAAGAGAATAATTCGAATAATTTTTTATAAATCCTAATTAAATTATCTCAATAAAATATATAAAAAAATATATTTAAAATTAAAATTTTTTCTAAATTTTATTATTTTATTTATAATCTAATAATTTTATATTTGAAATTAAAAGTTCAAATCAATATTATTAATTCACTTAAATTGATAATTTTATATTAATAATTAAAAATAATAAATATTAGTAATTCATATAAATCATATTTATATTCTAATAATTTTATATTTAAAATTTTAAAAACTATAATAAATTTTATTAATTCATATAAATTAAGTTTATCTTCATAATTTTATATTTAAAATTAAAAAAATTAATAAATATTATTATTTAATCTATTTTTTATAATTTTATATATAAATTAAAAATTTATACTAAATATTATTATTTAATTTATATTCTAATAATTTTATATTTAAAATTAAAACATTCTGATAAATCTTATTAATTCATATAAATCATATTTATATTCATAATTTTATATTTAAAATATATATATATTTTAATAAATTTTGTTAATTCATATGAATCAGACTTATATTCTGATCATTTTATTTTTTTTACTAAGTTATATTTTTTTATTTATTGATTTATGGATTTCTCAATAATATCAAATACAAATATGTTGGGATTTAAAAATCTAAATATTTTATTTCTTAATATTTTATATATAATTATATCTTAATTATTTTAATTATGTAATTTTGAATTCGTTTTAAATTTGATGTTCTTATATTAGAGTTATAGTATATGTTTTATTATAAAATTTATGTTGATATCATAAAATTCGATTAGCGGCGTCTAATCCTCACCTAAGCAGCTTAGGTACTAAGCTAACGCTGATGTCTTTTAAATTTTAAAGCAATATATATATATATATATATATATATATATATATATATATATATATATGATCCTGTCGTGAAGTGAGTCGGACGCCCCTACAGCTGGGTGAGTCTCTGAGAAGAGCGAGGTCGTTGAAGTGGTCTACCGAATTGGACCGCCTCTAGCCAGCAAGACAAAGACCGTTAGAAACCGCCGGGAAAAAGTCCCCGGACAGGCACTCCGACAGTCAAGTCAGTACTCGACGGTGACGATGGAAAGCAATAAAACAATATGAACATGCACTATCGCGCGCGTACCTGGGAAATGCGGAGTGAGGAGGCTTATATAGCCGGAGAAGCTGACAGCTCATGCCCCGCCTGCCACCTGCTGTCATATAGCGAGGACAGAGTGATGCATGCCCAGAGGTGGCAGGATAAAGTGGCACATCCCGTATTAAGGAAAGGAGCACTGTCAACTTAATGGCTAGCGCAGATAAGCGCCGCTCGGCCTGACACTGGTGTAGGTGGTCGCAGTACGGGGGGACAGGGTATGGCAGGAAGATCAATACTTCAACGTGATATTCGTCGTTTGAGACCAGGATGACCTCAGTTCTGCGCTGACCCCGTACGCTTCTGGTAATCTGGTGTCAGGGAGTGGTTGTGCCTGCTAGGGTTGACTAAGGGCCTATAAGAGTGCCGACTGGGGCACTAAGTGACGAGGCTGGCTGAGGGCCTATGAGGGTGCCGACTGGGGCACTAAGTGATGAGGTCGTCAGTGACGCCTACTCTGGTTCGGGCTTACCCCCGGAGCGTGGTCCGCCACGCGTCGGCGGGGAGCCATACCTGGAGGGACGACTGAGCTTGGGCCATATCGACTCCAAGGAGCGTGGGCCGCCACGCGTCCGACTGAAGGCCCTGATCCACGCGACATCGATCCAACGGGCCTTTCCGGCCTCCTAACTATTTTCCTTCTGACTAGGTGCCAGGCTACCGGGTCAGGTTACACGCAAGCTGACCCGGGATCATAAGCATCCCCCTCAAGTCTAGTCGAAGGAGGAACGCAGTCCGACTGACTGGACTCCGACTCTGGCTCGAGCCTAGTGCACCTTTTGAGAACCGGGCGTGCCCTCTCATTAATTGCCGTCTTAATGGCCTAAGACTCGCGTTCTGCCATTTTGAACCGCATCCGAGCCTGATCCAACGGTTCTGGCCGGGTCGCCCGTTTCCCCCAACTCTTCATCGAACGACCAACGTTCCTCGTCGGTTCCATAAATAGGCCTTACCCCTGCCCATTTTTCTCTATGCGCTCAAAACCTCACATCGTTCTCCACCGTTCTGAGTGCTGCCAGGGCTTTGACAGTTCCCCTTCCTCTACTTTCTTCTCCGGCGACTTCCTCTACTTTCTTCTCCGGCGACTCCTTCTACCGGTCAGCTTCCTTTCTCCTTTCTATCTGATGGCCTCTCCTTCTTTGTCTTCCTCTCCTTCTCTGCCCTGGTATTCCACCATGATAACTGCCCTCACTGCTCACGACCTGGAACAAATACGATCGGATTTCTTAATCCCCGCCGACCACCAGCTGCACCTGCCTAAATCGAATGATCGACCTGATTCCGCCCCCTTGGGCTACATTGCTCTGTCTCGGGACCACTTACAAGTCGGTCTCCATTTCCCCATTCATCCTTTCCTTTCCGCCGTCTGCGACTACTTTCAAATTCCCTTACCTCATCTAGCTCCTAACGCCATACGCCTAATGTGTAGCTTGGTCATCGTTTTTTCACTGCTCAAGATTCCCCTGGAACCAGAGAATTTTCACTACCTTTTCTATACCAAGCAACAGGACCCGGGCGACTTCTTCTTCCATGCCCGAGCCAAGGCTTCCTTCCTCCTGAATCTTCCCACTTCTAACAAGGGATGGAAGGAGCATTATTTCTTCATTGGGCCCCTCTCAGCCCCGGGCTGGCCCACAACTTGGATCGAGGGACTTCCTTTTTACGATGCCCTCCCCAGACACTATCGCACTTCCGCAGCCTACCTGAATGTCACAGCCGAGCTAGAGGATAGGCATTTCCATGGTGGACATCTGCTAAAAGAATGGATTCTCTCCACCTTCGGTCTCAGCCCTAGTCTGGTCCCTTCACTGCCTGCAGTCGGTAAGTCTCACAATACCCTCTCTACATACTCTTTAATCGTGCCTGAGCTTATTTTGTTCTCAAAGTTCCCCTGCTGCGGTCTGTGGCTCTGAGGTAAGGCTTCAGATTAGATGAGGCCAAGTTGCAGAGTCGAGTTGCCTCAATGTTGGTTGCCAGGGGAGGCGCTTCGGCGGAAGATGTTTTGGCAGGCACAACTGCGACTGTACCAGAGTTGGTTCACCCCGCCTCCAAGACAGCCCCACTTGCGACCACCAGACCGCGCACTTCTTCCAAGCGTTGGCGAGCACCTTCCCCGACTGGGGGCTCGTCTCACCCTTCTTCCAGCAAACATCTGGAGAAGAAGAAGAAGAAAAAGAAGAGAGGGGCTCCCGACTCGGGAGCCCCTTCCACCTCCACAGCTATCATCCCCTTTGTGGCCTCTGCCATTGATCCCCTCGCCATCGCACCAGCTGATGACTCCATCGTCCCCCCACCGATCAGCATTCCCATAGCTGACCTCAACACTGATCTAGCTGCTGATCCGTCTGTCATCATGCCATCTGCTGACCCCTCTGCTTCCTCTAACGCTTTTGACCGGCCAATGCCCGAGGGGTTGGGGACCCCGCCTGCTGAGGATTCCGCTAAGGATCCGATGATGCACCTTTTGGTGCCCACTTGGGCCGACTACCATTTGAAGAGGCCCCCGAGCAAGCTGCCAGATCGGCACCAGGATCTTCATTTGTATGGATCGGTGGCCGACCGCTATGCTCAAGGACTCGAGGAGTCCTACTTTCAAGGCCCTCGCAACAAAGCTGATGCCTTTTTTCTCAAGGCTACTCAGGTATGCCTCAACGAATCGGGCCCTCTATTGAACACTTTGTCTCTTGTCCCTGAGGCTGGTATCTATTTTGCAGTTCATAGGAGACTGCCATAGCTTCTCTATGTCACTTCTGGCCCAGAGCTCGGCCCAGGCTAAGGCCGAGAGGGAAGTGGGGCGCCTGAAGACCCAACTGGCACACTCTCAGCTAGTTGCCGACGAGCCCACGCTGAACCACCTGCGAGCTGAGGTTCAGGCTCTGCAAGATCAATTGGTTCGTTCTGAAGAGCAACTCGAGGCAGCGCGTGGCCAGATCGAAACGGCCCACCAGGCGGCGTCCCAAACAAACATCCGGCTCCCCACGCAGAAGCATACTGAGCGGAAGGCCTGGGCTCTTCAGGCGAAGTCCCAGGATGAGTTGACTCAGGCAAAGACTGAGCTCCAGGAGACGTCTGCCGCCAATGACTCCCTTCGGGCCCAATTAGAGACCAGAGATGTTGAGGTCGTGGCTCAGGCACAAAGGATAACTGAGCGGTCCGCGGAGCTTTCTTCCAAAGATCAATTATTGCAAGATCAGAAGGAGGATCTTGAGCAGTTGCTGAGGGAGAAATCCGAGTGGGAGGCGGCTAAAGCAGAACTGTCGGAGCTTCGATTCTACAGGGGAACCGAAGCCACACGACTGGAAGAGCACAGGCTTGAGTACATTAATGCTCCGGCCCATACTACCGAAATCACCCAACGGTTCGTGGACGTAATGATGCAACAGGGAGTTAACGTCGTCCGCCAACTCAAGCTTGGCAGGTATTTGCCTCCCGATCTACCTCCCACAGCAGTGCGGCTTCAGGATATGTGCAAAGACCTGCCTAATGTAACTAAAGAGTCGTTCAAGTGAGGGTCAGACCTCCTATTTTTGTCTTTCTTCTTTTTGCGCTGGTAAGGGTGATTGACCCACGGTTATGTAATATCTTTGCCTTGCCGAATGAAAAATTTCCCCTCCGACTCAGGCTTCTTAGGCATGCTTTTGTTGTCGAGTGCTGACGATCCAAATGAACATTAGTTGGAGCGCTTGGCTCGGGATACCCCTCTGCCGTGTAAGCTACTGAACCAAGGGATTTGCGGGAGCTGGCCCGTTTGTGAAGGTTCGACCACTTGGTTAAGTCGGAACCCGGGGAGCGTGGTCACCACGCGTCCGGCCGGGGCCTGAACCAAGGGATTTGCGGGAGCTGGCCCGTTTGTGAAGGTTCGGCCACTTGGTTAAGTCGGAACCCGGGGAGCGTGGGTCACCACACGTTCGACCAGGGCCTGAACCAAGGGATTTGCGGGAGCTGGTCCGTTCGTGTCTCTTCGGCTGTCCCATCGGGGCGATTCGTATCCCAATTTCTGACGACTGCATTAACTAGCAATCGAACATATCAATGGTGAAACGATGCATCGGGCAGCGAAAAGTCTATCATCGGTCATGAGTACCTCGGGCAACGAGCAGTTTCACCTTGCCCGCTTACTTCTGCTTTATTGCTTCTCGATATTCCCCCCATGCTGCAGTAGAGGATGACCGTTTGATCCGGCGAGTTACCGAGGTATGTTATGGACGGATAAGATCGTTTGCCCTCTCCTATATATAGGCGGCGCCTTCCGGCGCCATACCAGCAAGGCCGTGATCCCCTTCAATTTTCCGACCAGCTTTCAATATGTCCACCGACTCCTCCGAGGAACTGTTTTCCTTGAAAAGACCTTATACTTTCTCGTATGACTCTTATTTCTCTTCCTCGGAAGATATAGATCGGGAGCATCTTGCCACGATGCTTCCTCGGGATTCTCCCTCCCCGGCGAGGGTGTTTATGACCACAACTTTCCCCCGTGAAGTTACCTCTCGCAAGGGGAAGGAACCGGTGAAGGAACGGTCAGCTTCCAGGATGGGGGTCACCGATACGGACGACCTGCCCTTGGAGACCCGACGTCAGCTACTTCGGCCGGCTAAATTTTCATCTTCACTTGGTACTGCCGCCCCTCCCCGCCGAGCGAAGCGAGCTAAGGTGTCGGCTTCTGCAGAACCTGCTGCCACGGCTCCTTTTTCCCGTGTGACCTCTCCTTTGGAGCTCACCCATTCTCTGCCCAGGCACGAGGTATCTCTTCCTCCGCCGACTCGCGAGGTTGCCCTTCCTCAGTCGGGGGCTTTCCCTCTGGTGCTTTTTTTGCTGAGGGAACTAGCGTTTACTCCCCTTTGACAAGGGCCGCCTCCGCGAGCGCTACAACTCACGGGGCTTCCTCTTCTTCTACCTCGTTCCCTGCACCGGGTGCTCCTGCACAATCCAAGGCGGTCCTGTATGCCGACCGACTAGCAATATTGGCTCGACTAATGTTGGAGGAGCTACTATCAGACAACCCCTGCTAGTGCCAGCTCGGGGGCCCCCTGTTATTGCATTCTCACCAACCTCTCCCAGACTATGGGCCTCTGCTGGTGACGATGCTGCTGTTGGCTCTCCTGGGCCAGTCTCTCCGAATGCCGCCACCCACGGGGCACTAGCTAATGACTCGTGTTCGAGGAGCGATCTGGACAGGGAGTCTGAAGCCCCGTCCAGGCGAGAGCTTGGCAACTCTGCTCAGGCGAGAGCCTGAAAACTCTGCTCAGGCGAGAGCGCATAGGCCGACTCAAGAAGTCTCAATTTATGAAAGATGTTGCTTCCGTTTTTCTTTTCTTTGATTCTGACTCTTGCCGTCTTTCTTCGACAGGCGACGCAGCCCGTTTGGAACCTTGAGGAATTGATCACGCTCAAGACCCAACTCTTTGAAGCGCGCCACGTCATCTCCACTCTCAGGGCCGACCTGAAGGCCAAGGAGGAAGAGCGGGCTGCTTGCGCTGCGGAGCTTGGGAAGCTTCAACAAAAACATGAAGTCCAAGCATCCGTGCTGAAGGCAATTCAGTGGCGCATACAGCGTCTTAAAGAATATGCCGACTCCCTACTCCAAGATCAGTCTCGGAAGAGGACCCGCCGAGCTCCGTGATCTAGGAGCAGTTGTTAGGAAGAATGTTCTATCTGTTTTCTTTTGCTGAAGAGGGGTTATGCCTCGTTTTTGTAATAGCTTTTAATATTAAGAATGCCAACCCTTTTTTTGTCTCTCGTGCATTTGTGATGTTTGAGTGTCAAGAATTCGAGTGGCGTTACTGACCCGAGTGAGGGTATTTCGGCTCGGATCTGCCTTGCCGAATAGGTATGTGAAACGTGCGAGTATAATGCCTTCTACTCGCTGTGGCCACCCGGGCAAGAATAATCCTTACTTTGCGCTTGCCGGAGCGAAACGCTTAAGCATAATAGCAGCTTGAGCGAAAGCGAGTGATCCAGTGTTTGGAGAGCTTATCAGAGTTACTCGAGTGGAGTTGCCGACTTGGGCAGGTTTATGATGCTCTAGCCGATTCATGGGCCTCGTAAAGGCTTGCCATGGTGGCTTTGCTCGGGTCCCACTTAGGGGGCGATCAAGTCATGGAAATGTCCGAGAGATGTTTTTGCCTTAGGACTTCGGGAGTTTTGCGCACTCAGTCAGGCAAAACTCCGGGAGCGTGGGTTGCCACGCCTTCTATTGAGGGCCGATTCCGAGGGATAAATGTAACCCCTGGAGAGATGAGAGTTTGGACACTGACTCAGGCCGATTCTTAGGAGTGTGGGTCGCCACGCGTCCGATCGGAGACACTGAATCGAGTGGGGCGTGGAGACTGGTCCACTTATAACTTGTTGGCGAGGGAAGAGTTTTGCGCACACGGTCGGACAGGACTCAGGGAGTGTGGGACGTCACGCGTTTTACTGAGCAGCCGAGCCGCAAGATAAATAGCACACACGTTCAGGCTCTCAGGGAGCGTGGGACGCCACGCGTCTTACTGAGCAGCCGAGCCGCGGGAAAAATGGCGCACAAGGTCGGGGCAGGACTCAGGGAGCGTGGGATGCCACGCGTCTTACTAAGCAGCCGAGCCGTGGGAAAAATGACGCACACGGTCGGGCAGGACTCAGGGAGCGTGGGACGCCATGCGTCTTACTGAGCAGCCGAGCCACAGGATAAATAGCACACACGGTCGAGCAGGACTCAGGGAGCGTGGGACGCCACGCGTCTTACTGAGCAGCCGAGCCGCGGGATAAATGGCGCACACGGTCGAGCAGGACTCAGGGAGAGTGGGATGTCACGCGTCTTACTAAGCAGCCGAGCCGCAGGATAAATGGCACACACGGTCAGGCAGGACTCAGGGAGCGTGGGACGTCACGCGTCTTACTGAGAAGCCGAGCCGCGGGATAAATAGCACACACGGTCGGGTAGGACTCAGGGAGCGTGGGACGTCACGCGTCTTACTGAGCAGCCGAGCCGCGGGATGGATAAATGGCGCACACGGTCGGGCAGGACTCAGGGAGCGTGGGACACTACGCGTCTTACTGAGCAGCCGAGCCGCGGGATAAATAGCACACATGGTCGGGCAGGACTCAGGGAGCGTGAGACGTCACACGTCTTACTGAGCAGCCGAGCCGCGGGATAAATGGCGCACACGGTCGGGCAGGACTCAGGGAGCGTGGGACGCCGAGCCGCGGGATAAATAGCACACACAGTCGGGCAGGACTCAGGGAGCGTGGGACGCCGAGCCGCGGGATAAATAGCACACACGGTCGGGCAGGACTCAGGGAGCGTGGCTCGAGAGTCCGGAGCATCTATGAGCGGGATGAGGACCATGTTTCCCCACTAGTACGAGTGCTTTACATTTACATGATAACTACTCATTCAGCAGCCCGATAGGGCTGAAGATGGATCGCACTCCAGGGTTGATCCAATCTTTTTCCCTTCTCGTTCTCTAAGTAATAAGCACCCGAAGTAAGCTTCTGAATGACTTTGAAAGGTCCTCCCCACTGTGGCTCCAGCTTGTTCACGTCACCCACGGGCTTGATCCTTTTCCAGACAAGATCTCCTGAAGGTCCTCGGCAATACCTTCCGATCATACTTCTGTTTCATCTTCTGTCGATACGCGAACATCCGAGCGGCTGCCTTATCTCGGATTTCGTCAACCAGATCCAGCTCCATTCGCCGCCTTTCCAAGTTATCTTCATCATAGGTCGCCCGTCGGTCTGACTCACATCCGACTTCAACCGGTATGACTGCTTCACTCCCATAGACTAGCTGGAAAGGTGTGCACTCCGTTGTCTCTTTGATCGTGGTCCGTAGAGCCCATAGGATACTCGAGAGCTCATCTACCCATGTTCCGCCGACATAGTCCAGCTTAGTCTTTAACCCCTTAAGGATCTCCCGGTTGGCTACATCCGCTTGGCCATTGCTTTGGAGATAGGCTACAAAAGTGAAGGCTTGCTTGATGCCGTACTTCGCGCACCACTCTTGTATCCTTCAACCCTGGAACTGCCTTCCATTGTCCGACACAAGTTTGTGTGGGATTCCGTATTGGCATAGTATGTCTCGCCACAAAAACTTCATGACCGCCTGCTCGATGATACGCGATAGAGCCTCCGCCTCTATCCATTTGGAAAAGTAATCGACGGCCACCAGTAAATATTTCTTCTGGGTTGCGGCAATCGGGAATGGTCCCACAATGTCCATGCCCCACTGATCAAAAGGGCAGGAGACCGCCGACGCCTTCATAGCTTCCGTAGGTCGATGTGGTAGGCAATGATGCCTCTGGCAGGATAGGCAGGTGGCGACCAGCTCGTTGGCGTCCTTCTGCAAGGTTAGCCAATAATAGCCTGACATCAATGCCTTCCGGGTCGTCGCACGAGCCCCTGCGTGGTTTCCACAGATCCCCAAGTGAATTTCTCTCAGCACATAGTCAGCATCCTCCTCGCCCAGGCACTTGAGTAGGGGTCGGGAGAACGATCTTTTGTATAACACGTCGCCGACCATGGTATACCGAGTTATATGCTTCTTGAGCCATCGAGCTTCTTCTCGATCGGCCGGCAAGACTCCCCTTGTGAGGTAGGCGATGATTGGGGTTCGCCAGTCGGATTCCAGCTCCAAGTCAGCTTGCCTCTCTATTTGCATGATTAGGAGTGTCGGGCCTCCTGGCTGGGGGAGCACCCAGGAACCAACGGAGCTGGCTAGCTTAGCCAATTCGTCCGCCTTAAAGTTATCCTCCCGTGGGATCTTCCTTACTTGCACTTCTTTGAATTCAGCCTTCAGCTTCTCATAAGCCTTGACGAAGGCTTGCAGTCGATCACTGTTAACCTCAAATCGCCCAGTCACTTGCTGCGTCACCAGTTGGGAGTCAGAATAAAGCATCACCCGAGTCGCTCCCACATGCTTGGCAGCCTGCAGTCCAGATATGAGGGTCTCATACTCGGCCTCATTATTCGTGGCCCAATACTCCAGCCGAACGGATAGGTGCATTTGCTCTCCACTCGAGGAGATCATCAAGATGCCTATCCCACTCCCCGACTAGGCCGCTGAGCCGTCCACAAATATCTGTCAGGCTTCTTCAACCTCGTCCGTATGCAGCTCACTTAGAAAATCGACGAGGGCCTGCGCCTTGATGGCTGGCCGAGGCTGATACTAAATGTCGTATTCGCTCAGCTCGGTAGTCCACTTAATCAGCCGCCCCGATACTTCAGGATTGGAGGCCACTTGGCCCAAGTTGCTGTTTGTCAACACCACGATAGGGTATGCCAAGAAATAAGGTCGGAGCCTCCGAGCACCCAACAATAACATATACATCAACCTTTCGAGTGTCGTATAGTGACACTCGGCTCCTTTTAACAGATGGGCAAAGAAGTACACCGGGTGCTGCTCGGCCTCTTCTTGCTTAACCAAGACTAGGCTGACCGAGTCAGCCGCCGCAACCAAATAAACATACAGGGTCTCCCTGACCTGCGGCTTGGCCAGTACGAGCAGCTCAGCAAGGTAGGCCTTCAGTTCTTCGAACGCCTTGTCACAGTCATCATCCCACTGGAATTTGGTGGTCTTACGGAGGGTTTTGAAGAAAGGCAACCCTCGTTCAACTGATCGGGAGATAAATCGAGATATGGTTGTGATTCGCCCTATAAGTCGTTGCACCTCTCTGAGATTTCTGGGTGGAGGCATATCCAGCAAAGCTTTGACCATGCTGGGGTTGGCCTCGATGCCCCTCTCGGTCACGATGTACCCCAAGAATTTTCCACTCCGAGCGTCGAAGAGACACTTGGCCGGGTTCAGCTTGAGCCCGTACCTCCGCAGTGTCTGGCACGTCTCTTCAACGTCGGCTACTAGGTCTTCGGCTCGAGTGGACTTGATAAGAATGTCGTCCACGTACACTTCAACGTTCCTTCCGATCTGGGATCGGAAGACTTTATTCATCATACGCTGGTATGTGGCTCTAGCGTTCTTCAGCCTGAACGGCATGACGGTGTAACAGTAGGTACCGTCTGCCATAATGAAACTGACCTTCTCCTGGTCCTCTGCAGCCAAGGGCACTTGGTGATACCCCTGGTAAGCGTCCAACATGGAAATGAACTCACTGCCAGCTGTCGAGTCCACCATCTGGTCAATCCGAGGCAAGGGATAGCAGTCCTTCGGGCAGACCCTATTGAGGTCCCGAAAGTCGATGCAAATCTACCACTTATTGTTTGGCTTGGGCACTAGTACCATGTTGGCCAGCCAGGCCGGGAACTGCACCTCCCGGATGTGCCCGGCTTCCGTCAACCTCTCGATTTCGGCCCAGATCGCCTTATTTTGCTTGGTGCTGAAGTCCCGCTTCCTCTGCTTCACGGGCCGAGCGTGTGGATATACATGGAGGCGGTGCTCCGCCACCTCCGGTCGGACGCCTTTCAGTTCCTTGACTGATCAGGCAAAAACATCTTGGTTTCGAGCCAAGCATTCCAGCAGGGGCTCCTTCAACTCCTCGGGCAGCCCGGCTGCAATCTTGACTCGGGCGTCTTCCCGATCCGGGAGGAGCTGCACCTCCTCCTTATCCTCATGCAACTCAGACCAAGGGGAGGCTTGAACCATGTTGCAATCAGAGAAGGGGCGTGGAGCCTTGCGGCTTTTTACCTAGACATCGTCCACGTAGCATCTCCGGGCCACTCTTTGGTCGCCCTTGACTTCTCCCACCTTGTCCCCAACTGGGAACTTTACCTTCAGGTAAAAAGTGGAGGTGACGGCCCAGAACTCGTTGAGGGCCGGTCGACCCAGAATGGCGTTGTAGGACGAGGGAGCGTCCACAACCAAAAAAGTGGACCACCGAGTCCTCTTCAGTGGCTCCTCACCCAAGGAGATGGACAGCCTGATCTGACCGATAGGCTGAACCTGATTCCCCGTGAAATCGAACAACGGGGTCGCTACCAGGTCCAACTAGGACCTCTCTATCCTGGTCGAACGCTCTCTTGTAGAGTATGTTGACCGAGCTGCCAGTGTCCACTATGGTGCGGTGGACTTGATAGTTGGCGACGACGGCTGTAATGACCAGCGCGTCATCGTGTGGGACCTCTAGTCCCTGCAGATCCTGGGGCCCAAAACTGATCTGGGGCCCCTCTGCCTGAGCTGAGCTGGTGCCGACCTGGTGGATCTCCAGCCGACGCACCTGTGCCTTCCTGGCACGGTTGGAGTCCCCTCCTATTGGTCCGCCTGAGATGACATGTACACATCCTCGGACAACATTCTGCTGGTTGGCTTGTTCTTCGTCCGTCTCCTCGCCCCCAACCCGGTTCCCCTGAGGGAAGAGGTTGCGAGCAGCTGGGGGGGTTCCTCTAGAGCTCTTCGGCCGCTGGGTCGACATTTGGGTCACCCCGGCCTGCACCTCGCCTGGGAGGCGTCTATCGTCCTCGTCCTCTAGGGGCGGGGGCTCGGCCCCGCCCGGCTTGGCGGCACTCCTCAGTGGTGTGGTCGTGGCTCTGATAGAAGGTGCAGTATAGCCTCCATCGAGCGGGGAAACACCCCTGGGCCACCTGCTGTACATGTCGCCGCTCCATGCCTGCACGCTCGGATGGCCTACGTGGGCTGCGAGTAGGCCCCCCGGGGGCCTAACACCCTGAATGGGATGAGGAGGAGCTGGGATAACCGGCTCCTTACGTGCAGCCTGCGCCTCTTCCACATTGATGTATTTGACAGTCTTGCCGAGAAAGCTATCAAAATCTTTTGGGGGCTTCATGATCAGATAGCAGAAGAACTCCCCATCTTGCAAGCCCTGGGAGAAAGCACTGACCATGACCTCCTAGGTGGCGGTCGGCACGTCTATTGCCACCCCATTAAACCTTTTGATGTAGGCCTTAAGAGTTTCCTTCGGGCCTTGCTTCAGGGCGAACAGATTAAGGCTCGTCCTGTGGTGCCGCCAACTGCTGGCAAAGTGCTGCAGGAACACTCTTTTGAGCTCCTCAAAGCTCGTAATCGACCCCTCGGAGAGTCGGCCGAACCATCTCTGGGCTACACCAGAGAGGGTTGTCAGGAAGGCTCAGCACTTGACGTCTTCCGGATACTGATGAAGCATAGCCATGCTATCGAACTTCATCAGGTGCTCCTCCGGATCCGTGGCTCCCGCGTACTCAGGGACGGTAAAGAAACGAAGGTGGCGGGGCACTGGGTCTTCCAAGACCCAGGGGCAAAGGGACTACGTGCCCATGCAATTGAAGCAGGATCAGCTGGGGCCTTTCCCTTGTCCGGTCGCCTCCCACGCACCGGGTTGGACACTGAGGCTTCTGCTGACACAGAGTGCGCCTCCTCACCTTGGCCTCGGGGGACGATTGCAGGGGGAGGTGCAGAGCCGCCCTCAATCCGAGAGGGCCTCCCTTGTCCTCCCGAGGGTCGATGCGCCACTGGCTCCAGGACCTGAGGCCCCTGACCGGTGGCTTGTGAGGGCCTCTGAGAAGCCCTTTGAGCTCGTGTAGCCATTAGAACCTCATACTCCTCGCGGGAGACCTCCACAGTGAACGAGTTGGGGTCAGCTATCTTCACTTCCGATCAGGCTGCTGGTGTCCCCTCTTCTAGCGCCAAATTTGATCATGTCGCGAAGTGAGTTGGACGCCCCTACAGCTAGGTGGGTCTCCGGGAAGAGCGAGGTCGTTGAAGTGGTCTACCGAATTGGACCGTCTCTAGCCTGCAAGACAAAGACCGTTAGAACCCGCCGGGAAAAATTTCCGGCCAGGCACTCCGACGGTCAAGTCAGTACTCGACGGTGGCGATGGAAAGCAATAAAACAGTATGAACTTGCACTATCGCGCCCGTACCTAGGAAAGGCGGAGTGAGGAGGCTTATATAGCCGAGGAAGCTGACAGCTCATGCCCTGCCTACCACCTGCTGTCATATAGCGAGGACAGGGTGATGCATGCCCAGAGGTGGCAGGATAAAGTGGCATATCCCGTATTAAGGAAAGGGGCACTGTCAGCTTAATGGCTGGCGCAGATAGGCGCCGCTCGGCCTGACACCGGTGTAGGTGGTTGCAGTACGGGGGAACAGGATATGACAGGAAGATCAATACTTCGGCGTGATATCCGTCGTTTGAGACCAGGATGACCTCAGTTCTGCGTCGACCCCGTACGACTTCTAGTAATCTGGTGTCAGGGAGTGGTTGTGCCTACTAGGGCCGACTGAGGGCCTATAAGAATGCCGACTGAGGCACTAAGTGACGAGACCAGCTGAGGGCCTATGAGGGTGTCGACTGGGGCACTAAGTGATGAGGTCGTCAGTGACGCCTACTCCGGTTCGGGCTTACCCGCGGAGTGTGGTCCGCCACGCGTCGACGGGGAGTCATACCTGGAGGGGCGACTAAGCTTGGACCATATCGACTCCGAGGAGCGTGGGCCGCCACGCGTCCGACGGAAGGCCCTGATCCACGCAACACCGATCCAACGGGCCTTTCCGGCCCCTAACCATCTTCCTTCTGACTAGACGCCAGGCTGTCGGGCCAGGCTACACGCAAACTGACCCGGGATCAATATATAAGAAGATGGTGTTTATTCATGGCCATTGATCATGTGTACAGCCGTATAACAATCATTCTCCGAAACAAGATGAAGCAACTTTGCACAAATTTATCTATCTGTCAATTATGCCACCAAGATGAAGCAACTTTTGTTGATTTCCAAACTCCAAGCAAATTAGCTTTAAGGGGGGAAAAGAAATGATGGGACTGTGAGTGGCAAACCTCCCAGAATGTTTAACAAATGCCCACTGATGCCAGCTTGTTCTGCTGAATAACTCAGATCAATGGAATGCTCAAACTATTCAAAGGAAGAAAACTTGAACTTGAGGGAATGTGACTTGCATATAAAAGGTGGGACAGTGGACAGCCGGCCGCCTAGACAGTCCTAGACGCCACATTTTATAACACTGCAATGCAATCTTGAATTTATTTGTCATGAAAAGTATATTGATGTGTGATTCTAAACTACCTAGTTTCTTGGTTTTTTTTGTGGAAAAACCTTTTTGTCTATAGGACGAACGTGGACAGTATATCTTTAACCTGACTCGAACTTTGAATGTATAATATCTTTGTCAATAAGTGTGTTCATGTAGAAAATATTTCATGAGATAATTTTGAAAGGAAGGGTATTGAAATTCAATAAATACTAGTCATTAGCCCTTTTCACGATCCAATAACAAAACTAAACTCTTTGAACTAGATAATAACAAAACGAATGCAAGTTATCATACATACATGTTTCTGAGGTTCGGTAACTATTCAATAAACTGAAACACAGGCAAACTAACATGCTAGCCTTCACAATGACAGGAACAACTACAATAATTTAGGAGGTTTACATATTTCCTAAGGGTGATGCTTTCACATCTCCTTCTAGAAGCTAACTTAAGTTGACCAATGCAAAAATTGAGATCTCTAGGAGGGGACTTACACAATGTGTACAAGGTGGTGGCAGGGTAGTTCCTTTAGATTCCTGGATTACATAATTTCATGAGAAATTTCGATGATGATTAAGCTTTCAGAATAGAATGTCTCAATGGCCTCGATCGCCTGTCTGATTATTCAAATGGGGATTCCCAAGAAATGGTTGTGCGTGCATATTTGGAGCTGCATATCCCTAAATGAAATCAAAACTAGAATATTCAGCCATCTCTGACAGTTATATTCAGAGAAACAGGCTCAGGAATCAGGATACAGCACCCTAACGTTTTTATATTATATTTTATTTGCCTAATCATTGTTGATGTGAAGATAAAAAATATTTCCCACTAACATAAGCACAAAGCACCGTGACGGGAAATGATAGTATTATGAAATTTGCAACAGCAGACTTATATTTATTTTCCATGAATTTATTGTTCATTCATTTCAGTAGACATATTCTGTTGGCTCATCAACGAATCACCAAACTCCAACACAAAGCATTGAAATTGCATACAGTTAAAAAATGAAGAGCAATCTTAGCTAAATTCAATTTGTCATTATTATCCATAAACTTATATTTATTTTTAATTTATATCTTAATGGCGTATTCTCCTCATTTTTCTTCAATAGTGGCCTAAGCAAATGTTTGAAGAGTTTGTGGTTATAAAGATGCAACTTGCAAGGGATTTATATGTGAAACTAGGAAATGCAAGCCTACGATTAAATTTTCTATTTTCATTTTCTAAACAAATCCTATTTTTCCTTTTCTTAGAAAATAACTTTTGAGCATTCTCTATTTTCTCATAAAATGATATTTCCTTTTCTAGAAAATAAATATGGAAATTGTCAACCAAATAATGTTCTTTATTTTCTCAGAAAATGAAAATAAAAAATGTAAAACCAAATGCTCCCTAAGTTTTGCTCTCAACCATAGTTGTTTACATTTACAACATGAAAATTGTATATTTAATCAGTTTAGAATAAAAACTCTCTCTTATGATTGGTTTTAACAATAATTATGTTTTGTTTTTACCATCAATATTCTGTTATGATTTTAACATGCATGCTCAAGAGCTGACTGTTTCAATAACATTACTGGTTGATTACTTTTGTATTATATTTGTGTTCCTTCTATAAATTTTATATCATTCATATCAAGCTATGTACCACTTGTATTAAGTTTCATATTGCACACATATTGAATTCAATATTGCATGTATGATGACCATGTATAAGATGATGCATGCAAAAATATTAAATTGTTGCTTTTCAGTAGCAGCATATGTCAGGACGATACATCTCACTAGATACAACAAGAATTACATTCAAATACAAAATTTAGACAATAGATGTTACCTGATTTAATTGAGAATTGGCATAGAATGAGTGCTGCTGGAAATTGGGCATCGAGGTATCCTGTAATTTAACAAAAAAAACACGTCACGAAAAGTGAGTTTTAATTTTATCAGCTTCTTCCAAAAGATAAATGTCCAGAGTTTAAGATAGTTACTTGATTAAATTGACCCATGCCAAGGAAAGCCTGCTGTTGCATATAGGATGATGTCACTGGAACATTTGGAGATGAAACTGTAGGTGACTTGGGGTCTCCATCATTTGCAGGCAATTCATGATTGCATTCATCCCCAGATTTTGCATCCTTTTTCCATCTTTTAAGAAAATACTTAAGAGGCAACTCCTTGATATTTCTGAAGTCAAGAACCTTCAGCACATGGCAACACTGTATCCCCATAAACTCAAACCTTTTGCAACTGCAGAATGCAGAACAATTGCTGGGGTCAAAGCTAACATAGTGTTCTTTAGGTTGTTCGGGAACAGCAACTCTGTATTCGGATACTGTCTCCCCCTCGCTACAACTAAACAACATACTGTCCATAAACATCTCAAACTCCTTCCTGAATATTTCAAATACCGCAGGTGTATACATATTAGCAGCTTGTTTGAGCAACTTCGAAGCAGGTATTCTGGGAAAGCTTTGACTTGCATGAAAATCAGCTTGTAATTCTGCATATCGATGTTCATCCAACATTCTCTCATACTGTTTGAAAAATGATAAGAGATCTAGCTGAGGACTCAAGCACTTCTTTAGCAAAGTACTCAAGCTTTCAGTCTGTAGTGTGCTTTTTATGTCAGCACAGAAAATGTCTCGGCCATATGGTAAGGCCCATTTTTCTTTATCCTCAATTAATTTGACTAACCATTCATTATTTCTGAGGTCATATTTCTCTAACATTGCAGTCCACGCTAATAAAAACTCTCCCTCTTCCTTGTAATCATAGATGCACTTAGTAAAATCCTTTGAAAAACTTTTTGAACCTTGGAATACATGATTAAGATGTTTAAAAGCATTCTGGTAGACATGCCATACACATTGGCGATAATTAGTTCCAGGCCACACTGTAGCTACTGTCTTAATAATTGCGATAGATTGATCTGTTAATATTGTCTTTGGTTGCTTTCCATGCATCCCAATTTTGAAAGTCTCAAATAACCATCTGAAAGATTCTAGTGATTCATCATACATCAATGCTGCACCAAAGATAGTTGTTTGTTTATGATGATTAACTCCAAGGAACAGTAAAAAAGGCCTACCATACCCATGAATTTTGTAAGTCATGTCCAAGCACACAACATCACCAAAGTAGTTGAAGTCTGCTCTAGATTTTGCATCAGCCCAGAAAATGTTAGTTAACTTATCATCCTCATCAACTTGAATAGCATAAAAAAAGGAGGGATCATCAAGCTGCATGCTCTGAAGATACTTCAACACAGCTCCAGCATCACCCATTTGCATGGCCTTCATGCGTTTTGATCGGAGATTATTTTTGTAATCTGCAGGAAGAAACTTGACATTTCTAGGGCCACCAATTGGCCTTGGTGCACTCTCATTGGTAGATTTTGGAGTTGCTCCAGAATCATCAGAAAAATCTGCTTCAGCAGCCTGAAGCTCAATGGTTATTCGTTGAGACCTTAACATGTGGGTTGTCGAAGGAGGTGCTGGTTGGTGATTGTGGTCTGCAACAAATTCTGTCACTCTGTATTTACTATTTGGAGTTATTTTAATTGTCATTCGTGCAGGGCACCCAATTCTTGTTTCTGGTCTGGGTCTCTTGACTTCCTTAGCTCCCTTTTTGTCCTTACGGAAACCTTGTCTAGAGCAAACAAAGGTTCTAGACCTGGTAATGTTTTCAGACGATTTACCAGATGAACTTTTTCTCACACTAAAACCTATCTGTCCTGCATACTTATTGTAAAATTCATATGCCTTTTCTTCACTTTCAAATTCCATGTCAATTTCAGGTACCAACTTAGCTATTGGAACCTCGTCCACAGGGCCATTTGAATTAATCATTCTCCTCATTTTGCCCTGTTTGTATAAACTCTATAATGGTCCATCAGATAAAATAATAACAAAAGGATTAAAAGAAACAAGTAAATTGATAGAAAAGTGATCACAAGTCCCCAAAACCAAATGCTAACATAGATGAACTTCATGAAGGTGCTGCATCAATCCAAACTTTCTACTGAGAGAAGCAAAATACCAAAGCCACAAATTCTGGTCCTACTTCAATACAGTTTCTTTTTATTGATTGCCAGGCCAGACACCGGGGTTGCATCCTGTGTACCCGGGCCAGTACTAACCTTGCATAGCCCAAAGGACTAAGCCCACCGCAAGCCATGAATCAAGGCCCTATTTGTATAAATTAATGATATTTATAAATATTAAATATTTTATATAGCATTTAAAAATTACCAATTTTAATAATATTAATTTGCATTTTCAAATATTTTTGATAAATTTTTTCCTTTTTTTTTTAAATATCAATTCCAACATTGAGATTTTAATTAACCAAATTTATAAAAAAAAATTGATTTTTAAATTCTTTTCTAATTTTTAAAAATGTTCACTTCTAAATAATTTTTAATTATTAAATTAAATTATTGGGAGCAAAGTGGAGCCCAATCCACCACGTTTCGGCCAACATAGGCATGGGTCACTCGTGCTCGGGTTTGTGCTAGGCAAGGTACACACCTTTTCCGAGTCATATCTGTCATGGAAAAGATGCCCTAAGGGTCCATGCTATGCCAGCTCAAGCAGTACCCATTGACACCACAAGTTAAATATATTATTTGACAAATTTAACATGGTATTCTAATCAAATTATCAAATCATGGAAGTTTCCAAAAACTAAAGCTAATTTATATTGCTTGGTAGTAAATTTAAAAAAATACTAATTTATTTTTGTAAGTGAAGCATAAAATGTAACAGTAAAATGATAAATAGATCACCTTTGTCAGCTCTTTTTCAATATGTTCATTTGGTTATAACATTTTGAAAGTTGGACCAAAATTCGAATCACTAAGACTAATAAGTTGATGGTTCAACCATCTAAACTAATAGAACCGATCGACCTAAAAAATTATATCATAATCAAGGTTTAAAATCTCGACCCGTGCTTAGGTTTCGGTCCCAGACCGAAACGATACGATTTCAGTACCGTATCGTGTCGTGCCAATACGGGTTCGGTACTGTATCGTGCTGTGTCAATACGGTTTCGATATATATATATATAATTTAAAAATAAGTTGTATATTAATTTTATATAACTTGATAGCATACCTTTCTCAAAACTTCTGACATAAAGAACAAGCAATCTAAAGTATTTCCTAGACAAAGATTAGACATTCAAATCAACAAAAATGTGTTTCATATGCTTAAGAACCAAGAATCTAAAAATAGAGAGCTAAGTAGGTTAATATCCATAGTTCAAAATCAAAAAATTGATTCTCAGTTAAAAAAAAGTTATTATCTATAATAACTATATAAATTAACACAAAGATCATACTTTATATATAATAATTATATAAATTATTTATTTATTTACATAATATATAATTATAGTTTATAAATATTTTAAATAATATATATTAAATATTATAGTTTATATACATATAGCTTATATTGCATTCTAAAATTAAATTTATTTAAATTTTTTAATATATTTTTAATTTTGTTAACAATTAATTTTTTAGAATTATTTATAAAATTTTAAAATTATTTTAAATATTTTTATAAAATTATAATCTATTTTATTTTATAAAAATTATTTAAAGTTTGATTTTTAAATTATTTTAAATTATATAACTATATATAATATAAATTATCTATTTTTTGCTTTAATTTTTTATATTTTTAATAAAAATAATAAAATTATATATTATAATTATATTAATTAATTAACAGTTTATTTTATTAATTATTAATTTATAATTATTAATTTATATAATATATAAACAGTTTATTTTATTAATTATTAATTTATATAATATATAATATATACTTATAATTTATATAATAATTAATTAAAACTAGAAATTATATATATAATATAATATTTTTTATTAAAACTTTTAATAAAATCCTATTTTTCCTCTTGATTCCCAATTCCTAACTCATGTTTCTGCCTACTCCTCTCGCGACTCTGCCACCTACTCCTTTCCACACAATTTTTTTCTTGCCTCACTGCCGCTACTAATCTCTCACCGATGGCCTTGCCAAGCTAATCTTTCACCGATGCTTCTAGTTAAGTCTACATCCCCAAATTGATTCCTTCTTCCTTCCGTTGTGTGCAAGTGATGCACACGATGACGCATACGAAATTTTTGGGCGTGCTGTACCAATCCCATGTCAGAACGCTAAAAACTATCCTTTTCGGCACAGCTTGAGATTTCATTCCTCGATCATAATATAATTTTATACTTCAATATATATTATAATTTATAGGGATCAAATAAAAATAGCAAATAAAATAGCAAAGGAGTGAAAAAATATTTTAAAATATACAATGTTTGCATACAATTATATACAATAGAATAAATTATACAAAATAGAATATAAATAATTCAATACAATGCCCTAATAATAGTTAATTGAAAGAAGAAAAAAAGAAAAAAAAACATTAATAGTAGGAAACTCACACGATTTGAAAAAGTGACCAATCAATACAAATAGAGAATACACGAGAAGCCAAATCGAATACAACTATATAGCACTTTTTCCATTTTTATTGGATTTGAGGCAAATTGGACCAACTAACAAGTCATCAGTTCCCAATATAATAAATTGAACCAACTAGTCAACCTGTTATTTGATCATGGGAATATCATCCTCAATGTTCATAGTTTGACTCTTGTTTTATTGAACTAATAGTTCATACGCTATTCTTATAATTTAGATCCAAATTAACTTTTGTTGAGAACCTAATTGTTAAAGAGAATTAGACTTCATCGTAAATATACCAACATTAAGAGTGTGGAAGTAAAATGATAAAATATCTTTATCAAGGTAGAGATGACTAATTAGGGAGAATAAGACCCTAACAATTTCCCTATTACATGGTAACAAAAACAAAGTGATCCTAAGGGCACCTTCCACATATCACCTGTTAGGATGTATACTAAAAGTCTTGCTTTTGGTTAGAATACATTTACATTTTAAAGAGAACACAAAATCACACAGTGCATATTTATATTAGTATGTGTACAAAATGTCTCATACTTGGCATTGTAGATAACATGGTGCGTGGTGTCGCACAGAAGATCATGTTATCATGTTCCTTACAGAAGTATAAGAACGAGGCTCACAACCGAGATGAAGTTGGACAAACCATCGGGATGGTTGTAGTGTAATTAGGTGTGGTTTGTCTTAACCGTAGAATTATACTAGTGCACTTTGTGTGCATTGAGTAGGACCAAAAGAGAGGTCATCCAATTTTGTATTAACTTCATAAATTGGATTAGACCTCGGATTATATTATAGAGTACGATCTCTAAATCCCGAAATAATAACGGGCGCATGTAGTTAATTAATTATTACTTTGATTTACCAGGGCGAGATCTATTCAATTAGATCAATAGGCCCAGTAAGTTGGGTAATAATTTTATCTGCATGGTGTGCCGTTGATTATTGACGGAATTCGTGTCCTGGTGAGTCAGGATGATGATGCCCCCTTGATGAGCTCAAAAGGATTGTCATATCAAATCTTGCAAGTGGACTATGGTCCGACATGATGAAAAGGTTGAGTGGTACTAATCAAGGATCAAGAGGATAATTAATTTAATTGTCAGTAATTTAAATTAATTATCGGGCATTCGATATCTTAAACACGGGGAGATGGACGACTCATAATAGGTGGAGCCCATATGAAAATATGAGGGTTGGTGAGGAAGTTCAATGGGATCTTTTAGTGGAATGAATCTCCATTAATGGATCGGGTTTAGATCCATTAGCGGGCCAAGAACCAACTCCTCCTCATGGTCCCTATCTTAGCCCTATAAATACCCCATAGGAGTCATGATACAAGGCTAATGATTAAGGAATTAATCCAATTAATCACCCAATTAATCTCTTCCTCTCTTCCTCCCTCTATCTCTCTCCTAGGTTTTTGAAGTAGCCGGCGGTGGAAAAGGAGGAGAGGGACTTCTTCTCCTCTCCTCTCAACTCTCATCTTCTTCAAGGGCTTGGGCAAGGAAGAAGGAGGTCTTCACCGACATCTTCCTTGGCCGGAGAGAGCCCGCGAAGGAGAACCGGCAGCAACTTCCCTTCTTGCTTGGCCAGCGGCGAAAATTGAAGAAGGAGGTTCCTTCTTCTTCTAAGGTGGTCGGCGGTGGTTACAAGCAAGAGGAGGAGGGAGCACTTTCTTCCAAGTTGATCGCCGACGACTGCAAAGGGTCTTCCTTTGTTTGGTCGGCAGCGCAAGGGAAGAAGGAGACGAATTCTTCCAAGGTGGCCGGCAGCGATTCCTTCCTTCGGGTGGGCGGCGGCGCAAGGTGAAGAAAAGGGGAGGAAGACTTCTTCTAAGGGTGCCGGCGGGGATTCATCTTCTTTGGTGATCGCCGGCGCAAGGAGAAGAAGAAAAAGGAGCTCTTCCAAGGTGGTCGGCAGTGATCTTCTCTTGAAGATTGGCCGGCGGTGAGCTTGGGAAGAGCTAGGGTTTTGGCTAGGGTGTGCATGAGGGAGAAGGGCTCTTCTCCTTCACTCTATCACCTTCTTCCTTGAAGGGTGGCCGACGGGAGCTAAACCCTAACCCTAGGGTTTTGCGTTGGCACAAAGAAAGGAAGAAGAAAGGTGATCAATTGCGAGCCTTGGTGACTCCGCGTCTTGGTAGCTCGTCACCCACACAACGTCCAAGAGGGGAGGGTCATAAGGTAGAAGACTACGAGGTAAACGGTGAGGTATATCTCTTCCTAGCTCCGTCTTTGTTTTGCTTTGATTATTGTTTTCATTGCATGTGGTTAATTAATTATCGTAGATTAATTACTTGTTAATTAATATGATAATTAATTATGTCATGGACCCCAAGATAAACACAAAAACCGGCGATCCATTCGTCGTCTTTTCCGCAGTTAATTAATCTGGAAAGTTACAAAGCCTTAACCTTGGTTTTGGCTAAGTTGTGACTTGGATTAATCAACACGACTATGAGACGGTCGTTTGGGAGACGGGTCTCTATTCGGATTAAATTTAATCCGTAGACATAGAGAGGTCTCTCATGTTCGACCCCGTGGTTGCCTAGGAAACCCTCAAGTCATACAAGGGTTTACACCCAACATCACCTTGGATGAATATGCGTGAACTCCATCCGCCAGCTCCTCGCTCCTCTATTCTATGACCGTACTACATGCATGAACCAATCCTTTGTGTAGCTGGATCTACGAGCTCATTACATTGCCCTTTAGTGAATCCTCCGAGCAATGAGTATCAATGGCATTGTAAGCCTTTGTGTTTGTCACCAACCAAACAAACCATAAGATCATTCTCATGCAAACCTACTATGCATCCAATTCTATGAGTATTGCTCTAGTAGATGGGTAACTCTTATTTTGTTCAGGGCATTGGTTAGGTTACCCATACTTCATTTTTATTTGCAAACTCACTAAGTTATTAACTTGTTTAGTAACCCTCACTATTAATAAATTGCTTTATTCATAATTCATAGGTTGTGAGAGTGCTTGATACAAGGTAAAAGTGTTGAGGATTGTATCAATCAATCCCACTCGATTCAAAATCCACATCCTTCTCTAGAAGAGAATTCTAGCCTCAAAAGTCTAAAAACAATTAAAAAATAATTTTAATTAATCTAATCTCTTGAATGTGAGTCCCTTTAATTACGAAACCATGTTTGATCTCCATTTCCTCCCGATAACTATAAGCATGAATATGCACATTTTTTCCTTAGAATATTCCAATATTTATCCAAGTCGCGTCTATTCCAAGTTTGCTTTAAATACTTCATTACCAGCACAAATAACAATCTAGAATTGCATGACTTTTCTATCAAAAAGTGTTATAAATTCTTGATTTAAAAAATGTTATATTCCTAATTTAAAAATGGTTATAAATTATTTTTTAGTTTTTCTTCCTTTTATGCTGAAATTAGAACTCAGTTCAGTTTAGAGTGTATTACAGCTTTGAGATGTAAGAATGTTAAAGAACATTTTTCTCATGCATTTCAATTCTTCCTTTAGCCAATGTATCCATTACCAAGCTTCATGTCCTCATACACCGCAATACAATGGTGTTGTTGAGAGAAAAAAATAACTAGCTAGTTAAAATGGTTGATACTTTATTACTTTAAATGAGAGTTCCTCTTTTAGGATGATGTTATTTCACCGCATGCTACTTTAAAAATTGCATGGCTTTTTCCAAGTCTTGCTTGATAGTTAAATCCTGTTTAGAATTCTTTTCACTTATGACACTCAAATTACGTCCCCCTC
Organism: Boesenbergia rotunda; assembly: GCA_024364735.1. Taxonomy (NCBI): domain Eukaryota; kingdom Viridiplantae; phylum Streptophyta; class Magnoliopsida; order Zingiberales; family Zingiberaceae; genus Boesenbergia; species Boesenbergia rotunda. The sequence continues at coordinate 27,617 of JAGFNQ010004581.1, read as the reverse complement.
ATGTCTTCAGGTGTACTTGTTTTGTTCATCATTTGTCTCTAAAAATAAATTCTCCTTATTTGTCAAGTGAACTTTCTAGGTTACTCTTGCATGTAGAATGGACATTGACTTTACTCCTCTGAATTGCCACAAGCTTTTATTTTTGCAATTTTAAAGTTCTATAGTCTACTCCCTTATTCTACACCATCTACTCACGAGTTTGTTGTGAATATTTTTCATTTTTTTACTCTATTTTTTCCAAATTTACTCTATTATTGATCCCTATTTCACTATTATCTCTCATAGAGGTAGCAAAGCTAGAGCCTCAACCATTTAAGACATAGAAGATCCAAATGTAAGCCTATCACAGCCACTCCTCGAGACCACTGCTCTTCCAGCATCATATGTTGTCTTGGATCCTCTCCCTGAACTTGATCTTCCTATTGCTCCAAGAGTACTCATAACTGTAGCAACTCACATCCTTAATCTTGATTCATTTTTTATGCTACCTTGTCTCCACACAATTATACTTTTGTTAGATTGTATTAAGATTCCCAAATAATCCGAAAAGCTATAGCTAATCTATGGTGGAGACGAACTATGATTGATGAGGTTACAACATTGCATTCTAATGACAGTTTGGAGATGATTCCTCCTAGAAAATCCATCATCAGGTGTAAATAGATATCAAAATATCAGCGAATTGTATACTGGAAGTAAAAGGGTATACATATATATGTAATATTGACTGCGTGGATACATCCTCTCTTAATGCTAAGATTCCCTCAATTCACTTCTTTCTTATTTTAGCAATTATACCTTAGTTGTCACTTTATCAATTAGATATTAAAATATTTTCCTACATGGTGATCTAGATAAAAAGCAATACATTGATCAACTCCTAGGTTTGTTGCTCATAGGAGACAAATTTGATTGCACAAGCTGAAGAAATTTCTATATGGATCGAAGCAATTTCCAGAGTATCATTTGGAAATTTTAACAGTCAATTTCCTGAGTTTAGGATGATCAAAAGCAAACCAAATAACTCAATATCTTATCTCAATCTAAATGATTAACGAGGTTTTTCCAACCTCGGGCGACCGGACCGGCCCCACGGAAGTTTTCCACCGGCCGCCAAGGTAAATCGGGAAGCGCTCGCGGTGGGCGGTCTAAAAGCCCAGCGTCCCAGAATTCACACCCCATTTGAAGGAAAAATTCCTGCAAATATGTCGTAGCTGGGGATCAAACCGCGGATGCCTGGGATAGTGACTAGTCGCCCTACCGCTGCACCATAGCCCCGGGGGCAATATCTTATCTCAATCTAGAGCTTTATGTTGACATGAAATTTTAACAGTCAATTTCCTGAGTTTAGGATGATCAAAGGCAAACCAAATAACTCAATATCTTATCTCAATCTAAATGATTAACGAGGTTTTTCCAACCTCGGGCAACCGGACCGGCCTCACGGAAGTTTCCCACCGCCCACCAGGGTAAATCGAGAAGTCACCCTACCACTGCACCATAGCCCCGGGGGCAATATCTTATCTCAATCTAGAGCTTTATGTTGATGGCATTATTACTATGCAATGGAAATCACAAAGACAAAAGCATGTCTTCGTCAACAATCTCAAACTAAGGGATTAGGCAATATAAAGTACTTCAATTACATAGATGGCGGCATGGTGGCAAAAGGTGATTCACTTGCCCCTAGCGCCCCCACCAACCCATCCCAAGGCAACACGAAGGAGGTAAACCACGGGGCTACTAGCCCGGACGGACAGTGACTAGCGTATACGGGAGGGCAGACACCTGGCTTTGCTAGGATTTGACTACTTCAATGACAGAGATTGTTCATTAGTAGGAGGGAGGAAGCATTTATATAAGTATTCCATTCATATAGATCCTAATTCTAGATTAATCTGAGACAAAGGGAGCTATTATCTGACCTATACAATCAAAAAAGAATAGTTGGAAAGTTAAACAATCTAATTGTTACTAGAATTTCTTCCACACAAGCACAAAAGAATAGTTGGAAAGTGCAACTTTATTATTACCAGACTACTTTTTTGTTGTGTGCAATCAATTCCTTGAGCTCCATGTCATGGCCATTGGAAAGTAGACCTAAGGATTCTTTAATATTTTTTCAGAATGATCCAGGAAAAGAGCTTCAATACTATAATCATATCCATCTACAAATCGGTATACTGATGTAGATTGAGAAGGCCCTCCCATAAAGATCCACATCAGGAATATTGTGTTTTCAGAGATAATCTGATATCTTAAAAAAGTCTTTTAAAAAAAAGAGTAAACTATAGAAGATAAACCAAGTGCAAGCTAGAGTTAGATCGATGGCCCTTATTGTGTTTTCAGAGATAATCTGATATCTTAAAAAAAGTCTTTTAAAAAAAAGAGTAAACTATTGAAGCTAAACCAAGTGCAAGCTAGAGTTAGATCGATGGTTAGGTTTTTTTTGTCTTAGAGTTAGATCGATGGCCCTTCCTACATGAGGGCTTATGTAACTTATACACTTAATGGTTGAGTTAGGTAATGGCCTAAATTAGGTAATGCTCCTTTGGCGAGTTAATGAAATTATTGTAATAATCGTGTTGTCACGCACATTACTTCTAATCTTGTCGTTCATGAGAACACAAAATATAATAATTGTTACTTGTTCAAGAAAAAGTGTAACATAAGAAGCCCACACCTCTTTTTTAGTTATAATTCTCAGTTTGTGAAATTGCTATCTTTGAAAGATTTTCAAGTTGAGTATATTGGTAATAAGCTAGAGTTTTGCAATATTTTTGAACCATTTCAAGGGGATTATTGATGATCTAATAGGAAATATAATGAAACTTAATCGTAAATATAAATTAGGGGTGTAATGGAAAATAATAATGTTAATGTATATTATGAAAAGGGAACTCGCCAAGTAGAATAGGACCCTAATAATTTCCCCAATGAAAGTTTATATGGAACAAAGATATAATTTATCATAGACTTCCAAGTTCGAATCAACTGTCTAGAATTGACTGAGATTAAACGAGATTGATCAACCTTTGTAAACCCAAATAAACCAGATAATCAGTCAAATAACATGATGAATTCCCAGGCATGGGAATTGATATAAACTCCTCATCCTATATATTAGAACCTTCAGAACTTTGAAGCAAACATGAATCGTAACAAAAGGAGGGTGAAGTTTAGAGATATACACACTGGCGATAAATATAGAAATCTAGAACTTTGATCATTTTTCATTCGCAATTTTGCATATTTATCTTCTTAAGTTTTGTCTTTGTTATATCTAACATAGAATTTGTACTTTATAATACATTATAGTTTATTTTTCAAATTTCTTGAATACCAGATTTGGATTATTAATTCTGGTAGTGGCTTGATGAACAGTTCAAGTAGTCAGCATCTAATCTTAAGTTTATGGTGTTTCAGTCTTCAATATCATATACTAGTTTTCTTTCGCTCACATCAACTGATCCTACAAGTTGCTTCAAGACATTGAAGCATTATCACATATTGTCAGTTTCCTCAAAATGCTGTTTAACTATTTGCTTTGTTTCAACAATTTGGAGGTTCCAATCTGTCTATTCAAGAAAATTCCCACTGCATCTACGTTTAACATGCATCCAGTTAGTGTGCATAGTTCCAGTTATGATTTGTTCAGCCTTATATGTCAATATGCAAGTTGCAAATCTACTGATTAAGCAAAGTTGAAAAGTCATATTGGATTTATTTACTCATGCCATTCACATTGTCATTTCCATCTCTAATGTTTGAATTGCAACCTTTGGCTAGTTGCCCTAGTATATTGGAACTATTGTTTTAAAGTCCTCTTAAGAACATTCTAGTAGCATTTCGAATGCTGACTTATCTTTGGACAGTTAATATACCATGTTAATGGTGTCAACCATATTATGAGATTGTAATTCAAACAGATCTTTTGATCTCATGGTGCCAAGAAGCCTGTGACCTAAATCCAAAATAGGATAAGCAAGGGCTGATGTCTTACGTACAATTTGAACCTAACTTATATCACCATTGGTAAATAGGATTTCAATCCTTATAATCTTGATTTGAAAAAATATATTCACATTTTACAGCAACATGTTGTGAAAAGTAAAGCGATTAGCATACCATAATATTCTTTTATTATATGAGATACCTTTAACTTCTGTTAATTAAATCCATCTCGAGTATTACTATTTGCTACACAAAATACAATGTGTTTATGATTAGATTGAATTGTTCATTTAACATATGAATGATTTTATGCTGCATGATATTAGAATGATGAAAAGTTTGAATACTTGTAAGAATAATAGATATGGAAAGTTAATAGACAAATAAAACTTCCAAAAGAAACAATTTTTGTGTTGTAGAATCTTATGATACGACTCTTGACAATATGATCCTATCAAATCCCACCATTTTTATGTTGCAGAATCTCAATTCTGGCAATCTCGCTCTCAACTGTAACTCACTAAGCCATTACATGTTGCTAAAGAAACCTACCAATAGTCTCCTGAGATCCAAGGTTCATTTCTCTAGCAGGTTATCAATAAAGGTCCAGTTTTGTATGGTCGATAGAAGGAAAAGTTGCAAGTATAGGTAAAAAAGATTTGAATGACCAAGTCACATTCACAAGCACATATATCAACAAATTATTAGCTTCTGCCTTCCAAAATGACAAAGAAAAGCATGCCTGGTTTAGAGAAATAGAAATCATGTTTGAAGTGCAAGGTAAGGAAATCATGCAGGAGCACAAGCCAGCAACATTCAAAAGGAAGAAAGAAAAAGTTTAGCAGTACCTTCGTCCAAGCAATGCCACATGCATTACAAAGGGTCCTCGGTCCATCAGGCCCACGGCGCATATGTGGTGTTGCATTCGCGTTGATGCCACATCGAAGGCATCTGAACAAGTTAAAAGTATAACTGTAGGGATTCATTCAAATTAAGTACAGAACAGAGATAAAACATTACTCTTCTATCACGCATGCATCGACTGAAACTCTAGAGTTAAAAGTATTTCATCATTTGCCAAAAAAAAAATAATAATAATAATACTTAGTGGCATCACATTGACTTGCAAGAAACAAAAAACGAACATATCATGGAAGTCTGACACATTCGCTTTTACACACCTGGAAGGACCCTCGGACCTGTCTCCGTTGGTATCATCGTGTAGCTCAAGGTCCTGCTCCTGCTCGAATTGCATCTGCAGATGGCCGTCGCCGACGCTACTCCCACCGTGGTAGGACATCACTGGATCTTCCAGCACCTTGTCATCGACGAACAATATACACCTCTCTCGTGCGACTCATATCCGCAGAAGAAATTGTGATAAGAGAAAGGGATTTCAATCTAAAATTTCTCGGGGCGAAAGGGTTTCTTCAAGCAAACGAATTTCCGATGCCCGAATCGAGTCCTAACAAGAACTAACCATGCTTTGATCTATTGGAATTTAGCCGTTACCAACGGTGTAAAGCCCGAAAGAAGCACGAAGAGGAGGAAGAGGAGACGACGGTGGAAACGGAGGCGGGGTGGGGAAATGGGATCGGCTGCGAAGAGTAGGGCATGGCAACGCCAAACCGCTGTGATGAGAACACCCAGAGTATGACACGTTTCCTAAGTGAACGAGTTCCAAATTTTGGCTCAGTTTGGTTTCTTTGTTTTTATTAGATTTATTATGGAGTTTACCTTTAAAATTAAGAGAAAATTTTCATAAACTCCCTATTGTTAAATTCATCTTTGTATATAGTCCCCACTCAAGTTTTTCTTTGTATGCAGTCCCTAATGAGATTGACAAGACAGTTTGATGAGTATTATTTGAAGAAAGTTAAGTATAAAAGTTAGAAATTTGAGTATGTAAGGTTGCATCCACCACATCAAGAAACTGTGTACTCAATTTTCACTCTTTTATACTCAAGTTTCACTTTTTTATACTCAATTTTCACTGATGTATACTCAATTTTCACTCTTTTATACTCAATCCATTAGAGAATGAATGCAAAGGAAATCTCAAATGGGGAGTGCATGCAAAGATCAAATGGGGATTAGGGAGTTTTCTGTAATTTACCATTAAATTAATCGTAAATTGTCTTTAAATCCCGAATTGAATTTTAAATTTTATCCTCAGTCCCTATGTCAGAAAAAGTTATTTTTACTCCCTACATGTAAAATTTCATTTACTTCAGCTCCCTAATAAATATTGTTTTACTTAATTGCCCTTATTATTTTTAGTAAAAAAAGTCCAAAATGAGGTATAGTTCCTCCTAAATTCAGTATCATATAATTAAAATCTAGTATATTCTCTATCAAATTAATTACCACACTTTTATACGTATAAAAAGTCTAGGAAGAAGTATAATTCTTCCTAAATTCAGTATATTTCAATTAGAATTTAGTATATGTGTCTATCAAATTGAGCACAATTTTTTTCCACCAGACCAATTGATTAGGAGTTCATACCTAATTGTCCTTATTATTTTTAAGTATAAAAAGTCCAAAATAAGGTATAGTTCCTCTTAAATTCAATATCATATAATTAAAATCTAATATATTTTCTATCAAATTAAGTACCACACTTTTTATATGTATAAAAAGTCCAAAAAAAAGTATAATTCTTCCTAAATTCAATATATTTAAATTAGAATTTAGTATATGTTCTTTCAAATTTAGCATAATTTTTTTCCCACCGGATCAATTGATTAGGAGTTCATACCAATTGATTAGCTTAGAATGAATTGATTAGGCCATACTCAATTTGATATAAAATATACTGAATTTTAGTTAAATTATGCTGAATTTAAAAAGAATTATACTTGATTTCAAACTTTTTGTACCTAAAAAATTGAAGGGTAATTCAGTAAATCTGTAGTTGAAATATATGAAACATTGCATGTAGGATAAGTTCGAGAATCGATACACAGGATCGATTGGGTCAGATCGATCGTAGGATCATCGAAAATGTACGATCTATCAAAAAAAAATGAAAAAAATAAATATTAACAAAATAAAAAATCACGTAACCAAAAATATAAAAAATAAAAAACTATAATAATAACATAAAGACTCATCATAGAAAAAAATAAAAAATATTATTAATCAAAAACTAACTAAAAAAATTAAATAGATATTAAATAATCTAAAAATAAACTAACGATGTAAAAGATAAAAAAATAATAAAAAGATTATAATCTTCTGGCTCTGAAAAGGATAATCTTAAAACTAACTTGTAGATCTTTGAACGAGTTTCAATTTATATATTATGGTCAATCCGAGTCAAAGTTATGACCTCTTAAGCTTTATCATCTGTTCATTCTGTTCATCCTGTCCGATCTATACGATTCTGTGATCTAGATTGGATCTGTAAAAACGATTCTGCATTCTGGATCGCTGGTAGATCTAGGATCGTACATCTACATCCAGATCGCGTTCTGCAAACTATTAATGAAACAAATATTTTCTGACGCAGGAACTGAAGAGAAAGTTAAGTTTACATACAGAGAGTTTAGGATAATTTTTCCTTAATTAAATCCATAATAAAATTTGAAAATATTAATAAATTTAGTATGAATGTATTAAACTTATAACAACAATTTCAACTATTATAATACAATATTTAATTTTAATGTTAAATATAGTGCAGATGGATTAATCAACTTCTATAATATAATAATTGTCTTATTTTAGTTATTTTTTTTCCTGGAAGGATCCGAAGGAAATTTTAAAAACAAATAGTGATGATTTTAGAAGTAATCTATAGATAAATTATAGACCATGAAATAAAAATGAGAAGTTCAAAATCATATAAAAAGACATAAAGATTAATTTATCAATAAATTGTTCAAAAATCCCTAATCACAGTTGAAAATTTGTCCTCATTCTCTATGTCAAAGAAAAGTCACCCTCACTCCTTGACCAAACTTATTTATTTATTTTAGCTCCCTAATAACTATTAATTTACCCAATTACTCTCAGTTTTAATTAAACCCCACTAATACCTATTCTTTCTGTCCCAATTGTCAATGTCAACTTCTACCCTAAACCATCGACGAGCATGCCCATTGAATTCAATCAACCTTGAAGGCCAAAATCGGAGCAGCGACTGGACCATTGAAGTGAAGAAGTGCCTTATTTTGTTCAAACGAAGGGAAAATCGGTGAACAAGAGAAGAAGGTATGATTTTTTCCATTCAAAGTGCACTTTTTATGAGTGAATTTGTGTTTGATCTTTTTCTATTGAATGGTTTCATAAGATTTGGGGTTTAGTTTTCTAATTGAGTTTATGTTTTTTGCAAGTTGTCAATTTCATGTCCAATATTTAGGGTTTAGTTTTTTGTGTTTAATTTTTTTTGATTGAATGATTTCATGAGTTTGAGGTCTAGGTTTCTGATTGGGTTTGTGTTTTTTGGCTGGCTGTTGATTTCATGCCCAATATTTAGAGTTTAGTTTTTTGTATTTGATCTTTATCGATTGAATGATTCCATGAGATTTGAGGTTTAGTTTTCTAATTGGGTTTGTATTTTTGGCAGGCTACTGATTTCATACCCAATATTTAGGATTTAGTTTTTTGATTGTGTTTGTATTTATATATTTCCATTATGGAATGATTATTTGAAAATGTTGTGACCTTATCGTTCTAGCTAAAGGGGGGTGAATAGCTAATCTTCGATTCTTCTTCCTACACGTGTTAGCAAGCGCAAGCGGAATAACAAAAACTAAACAAAACAATGCTAACACATCACCTTTACGTGGTTCGGAGATGAACCTCCTACTCCACGGTTATCCATAAGGTGGACGATCCCGATCCGTCGGTGGATGACTCCCCGGAAGACCTCCGGCTAGCTCGTTTAGCTCCTTGTGGGTGGAGAAACCTCGCCACAATCCAGACAACACTTCTAAGCACAAAGACTACTAATTGGCCTTTAACCAACGCCAATTTTGTCAAAAACTCTCAGCCAAAACCGAGCCCCTTTAAATAGTCCTCTATGCTAAAATGACTGTTACCAGTCGACTGGTCCTAGGGCAGTCGACTGGTCTCACTCAAATTCGAACATTATAGCCTAACGTTTGAATTTAAGCAGCCATCAGTCGATTGGTCCATGGGCAGTCGACTGATCTTTCTATGGATTTTGTCAGTCGACTGCCCTAGTACCAGTCGACTGATCCACTTCTAAACCTAAGGTTTCCCTTCCCGAGTACACTTCCCTCAGCACTCGAACGCTAGGATTTCCCGAGTATATTTCCCTCAGCACTTAACCCCTCACAACTCAGTTGACTCTTCATCCAGTAGCCTCGATTTGTTGCCTTCAAGCCCTCTTCGTCTTTTGCTCTCGTCCCTCAGATGCACACACAAGCCCACGCCTTGCCTCCATGTCATCCTTCTCGTATGCCTCGAAGTTCGCTTCTTTCGGCTCATCGTTCCTGCTCTAGCAGCCTCCATCTGTTGCCTTCAAGCCCTCTTCGACTTTGGCTCTTGTCCCTCAGATGCGCACTCAAGCCCTCGGCTTGCCTCCATGCCATCCTTCACGTATACCTCGAAGTTCGCTTCCCTCGGCTCATCGTCCCTGCTTTGTCCATGGTCCCTCGGATGCATGCAAGCCCTCGGCTTATCTCCCATGTCATCCTTCACCAGTCCCGAAGCCGTCCAGCTAAGTCCATGTGTATCCTGCAAACCTGCACACTCAAATACACATATTAAATACACGGGTAAACCTAACTTAAACCCTTTACCCATGTAAGATGTGTATACTGAAAGACATGATTACTTTATATGAACATCTTCATTTTGAAAAGAGAATCACAACTGCACTAGATGCCTGTTTATATTAGTACATGCATGAAGTCCTTTACTACGCATTGTAGATAACATGGTGTATGATGTTACACGGAAGATCATGTTATCAGCCCCCTTGCCTAGTATAAGTATAGACTCACAACCGAGATGGAATTGGACAAACCATCGGAATGGTTGTAGTGTAATTAGGTGTGGTTGGTCTTGACCATAGAATTATACTAGTGTGCTTTGAGTACATTGAGCAGGACCAAAACTCGAGGTTATCCAATTTATACTGACTCGATAATTGGATAGGACCTCAGTCTTTATTATGGAGTATGATCCTTTAATCCCGATATAATAACGGACATATATTATTAACTATTATTTCTTTGATTTACCAATGGACGAGATCTATTCTGTTAGATCGATAGGCCCGGTAAGTTGGGAGATAATATTAATAATATGATGTGTCGTTGATTATTGACGGAATCCGTATCCTGGTGAGTCGGGTTGATGATGCCCCCTTGATAAGCTCAAAAGGTTCATCATGCTAAACCCTACAGGTGGATTTGATCGGCATGATGATAAGGTTGAGTGGTACTAGTCAAGGACTCAGAAGTTAATTAATTTGAATTGTCAGTAATTTAAATTAATTAACGGGCATTCGAGATCTTAAACACGGGGATGGACGACTCGTAATATGTGGAGCCCATATGAAAATATGAGGGTTGGTGAGGAAGTTCAATTAAGATCCTTTAGTGGAATGAATCTTAATTAATGGATCGGGTTTAGATCCATTGGTGGGCCAAGATCCAACTCCTCCTCTTAGTCCCTGCCTTAGCCCTATATATACCCCATGGAATTAAGAGACCAAAGTTAATGAATCAATCACCAAAAACCCTAGCCTTTCCTCTCTCTCCCTCCTCTCTCCTATGTTAGCCAGCGGCAAAGGAAAAGAGAAGATTTATTTTCTCTTTTCCTCCCATTCTCTTCTCCATCTCTTGGCCGGAAATCACAAGGAAAGGAGGAGTTATTCTCTTTTTTGTGTGGTGATCGGAGACAAGAGGGAATGGAGGAGGTGGTCGGCTATGGAGAGGGAGTTCTCTCCTTGAAGGTTGCAGCGCCGAATATGGAAGAGGAAGAAGATTCGGTGGGGAAGGAAGAAGATAACCTCTTCTTCGGCTTCTCTTGTATGCTCTTCCTTGGCTCTCCATTGGCGTGTGCGCAGCTGGGATTGGAGGCGAACACAGCCGGCGGAGAAGAAGAATCTCCTTCTTCTTCATGGTTGGCCGGCGGTGATAGGAGGGAAGGAGGAGGTGGTAGGCATGGGTTTAAAGGATGTGGAAGATTGTTTGTCTTCTTCTTTAGCCTCTTCTTCATCTTCCTTCAACTCATCTCCTTGGTGTGCTTGTTGCCGGGGCTTCTTGGAATCTCCTTGTGGCCGGCGGTGCAAGTGAGGAGAGGGTGGTGGTGGCCGGCGGTAGCCCTAAGTCCTAGGGTGTGTTGGCACATGGAAGTAGAGTGAAGAAGGTGTTTGATTGAGGAGCATTTGGTGATTCTGGTTCACAGTAGATCGTCGCCCACACGACCTCCATGAAGGGAGGGACATAAGGTAGAAGACCACGAGGTGATCGGAAAGGTATAACTTTTTCCAAGCTCCATTGATTAACCTTATGTCTAATTTGTGCTATGTTCGCTAACCTCGTCATTTCATATGTGAAAGTTAATTATTTTGATTAGTTATAATAGTTAATAATTAATTAACTGAACCCCGACCATAAACACAAAAGCTGACGATCAACTCGTGCCTTTTCCGCGGTTAAACGGTCGAGCAAATTACAAGGCCGATTTTGGTAATTGGCCGAGTTGTGATTTGGATTATTCAATACAGCACGAGACGGTTGTAGGGAGACGGGTCTCCATTCGGATTAAATTTTAATCCGTAGACATGGAGAGGTCTCTCGGATCGACCGAGTATTCGCTTAGGAAACCCGCCAAGCCATACCCAACAGCCCAAACATCAAAACACATGGTCACTCTGGACCATAGATTGCCTCAACAATCTCCCCCTTTTTGATGTTTGACAATACGTTTAAGTTAGGGAAAACAAATAGCAAATACAATGCTAATAATCATTTGGACTTACGTTGCCAAGGCTTCACCTTGGACTTACACCACCAATGCATATGCGATACAAACACGCATGGATCCTATCACAAGGCATCCCCACACCTAACCTCCCCAAGAGTTTAGGACTTTTACCAAAACGGGCTTTTTAAGAACCTCTTCAAGGCTCCCCCTACGTTGGTCTTACAAAGACTTTTTTAGAACCTTTCCAGGGTTCCCCTTACACCACCAAATGAGCAACAATGCTCCCCCTTTACCTAAGCTCCCCCTTTACCTATGATTTCTTGCAAAAACGTGTTTGGTTTCCCACTTAAACCCAACACTTCTCCCTCTTTGCCATACATCAAAAGGACACCAACAATTTCCCTCCTATTAGATCCTTTAACCTCTAATGATCATAAACACAATGTACTAACTTCCCATAAGATTATACATTTGTTTTACATCATTATGACACTTTTCAACTGCTGAAAAAACATTTCAGCCCATATCAATCGATTGCCCTGCTGGACCAGTCGACTGGCACCCCGAAACTCCCATTTTCATCATTTCTGACCCAATTTCAGAAATGCACCAGAAATTTTACAAATCTCCAAAAATTCCCAAATTTTGTGGTGAGGTTTGTGATACCCATATCTACTTGGGAAAAATACATTCAAACATGTATCTATCACCATTCCCAAGAATGACACAAAATACAAAACTAGCTAAATGGTTCAATTGAACCTTGACCTAAAGTCCTAGTTTTGACCTCCGCTTGATGTCTCTGCCCATACCAACCCACAATGCATCCTTGGCATTTGTTTATATGACATTTACACATCAAAAACTAACTTCCATGCTATATAACCCCAATGTCATATTTTCATGCATGAAACTCAAACCCATTGAGCTAAATCCCTAGAATTGAGACTTCAAATCCGTCTCCACATCCCTTGGCACACTCCATGACTCATCTAGACTTCTGAGAGAAACCCTCCCGGGATCCATAGACCATGGGTCCGAACTTGACTCCTAGAGCTCCCCCTTGAGCTCTTCGCCTTAGCCACCTCCCTAGGCGACTCAACAAACGCTAGACCACATCGGTGCACCTCCGGTGACTCTTGGTCTATAACCCTAACCTTCTTAACTTTGGACCCCTTGTCCTTAGTTAAAACTTTCCTCTTGCTTTTAAATGACATTCCCTTGCCATTTTTGGACTTCCCTCCTTGCCATAGTTATTTGTTACCCTAGCATATTCCTTTTCATTGGCATCGGAGAACTTAGATCGGTATCCTAGACCCGATCTATCATTATTTAATTTTTGACTACCCAACCTCATACCTAAACCCTTAGATCCAATAGTGAATCTATCTAGGGTTTTCTCCAATTTATCAAGCTTTGCCCTCAAGTCTTGATTTTTCCTTTCTAGGGTCTTAAACCTAGAATCAACATGTACACCTTGGACATTCCTAGACCTACCCATTTTAGGTATGTGTCTCCCCTTCTTGGGATTAATGCCTTGGTCCTTAGGTCTAAAGGTTCTAAGTTTATCATGATGCATGAATTTTCTAGGGTTTTGATATGCAACATTAACCCTATTTTTTATCATGATATCTAAAACCAAAACTATGCATGGATAAATAGTTTTCATTATTTCTAACATGCATGGAGGAGTTTAAATTTGAATTACATTTAAACTTAAAGTTAGGGATTACCTCCCTTACCCTAGTAGCTCTCCCTTGATGTGAGCTTTTCTTCTTCTCCTTCTTCTCTCATTTCGTCAAATGCTCTAATTTCTTGAATTCTCCTTTCCTTGAGCATTTGGTGTGGTAGTGTCCTAGCTCACCACACGTGAAGCACCTTATATGCTTCTTCTCATTCTTTTCACCATCCCTACAACCCATGTTAGTTTTCAAGGAAATCGACTTGAGTTTAGGGTTTACCTCCTTTTTCTTACCCAATGGACACTTGTTCTTGTAGTGTCCTTTCTTGTTGCACCCAAAGCAAATAATGTGGTCCTTTGACTTTGCTTTGGTGGAGGTGGATGCTTCTTCTTACTCCAGTATCAAGGGTGGTCTCTCCTCCCCCTCAATCCTTGAAGTGGAGACCTCCTCTTCTTCCCTTGATGAAGTGAATGATCTTTCACTTACTTATGTCACTTCACTTGAGGAGATGGATGAATCTTTTTCTTCTTTCTCATCCTTCTCGGATGTTGAGCTTCTTTCCTCATCCGATTGGGCCTTTTCCTCTTCTTGGACCATTAAGCTCATTTCCTTGGGCTCTTCTACTACTTGAGCTTGTGTAGAATTTTGATGTAAAGCTATCATCTTGATCTATAGCTCGTGAGCATTTTTGTATTGACCTACATCACTAATTATATCATTAGGCAAAACCTCAAGCAATATTAAAATGACCTTCTCATTTGCCTTGATTGAGTTTGTTGCTCCTTGGACCAATATCTTGGTCGGAGCTTCTTCCCATGCTTATCCTTTGGGGCTTCAAATGGATATTTTAGTGCGATCATTAGCTCCCAATCCATATTGAACCATACCTCTATCTGCATCCTCCAATAATCATAACTCTCGTGATCGTAGGGAGGTGGAACATTGATATTGTCTCTTAATCTTTCTTCAATCACCATTTCCTCTAGCTTCTTGCTCTCTCGGCAGTTAGTCCGTAGATGAGCGAACCTCATTCTGATACCACTTGTTGTAACCTTGTCGTTCTAGCTAGAGGGGGGGGTGAATAGCTAATCTTCAATTCTTCTTCCTACACATGTTAGCAAGCGCAGGCGGAATAACAAAAACTAAACTAAACAATGCTAACACATCACCTTTACGTGGTTCGGAGATGAAGCTCCTACTCCATGGATGTCCGTAAGGTGGACGATCCCAATCCGTCAGTGGATAACTCCCCGGAAGACCTTTGGCTAGCTCGTGTAGCTTCTTGTAGGTGGAGAAACCTCGCCACAATCCAGACAACACTTCTGAGCACAAAGACTACTAATTGGCCTTTAACCAAAGCCAATTTCGTCAAAAACTCTCAGCCAAAACCGAGCCCATTTAAATAGTGCTCTAGGCTGAAATGACCGTTACCAGTCGACTGGTCCTGGGGCAGTCGACTGGGCCCACTCAAATTCGAACGTTATAGCCTAACGTTTGAATTTAAGCAGCCATCAGTCGATTGGTCCATGGGCAGTCGACTGATCTTTCTGTGGATTTTATCAGTCGACTGCCCTGGCACCAGTCGACTAATCCACTTCTAAACCTAAGGTTTTTCTTCCCGAGTACACTTCCCTCAGCACTTGAACCCTAGGATTTCCCTAGTACATTTCCCTCAGCACTCGACCCCTCACTACTCAGCTGACTCTTCATCAAGCAGTCTTGATCTGTTGCCTTCAAGCCCTCTTCGTCTTTGGCTCTCTTCCCTCAGATGCGCACACAAGCCCACGCCTTGCCTCCATGCCATCCTTCGTGTATGCCTCGAAGTCCGCTTTCTTCGGCTCATCGTTCCTGCTCTAGCAGCCTCGACCTGTTGTCTTCAAGCCCTCTTCGACTTTAGCTCTCGTCCCTCAAATATGCACACAAGCCCTCAGCTTGCCTCCATGCCATCATTCACGTATGCCTCGAAGTCCGCTTCCCTCGGCCCATCGTCCCTGCTTTGTCCATTGTCCCTTGGATGTATACAAGCCCTCGGCTTGTCTCCCATGCCATCCTTCACCGGTCCCGAAGCCGTCCAGCTAAGTCCATGTGTATCCTGCAAACCTGCACACTTAAATACACATATTAAACACACGGATAAAACTAACTTAAACCCTTTGCCCAAACATCAAAACACATGGTCACTCCAGACCATAGATTGCCCCAACAGAAAATTCCTTAGAGTGTTCAATATTTAAACGAAGGGAAAACCAGTGAATAAAAGAAGAATGCACAATTTTTTTACCAGAGTTTAAGATTTTTTCCATTTAAATTGTCCCTTTATGAGTGTGTTTATGTTTGATCTTTTTCAATTAAATGATTTCAAGAGATTTAGGGTTTAGTTTTTTAATTGGCTTTGTGTTTTTAGTTGTCGATTTCATGCCTAATATTTAGGGTTTTGTTTTCTGATTAGGTTTGTGTGTCTATTTCCATTGTAGAGTTGTTATCTAGAAATCCTTTTGAGTACTCGATTATAACTGTTTCATGATAAATTATAATGGTTTGGTACTTAAATCAAAAAATTGTTCAATTTTTAGGAATTATGTCCAAATTCCTTAGAGTAGTCGATTATAATGGTTTCATTCTTATTTTTTATGATTTAGTACTTGAATCTAATTATTTTTTAATTTTTTGGAATGCTTTGGATTTTTTTTTTATTTTGAATTTTATATGAATGAACTTTTGATCCTTAGTTTTTATATTATTGAATTGAATGTCATGTTTTTGTGAATTAGTTCGAAAATGGATTTTGGAAGTGGGTTTTACAACCTTGCATTTTTAGCTAGTTGTAAGGTTAAGAACCAGTTGTTTGTAATTTTAATTTTCAGTGGTTATAGTTTGATGAATATATTTGTGAGTCTTGGTAAAAAATGTGTCTAGATTATTCCTGAATCAATGATTCTATTATATAGCTCCATAATATAAGATGTACATGACTTTAAACGATGATGATAATGTCCTAAATATGATAGATCTTCACATGTGTATGAAGCTCAGCATGATCGATTTGAGGGTAAAGAATAGAAATGAACATATCAGCAACCTAAATTTTGGGAGCTAAAATATATTATATCCCTCTTTATATTGTGGTTTTGATAATATTTTATGTTACATCTAGCACAAGTACATATGATATCGTTATTTGACACTACTGATCGTATTTACAATTAATACCTTTCATTATGTATGTATGATATATACTTATTTACATATGATGCATCTTTATAATTTTGTATCAAATTAGTAAGGGTTGAGGAGGAACACTCACAATCAAGAAGTGATGAGGAAATCGAACATACCTCGTTGACGAATACTATAGATGCTTGGATTAATTGCATCCATGGTGTTGGGACAATCGACGCAAGGATGATCGGGAAGATCATGGTTTTGATGTGTGTGTGTCAATATGTTTAAGGTTAGGGTGCTATCTTGTTATTTGATATGTGTGATTGAGTTTGCAGGACTTGGAGAATCACATGGAGGACTTATCCGAGGGGCGAGAGCCGAGGGAGGAGGACTCCAAGGGCAAGCGGGGAAGTGGGCTTCAAAGGGCACACATGAAGGGTGGCATGGAGGCAAGCCAAGGGAAGGCTTGTGTGCGCATCCGAGGGACGATAGCCGATGGAAGAGGACTTCAAGGGGCAAGCCAAAGGAGTGTACCTGAAGGCACACATGAAGGAGGGTCAAGGAGGGTCTTTGGAGTGAGGAAGAGAGATTGTATAGGCTGGGCAGTCGACTAGTAGAAAGGCAGTCGACTGCCAGCCAATTCTCAAACTCACAGAATGTTTGAGACCCCGGGCCAGTCGACTGCCTCAGGGGCAGTCGACTAATACTCCCGAAAACTAGCCGTTGGGTTAGCCATTGGCTAGCAATTAAGGCTAGACCAGTCGACTTCCCCTGGACTGGTGTCGGGTTGGACAACTCATGGAGTTGTCCTTTACTCTTATTTAAAGGGTGACTTTTGGGCACGAGGAAGGTACGGTCCTTGAGTGTACCAAAGTGCTGTTTGTGCTAAAAGTGATCAGTTCTTCCTCTCGATATCTATTCTATATTGTAAAGAGGAAGAAGACAACCTTGTAAAGGTTTTCTCCACCTTGAAGGAGACTTTTCATAGTGGAGAGTGTGCTCGTGCGTGGATCCTTGGATTAGTCACCTTTCGGGGTGGATACCAAGTAAATTTTCTGAGTTAGCATTGAATTTCTTGTTTTTCATTATATTCTTTATATTGTGCTAACCATTTTGTAGAGAAAGTGCGAAAAAGTGCTATTCACCCCCCCTCTAGCAAGCGCCACGATCTAACACATGGCAAAGGGCAAAAATTCAAGGATGCTGCTAATTTTAGAAAATGTGTTTAAAATTATATTGTTACTACAAGACGCTCATTTTTGTATAGAAAAATGACAGCGAGAAGGTTATTACTATTGTAGTAAAAGGGGTTATGGATATATAATTTATGCTTTAAAATATAAAGTAGATAGTATATTTGGGATCCGAAAATGTAACCTGCAACATATATGTGGTGAGAACAATCTACGTAGTAGAGGACATCCTAAAGTCGATGCAACTTGGATTGCTAATGTAGTGAAAGATAAATTGAGAGAAGAGCCCTCTTATCGCCTTTATACAATTCAGAAAGACTTGTAAAGAGATTATAGGGTAGAGTTAGACTACCACAAAGTGTAGAAAGACAAGAAGTTAGCGATGCATGTTATTCATAGCACAGAGAAGGGATGCTACAATAGGGTAAAATGATATTGTCATGATATTTGAGAAACAAATCCTGCAGTGTTCTTGAGTGCTAGATTGATCATATAACCAATAAATTTAAATGGTTATTCATGTTAGATCGTGACAAACAAGCTAAAGGGGGAGGGGGTGAATAGCTTTTCTCGATTTCTACCTATGATGTTAGCGTGCACAAGCGGAAACAATAACAATAAAAACAACCAAACGCTAACACGTTACTGTTTACATGGTTCGGAGATGACACTCCTACTCCACGGCTGTTCGTAAGGTGGACGATCCCTCGATCCTTCGGCGAATCACTCCCTGAATGCCCTCCGGCTAGTTCATGTAGCTCCTTGTGGGTGGAGAAACCTCGCCACAAACTCGGACACACTTCTGAGAACCATAGACTACTAATGAGCTCTAACCAAGCTCATTTCGTTAGAAGTCCTCAGCCAAACCCGAGCCCCTTTAAATAGGTCTCAAGGCTGAAACTCTCGCTACCAGTCGACTGCCCCAAGGCCAGTCGACTGCCCCCACTGAAATTCGACCGTTGCAAGCCCAACGTTCGAATTCCCATTCACTACTAGTCGACTGCCCCTATAGCAGTCGACTGATGTTACTGTGGGGTTTACCAGTTGACTGCCAAAACCCCAGTCGACTGCCCACCTAGGTTTTCCTTCCCGAGTACATTCCCTCAGCACTCGTACCCTCACGACTCAGTTGACTCCTCACCAGCAACCTTAACTGTTGCCTTCGCGCCCTCTTCATCTTTGACTCCCATCCCTCAGATGCGCACGCAAGCCCTCGGCTTGCCTCCATGCCATCCTTCACGCATGCTCGAAATCCGCGCCCCTCGGCTCATCGTTCCTGCTATCCATGGTCCATCGGGTACTGTAGCGACCCGCCTTCTCTACCTTAGACAGACCGTTACTTGTCTACTATCTGACTCTAATGCACGACTAAAAATGCGGAACTTTTTTTTTTGTATTCAAATCTATCTAAGAATGAGATTCTAACTTTAATAGTCATGCATGATACAATGACACATTACTAGCAATTCTAACCATTAAACTCATCACACAAGGTTCTATAACATTACTAAAGCATTATGGAATATGAATGCAACTTTTCTAAGCATGTTTAAGGCAATAAAACTTAATTCAAAAGGAGCCTAACAACATCTTGGCACATGCATCAAATAGCTCCATTAAAGTATCGATATTCAAAACTACTCACGCTCATACTTATCCAATGCAATCATAAGGATGTATATACTAAATAGAAGGGAATAATAAGCTCAAGAATAAGTCTAAAATTCAATGTATCCACATGCTAAACTACTCATGTCCTTGCTCATCTAGTGCATTCACAAAAGTATGCATACTAATTGAAATGACATGGGATCTTCATTCTACAAAATTGAGCATGTAAAACTATCCGAAGCATAAGTGTTTAATAAACTCCATAACACAATAACTTGGAATTTGGAAACCTTAAATATTGCATTTCAAATAAGCTAAACTGTCTCGTCCCAAGGACCTCTCCAAGGTCAGCCACCACACACACGTCACTCAGCACCGCCTCGTCGCCTTCCTTCAGAATTGCTTGCCTTTACCTTTATCTGCAGTAAGAGGAAATGCAACTAATAAGCATAAAGCTTAGCAAGTACTATCTAGCTCACAAAATCTCGAAATGTGCAAGCATGCTTTTTAAACAATGTGAAATCACATGAGATACTTTTATGCTTAAAAGAAACACTAAAACATGTATAACTCAAAACATGCATACTCAAACATTAATAAGTCTTAACTCACTTTTTCTTAGCTTAACTTGAAACTTTAGCAATTCTTTAACTTTAAATCTTTCTTTAACTTTTAGAAAATTTCCTTAAACTTTAGAAAACTTTGCTAAAGCATATACTTGAAAATAATAACTCACTTGGATCCACTTAAGACGTAAGTACCATCTTATACGCGTTCCCTAAAAGGTTGGGGTAGCGAGCCACCAATCCTAATAGAGCAGACCTTGGTCTACCAGGGCCAAGACCTTGGAATTGGACACCTGGATTTCTTTAACGACGCCCTTGGATGCCGGGTACTGGCCTTAGAAAATAAAATAGCTTTTCTCTCTTTTCTTTCTTATCTTTAAATGCCTTGGCATTTTATCGAACACCTTGTGTGCCCAAATCCCTAAGTCTTGACTTTTGAGGATTTCGTAAGGCCTTGGCCTTCTCTTTTCTTTTTCTTTATCTTTCTTTTCTTTTCTTATAGATTTCTTAGACCCTAAACTCACATAGGATACTCTATCAAATATATATAAGCATATAATGAACTAAGATCACATGCAAAATCTTAAACTAAAAGTAAATATCTCTTTTAAAACTTTGAAGGGAAAATTCTTGCGGAAAACCGCCTCTTACTGTAGGTGAGCAGTACTTACCTCCTGCGCTAGGTTTTCCTTACGAATAAAATCTGAAATTCCCGAGGAAACGTCGAATTTCGACGTTCTTCTTGCTCCTTGGTGTTCTCCTCGCGTCTACGAGAATTCTCGTAGAGAATAGGGCCTCTTGAGACCTTCCCTTTGTTCCCCTTTGTCTTGGGCGGCAAAAGAAGAGGAGAAGATGAAGAAAACGCAAGAGAGGAAGAGGAGAGGTCGCGTGCGTGAGGGAGGCCGTCGGCGCCGCTAGGTTGGGAGAAAATTAACCTAAAACTCGTAACTCCCTCTTTTATACTTATGGGGGGCGAATTTACCTAATTATACCTTATCTATTGTTTCGCCTAATCTATTTCAACAAAAACAAACTAGCCCAGCTGGTCCACCCATTCATCTCTCACAGCGTAGGTGAAGGGATCGATTCCCATTTACGCGATTTTCTGTTTATAACCCTTTTTGCCACTTTCGTTTACGGAAAAATTCTATAAAAATATCCATAAATTTGGAATAAATTCTAAGATATTTCTAAAATTAGTTTCGAGATTTTTCGGGCGTTACAATCCCCCATACCTTATAAAAAGTTCGTCCTCGAACTTAAAACAACTCTGGGTATTTCTGCCTCATGCTGTCCTCTAGTTCCCATGTTGCCTCTTCTACTCTGTGATTTTGCCATATGACTTTGACTAATGGTACCTCCTTGTTTCGCAATTTCTTAACTGCTCGGTCTATTATCTGAATAGGCCGACTATCATAACTGAGATCTTCGCGAACTTGTACCGTCTGTGGCTCTATCACCTGGGTGGCATCTGGGATATGCTTCTTCAGCATAGAAACATGAAATACGTTGTGGATAGCTGACATCTCCTGAGGTAGCTCCAACTCATAAGCTACTTTGCCAACTCTTCTAGTGATGGGGTATGGTCCTACATATCTGGGACTTAGCTTGCCCTTCTTCCCAAAACGCATTACTCCCTTCATGGGAGCCACTTTGAGGAACACTGTATCCCCAACTTCAAATTCTAATGGTCTGCGCCGTGTATCAGCATAGCTCTTCTGGCGGCTTTGAGCTGTTTCTATTCTCTGGCGGATCTGCTGTATGGCTACGGTGGTATCATCTATAAGATCTGTCTGTAAGCCTAACTCTTGCCTCTCACCACCCTCGTACCAGCAGATAGGAGATCTACACCTCCGTCCATATAAAGCCTCATAGGGTGCCATGCCGATAGTGGCCTGATAACTATTGTTGTAAGCAAATTCCGCTAAGCACAAATATCTGCACCAACTGCCCTTGAAATCTAAAGCACAAGCTCTGAGCATATCTTCTAGTACTTGATTAACTCTCTCTGTCTGACCATCTGTCTGAGGATGGAAAGCTGTGCTAAACTTCAGTTTGGTGCCTAGAGCTATCTGTACGCACTCCCAGAAGTGCGAAGTGAACCTACTGTCCCTATCTGAAATGATAGTCTTAGGGACTCCATGTAGTCTGACGATCTCCTTGAGGTATAACTGAGCTAGTTGTTCCATGGAATAGGAGATCCTGATGGCTAGGAAGTGGGCAGACTTAGTCAATCTGTCTACTATTACCCAGATTGCATCATATCCATTCGTTGTTCTGGGTAGTCCCACTATGAAATCCATAGAAATATCTTCCCATTTCCATTCTGGAATCTGAATAGGCTGCAGAACTCCACCTGGTCTCTGGTGCTCTGCTTTGACTCTCTGGCAGGTCAAGCAGGTACTGATATATCTGGCCACGTCTCGCTTGAGTCCAGACCACCAGAACCTTTACTTTAAATCTTGGTACATCTTGGTAGAACCAGGATGCATAGAGTACGGGGTACTGTGGGCTTCTTCTAAAATATTCTTTCTTAGTTCCTCATCATTGGGGACGCAAAGGCGGTCTCCAAGGTAGAGGATGCCACTATCTGATACTCGAAACTCTGAATTTTCTGCCTCTTGGATCTCCTGCTTGATCTTCTGGATCCCTGGGTCTTGACTTTGCTTTCTTTGTATATCCACAAGCAGGGTTGACTCTAGAGTCAATGCAGAAAGTTGCCCAATTATTACCTCGACTCCAAAATCCTTTATTTCTTTCTGAAGTGGTAGAGACAGTGATGATAGGGACATCAGTGCTGCACAGGATTTTTGCTCAGTGCATCTGCCACTTTATTAGCTTTACCTGGGTGGTAGAGGATTTCACAGTCATAATCTTTGACCAACTCTAGCCACCTGCGCTGCCTCATATTCAGATCCTTCTGAGTGAAGAAGTACTTCAAACTCTGATGGTCTGTGAAGATTCTGCACTGCACTCCATACAGGTAGTGTCTCCAGAGCTTCAGTGCAAAAACCACAGCTGCTAGCTCAAGGTCATGAGTAGGGTAATTCTTCTCATAGTCCTTGAGCTGTCTGGAGGCATATGCTATTACTTTACCGTCTTGCATGAGGACAGCTCCAAGGCCCATCTTGGATGCATCACTGTAGATGTCAAAGGCCTTGTCACTCTCTGGAATAGTCAGGATGGGAGCACTAGTCAATCTTTTCTTCAGTTCTAGGAAGCTGTGCTCGCATTTATCTGACCACTCAAACTTCTGATTCTTTCAGGTCAGGATTGTGAGAGGAGAGGCTATTCTGGAAAAGTCCTCCACAAATTTTTTGTAATATCCTGCCAGGCCTAAGAAGCTTCTGATTTCACTGGCATTCTTTGGTCTACACCAGTTGCTGACTGCTTCTATCTTGGCTGGATCAACTTGAATGCCTTCTTTGGATACAATGTGACCTAGGAAGGTCACCTGATCTAGCCAAAACTCACACTTTGAGAATTTTGCATAGAGCTTCTCCTGCTGAAGGATCTGCAGCACCATCCTCAAGTGTGTAGCATGGTCCTCTGGAGTCTGTGAGTATATGAGAATATCATCAATAAATACAATGACGAATTTATCGAGATACTCCCTGAAGATGTGGTTCATCAGCTCCATGAAGACTGCTGGAGCATTGGTTACTCCAAAAGGCATCACTACAAATTCGTAGTGGCCGTATCTTGTCCTGAAGGCCGTCCTGGGGATGTCACTTTCTTTAACCTTTAGCTGATGATACCCAGAATGCAGATCTATCTTCGAGAACACTGTAGCCCCTTTGAGTTGATCAAATAAATCATCTATTCTAGGAAGGGGGTACTTGTTCTTGATGGTTACCTTGTTCAGAGCTCTGTAGTCTATGCACAGGCGCATAGACCCATCCTTCTTCTTGACGAAAGTACAGGAGCCCCAGGGTGAATGATCGGCGAATGAAGCCCTTGTCTAGTAGCTCCTGGAGTTGCTCTTGTAATTCCTTCAACTCTGCTGGAGACATACGATAGGGGCCTTCGAGACCGGACCGGTACCTGGTACTAGCTCGATCTCGAATTCCACTTCTCTGTTGGGAGGTAGTCCAGGTAGTTCTTCTGGGAATACTTCTGGATACTCACAGACTACCCGTACATCCTCCTGCTTGCGCTCTTCCTTTGCTTCTATGTCCACTATGCGTGCAAGAAAACCAGCACACCCTTGTTCTAGCATCTGGTGGGCTGCCAAGGCTGAGAGGAATTTCTGAGTCTTCCTCCTTGGGGCTCCATGAAATTCGAACGGTGGTTCTCCTTCTGGACTGAAAACCACCTTCCTCCGGCGACAGTCCACTGAAGCGCTGTACTTACTGAGGAAATCCATGCCCAGTATGACGTCGAAGTCTTGCATCGCAAGGACTATTAGATCGACATATAGCTCTCGGTCTGAAATCTTGATTGACACAGTCCGGAGCCGCTGGGTGGATTCCATGATCTCCCCTGAAGGGAGAGTTGTCAGGAATCTGGACTCCCAACTCTCTGCAGGCACCTGTAACTTACTAGCAAAAGGTACTGATATGAAAGAATGGGTCGCCCCAGTGTCAAACAGTGTAGTAGCTAAATGCTAAAAAATAACTATTTGACCTGTTACGACCGTGGAGGCGCTGGCAGCTTCTTCCTTCGTGAGGGAAAAGACTCTGGCATTGGTTGAAACTGGTGCTGCTTCCAACCCTCCCTGACTGATCTGAGGTCCCTCCAGTATAGTAGGCATGTAGTGTAACTGAGGCTTGCCTCCATACTGTACGGACTGCTGAGGAAGTACCTTAAACTTGTTTGGGCAGTCTTTGGATCTGTGTCCCTCTTGTCCACATGAGTAGCATCCAGTTACACCCAAAAGGCATGCTCCTGGATGGGTCCTCCCACACTTAGGACAAGGTGGATACCTAGCTTGCTTGTTCTCTGGGTTTCCTTTTTGGCTGCCAGGCCACTGCTTCCTTTTGTGGTTCTTGTTCTTCCAGTTCTGGTTATTTGGCTGAGGCTTCTGGCCTCCTGTTGTCTTGTTCTCAATCAGGACTGGCTTCTGCTGTGTTTGTTGTGCCTTGATGCTATTCAGATAGTGCTCTGAGATTAGAGCACTACTGACCAACTCCTCGCTGGTCTGGGGTCGGTGCGTCCCGCTGTTCACGTTGAGTGCTATTTCAGGGTTCAGCATGCGGAGCATCAGTCTGACTCGCTCCTTCTCTGTGCTGACTAGCTCTGGGCAGAGGCGAGCTAGTCTGTTGAACTTCGCGACTGCTTCTCCCACTGGTAGGTTACCTTGTCTGAACTCCATGAAGTCCTCGTAGTGCTTGTTGGTAACCCGCATGTGGAAGAACTCCTCATAGAACTCTTGCTCGAAATCTGTCCAGCTCATCTGGTTGACTATCCTCTTACTCTTGACCCGCTCCCACCACATACGAGCATCTCCAGTTAGGCAGAAGGAGGCACATTTGACCTTCTCGACTTCTGGCCAGTCAAGAAGCTCCATTGTGCTCTCTAAAGTCTTGAACCAAGCCTGGGCATCCCAGGGCTCAGTCGTGCCTGAGAAGCTTTCAGGTTTCAGCCTCTGCCACTGGACGAGGTATGCTTCTTGTCTTCGGTTCACGGCAGGGGTCTCCTGTGTGACTGGTGGAACTTCAGCCACCACTGGAGTTTCCACTCCTGCTGTGGGTGGTGTAGGGGGCACTGGGTGCTGATTTGCCATCAGTGTGGCGATGGTCTTCTGTTGCTCTGAAATCTGGGCTTGCATTTGAGCAATGACTGCCATCAGGTTTGGCTGTTCTGTGCCAGGCTCATTGTTATCTTGAACTGGAGTTCCGTTCCTTGCATTAGGAGCTCGGCCTCTTCTTGCCATCTAATAATGCATAAGGGAACAAGAATCACTACTACACCTCTAGGTATAACTTGTCTTCTTACTTAGTAACCTAATATCCATTCTAGGGATTAAACATGATTCCGTGATACTAAGGTATTAAACATGCTTTCTTGTTCTATGCACATATGAGTAAGTACTTAAGCATTTCTCTATACTGCAATTAAATAAAGGAGCAATAGAAAAACTGAAACTTAAAACTTTCTTACTTGAAGACGGCAAGGTTGATGCTGGTGTGTGTGTGATGCTGGAGAATGGGAACTGCTCTGATACCAACTGTAGCGACCCGCCTTCTCTACCTTAGACGGACCGTTACTTGTCTACTATCTGACTCTAATGCACGACTAAAAATGCGGAACTTTCTTTTTTTTTTGTATTCAAATCTATCTAAGAATGAGATTCTAACTTTAATAATCATGCATGATACAATGACACATTACTAGCAATTCTAACCATTAAACTCATCACACAAGGTTCTATAACATTACTAAAGCATTATGGAATATGAATGCAACTTTTCTAAGCATGTTTAAGGCAATAAAACTTAATTCAAAAGGAGCCTAACAACATCTTGGCACATGCATCAAATAGCTCCATTAAAGTATCGATATTCAAAACTACTCACGCTCATACTTATCCAATGCAATCATAAGGATGTATATACTAAATAGAAGGGAATAATAAGCTCAAGAATAAGTCTAAAATTCAATGTATCCACATGCTAAACTACTCATGCCTTTGCTCATCTAGTGCATTCACAAAAGTATGCATACTAATTGAAATGACATGGGATCTTCATTCTAAAAAATTGAGCATGTAAAACTATCCGAAGCATAAGTGTTTAATAAACTCCATAACACAATAACTTGGAATTTGGAAACCTTAAACATTGCATTTCAAATAAGCTAAACTGTCTCGTCCCAAGGACCTCTCCAAGGTCAGTCACCACACACACGTCACTCAGCACCGCCTCGTCGCCTTCCTTCAGAATTGCTTGCCTTTACCTTTATCTGCAGTAAGAGGAAATGCAACTAATAAGCATAAAGCTTAGCAAGTACTATCTAGCTCACAAAATCTCGAAATGTGCAAGCATGTTTTTTAAACAATGTGAAATCACATGAGATACTTTTATGCTTAAAAGAAACACTAAAACATGTATAACTCAAAACATGCATACTCAAACATTAATAAGTCTTAACTCACTTTTTCTTGGCTTAACTTGAAACTTTAGCAATTCTTTAACTTTAAATCTTTCTTTAACTTTTAGAAAATTTCCTTAAACTTTAGAAAACTTTGCTAAAGCATATACTTGAAAATAATAACTCACTTGGATCCACTTAAGACGTAAGTACCATCTTATGCGCGTTCCCTAAAAGGTTGGGGTAGCGAGCCGCCAATCCTAATAGAGCAGACCTTGGTCTACCAGGGCCAAGACCTTGGAATTGGACACCTGGATTTCTTTAACGCCCTTGGACGCCGGGTACTGGCCTTAGAAAATAAAATAGCTTTTCTTCTTTTCTTTCTTATCTTTAAATGCCTTGGCATTTTATCGAACACCTTGTGTGCCCAAATCCCTAAGTCTTGACTTTTGGGGATTTCGTAAGGCCTTGGCCTTCTCTTTTCTTTTTCTTTATCTTTCTTTTCT
>JAGFNQ010004580.1:471674-540566 GCA_024364735.1 Boesenbergia rotunda | reverse complement strand
GCGCTAGAAGGAGGGCTTTCTGCCTGATCGAGAGCGAAGAATGGAAAACCCCAATCCACTGACGGTTACTCTTTCGCCAGAAGAATATGAAATGCTGATGTCTGTCCGGACGCAGAAGGCACAACAATCGCATCCGCCGACCGGTAGTCAAGGGGCCCGGCCCCTGGTCCCTCTATACGGGGAAATTCAGAAGCCCCGACCGAAGCTTCAGCGTCCAGCCTGGCGCACCAGACACGCCCAGATAAAGGGAAAGGTTTAGCTGACCCCGCCGCGGCCTATCCGACTCGCAGCCCTTTCTCCTCACAAATTCTTGGGGATCCCGTTCCCAAGCATCTACGATTCTTCACCATGCCTGAGTACTCGGGGGCCAGTGACCCCGAGGAGCACGTCATGAAATTTGAAAGCGCCGCCCAGTTGCACCAATACCCGGAGGGCGTCAAAATGCCGCGCTTTCCTGACAACCCTCTCCGGGCAGCTCAACGATGGTTTGGCGGGCTCCCGGGTGGATCAGTTGGGAGTTTTGCAGAGGTAAAGCGGCTGTTTCTGCAACATTTTGCAAGCAGTCGGAGGCACCATAAGACCAGCCTCAATTTGTTCGCTCTGAAGTAAGGTCCGAAAGAGTCACTCCGGGCCTACATCCAGAGGTTCAATGGAGTAGCTATAGAGGTGCCCAATACCACGCCTGAAGTACTGGTCACCGCCTTCTCACAAGGGCTCCAAGAGGGTGATTTCTTCCGATCCCTGATCAGGAAACCACCGAAGGATTTCGACAGCCTGCTCGGGAAGGCTGTCAAGTATATCAATGTAGAGGAAGCGCAAGCCGCCCGGAGGAAGGAAGTAATGGTTAGCCCACAGCCCGCACCTCAACATAACAAATCGCCAGGAGGACCGATTCGCAGTCCCCGACCGGCCGATCGGCCCGGAATGAGACCCCAGCAAGTGCAGGTGGCACAGGGGAATTGGCCCAACAGATGGGCACCGTATTGTGCGTTTCACCAGTGTAATACGCACAACACTGAGGACTGCCGAGCAGGCGGCAGAGCTCGGACCCCACTCGGCAGGGGTCAAGGACGACAAACCCCGCAGGGACGCGGGCGTGGTCAGGGTGCCACAGCCCAACAAGGACAAAGGCGGGATGCCCCCGCCGCCCGGCAATTGTTTCCTCGGCCCGAGCAGGAAGAGGTGGAGGAACTTGACGAAGATCAAGCTAATCACCAGAACGCCGTCCGAGGAGGCGTCAATGTGATTTCCGGCGGTCCGACCGGCGGCGACTCCAACCGAGCCAGAAAGACGCAGGTGCGCCGACTGGAAATTCACCAAGTCGGAGTCAGCACCTCTCAAGCTCAAGGGCCCCAAATCAGCTGGGGGCCGCAGGATTTGCAAGGATTGGAGGTGCCGCACGATGACCCGCTGGTCATCACGGCTGTCATCGCCAACTACGAAGTCCACCGCACCATTGTGGACACCGGCAGCTCGGTAAACATTTTATATAAACGAGCTTTCGATCAACTGCAAATTGAATTATCGCAGCTAGAGTTGGTGGCTACTCCCCTGTTCGGATTTACGGGGAACGAAGTACAGCCGATCGGACAGATACGGCTGGCCGTCTCACTTGGAGAGGAGCCACTCAAGAGAACCCGATGGACCATATTTCTGATTGTGGATGCCCCAGCTGCCTACAACGCTATTCTCGGTTGACCGGCTCTCAACGAATTTAAAGCGGTAGTCTCCACCTACTACCTCAAGGTGAAGTTTTCGGTCGGCGACAGAGTCAGCGAGGTGAAGGGCAATCAGACCGTGGCCCGGCGCTGCTATGCTGATGATGTCCGCTCGGGAGGACAGAAGGCAAGGCGGACAGGTAGCGGCTGCAACATGGTGCAAGCCTCCCCTTGGGCAGAATTGCGGGAGGACAAAGAGGAGGTACAACTTTTGCCCGGTAGGGAAGATACCAAGATACAAATTGCTGCAGGACTTCCTGAGGAGCTGAAGCAATCCCTAATCGACTCCCTCGCTCGAAATCAAGACGCATTCGCCTGGTCGGCGAAAGATTTGAAGGGAGTCCGACCAGAAGTCGCGGAACACCAGCTCCATGTTTACCCGGGCGCGCGGCCAGTAAAGCAACGGAAAAGGGATCGCAGCGCCGCGCAGAATCAAGTCATCCGGGCGGAAGTAGAAAGACTGCTGGAAGCAGGACACATCCGGGAAGTTCAGTTCCCGGCCTGGCTGGCGAATGTGGTGCTGGTGTCCAAACCCAACGACAAGTGGCTGGTATGCATTGATTTCCGAGACCTCAATCGTGCATGCCCAAAAGATTACTACCCACTTCCACGGATCGATCAAATGGTAGACTCGACGGCCGGCAGCGAGTTCATATCGATGCTGGATGCGTACCAGGGATACCACCAAGTCCCACTGGCTGCTGCCGACCAGGAGAAGGTTAGCTTTGTCACGGCTGACGGCACCTACTGCTACACCGTCATGCCGTTCGGCCTCAAGAATGCGGGCGCCACCTACCAAAGAATGATGAACAAGGTGTTCCGGTCGCAAATGGGGCGTAACGTCGAAGTATACGTCGACGATATTCTGATCAAGACTGCCCGGGCGGAAGAACTAATCCCCGACATTAAAGAAACTTGCCAAACTCTGCGGCGGTTTGGCTTGAAGCTTAATCCGGCCAAATGTTTATTCGGGGCTCGAAGCGGGAAGTTCCTCGGTTATATAGTCACCGAGCGGGGAATCGAAGCAAATCCGGGCAAAGTAAAGGCCATTCTAGAGATGCCGGCCCACGAATCTCAAGGAAGCTCAGCGGCTGACCGGGCGGATAACCGCCCTGTCCAGATTCATTTCCCGATCAGCCGAACGGGGTCTGCCATTCTTCAAGACATTACGCCGGGCCACCAAATTTCAGTGGGACGAAGAATGTGACAGGGCCTTCGAGGAGCTGAAAGCTTATCTGTCTGAGCTACCGACACTCGCCCGGCCGGAGCCGAATGAGAATTTATATGTATACTTGGCAGCTTCCTCCGACTCGGGCAGCATGGTGTTGGCCCGGCAAGAAAAAACTGAGCAAAGGCCGGTGTACTTCTTTGCCCACTTATTTAAAGGAGCCGAGTGTCGGTACACGACCCTCGAAAAATTGGGCTACATACTGTTCCTAGCCGCCCGGCGACTCAGACCCTATTTCTTATCTCACCCAATTACTGTATTGACTAACAGTAATTTGGGTCGGGTACTCACAAACCCAGACGCCTCAGGGCGGCTAGTCAAGTGGACAACTGAGCTGAGCGAGTATGACATACAATATCAACCCCGGCCGGCTATCAAGGCGCAAGCCTTAGCCGATTTTCTCACGGAATTGCATCCTGATGAGGCCGAGGGCGTATGGAAGGTGTACGTTGATGGGGCATCCTCTCGGCAAGGAAGCGGAATCGGCGTTCTCATGGTTTCACCTGAAGAAGAACGGCTACACCTGTCCGTGCGATTAGAACACAAGGCGACGAATAATGAAGCTGAATATGAAGCACTTCTAGCTGGTCTGCAAGCCGCCCGGCATGTCGGCGCCACCCGGGTGTGGCTATACTCAGATTCGCAACTTGCTATACAGCAACTGGCCGGTAATTTCGAAGTCAACAGTGACCGGCTGCAAGAGTACATCAATGCCTATGAACAGCTGAAGGCGGGTTTCAGGGAGGTACTCTTACAGAAGATCCCTCGGGAGAGCAACATGAAAGCGGATGAGCTAGCCAAATTAGCTAGCGCAGTCGGAGCTTGGGTGATCCCTCGGCCGGCCTGCCATGCTTTATTCGTCATGCAAATCGAGCAGCAAGCAGAAATCGAATTGGAGACCGATTGGAGAACTCCATTGATTGCATTCTTGACCAGGGAGAAGTACCATCCGACCGGGAGGAGGCTCGGCTGTTCAGAAAGAGAGCCGCGCAATACACTATGGTCGGAGATGTCCTCTATAAACGGGCTCACGCCCGGCCCTTGCTCAAATGCCTTAGCGGTGAAGACGCAGATTATGTGCTCCGAGAGGTCCATATGGGGGTCTGCAGTAATCATTCAGGAGGTAGAGCCACCGCCCGGAAGGCTCTGTTGGCCGGGTATTATTGGCCAACTTTACAGAAGGATGCCGACTGATTGGCCGCAACATGCATCTCATGTCAGAAACACCAGTGCCTGCCACACCGGCCAACCGAAGTAATGAAGACATCTGCTGTCTCTTGCCCGTTCGACCAATGGGGCATGGATATCGTAGGTCCGTTTCCGATCGCCCCCGCCCAGAAGAAGTTCTTGTTGGTCGCGGTGGATTACTTCTCCAAATGGGTGGAAGCAGAGGCGCTGGCTAGGATCACCGAGCAGGCGGTGATTAAGTTCTTGTCGCAAAACATTCTATGCAGATACGGGATCCCCCACAAGTTGGTTTCTGACAACGGTCGGCAGTTTCAAGGGAAGAAAATCAAAGAATGATGCTCGGCATACGGCATCCATCAGGCTTTTACATCTGTGGCGTATCCACAGAGCAACGGCCAGGCAGAAGTCACCAACCGGGAAATCTTGAGAGGGCTCAAAACAAAGCTGGATCATGCAGGAACCAACTGGGTAGAGCAGCTGCCCGGGGTCCTTTGGGCGAGCAGAACCACACCCAGAGAGGCGACCGGGCAGACGCCTTCCACCTCGTCTATGGCAGCGAGGCGGTGGTGCCGGTCGAGGTCGGTTGTGAATCCGACAGCGGTTAAGCTATGATGAAGGGAATGATGAAAGAAGGCGCTTAGAGCTTGACCTCATAGAGGAAGTCCGGGAAAAAGCAGCCGCCCGGATGTTCACGTACCGTCAGCGTATGAAACAAAGGTACGACCAGAAGGTGTTGCCGCGCTCGTTCACGCCGGGGACCTAGTCTGGAAACGTATAAAGCCGGTCGGTGATGTTAGCAAATTACAACCACAGTGGGGCGGACCCTTCAAGATAGTGCAGAAATTGCATTCAGGCGCTTACTACTTGGAGGATGAACATGGAAAGAGGCTGAACCGACCGTGGAGTGCCCTACACTTGAAAATGTACAGAGAGCCCTAGAGTGATGCAATCTTGTAAAACGCAGCATTCTAGCTATAACGAAAGGCTCTCCCGACGAAAATGCCGGTCGGCCATACAAGGCAAGTCATACCTGGACGGGACGCAGGCTGACGCGTCATACCCTCCAGAAGCCGAGTCGGCGACTGACTTAAGCGTCAGCCCACTCGGAAGCCTGGATGGTTCCCGGTCGGAACGTGGCGGCCCACGTGGAAGATTGGCCCATCCGGAAGCCTAAAGCGGTTCCCGACCGGAGGCGTGGCGACCCACGCAGAAGGTTGGTGCCCTTTGGAAGCCTGAGTCGGCACTGACAAAGCGTAGCCCACTCGGAAGCCTGGATTGGTTCCCGGTCGGAAACGTGGCGGCCCACGTGGAAGATGGCCCATCCGGAAGCCTAAAGCGGTTCCCGATCGGAGGCGTGGCGACCCACGCAGAAGGTTGGTGCCCTTTGGAAGCCTGAGTCGGCACTGACCAAAGCGTCAGCCCACTCGGAAGCCTGGATGGTTCCCGGTCGGAAACGTGGCGGCCCACGTGGAAGATTGGCCCATCCGGAAGCCTAAAGCGGTTCCCGACCGGAGGCGTGGCGACCCACGCAGAAGGTTGGTGCCCTTTGGAAGCCTGAGTCGGCACTGACCAAAGCGTAGCCCACTCGGAAGCCTGGATTGGTTCCCGGTCGGAAACGTGGCGGCCCACGTGGAAGATTGGCCCATCCGGAAGCCTAAAGCGGTTCCCGACCGGAGGCGTGGCGACCCACGCAGAAGGTTGGTGCCCTTTGGAAGCCTGAGTCGGCGACTGACTTTAAGCGTCAGCCCACTCGGAAGCCTGGACTGGTTCCCGGTCGGAAGCGTGGCGACCCACGCAGAAGGTTGGTGCCCTTTGAAGCCTGAGTCGGCGACTGACTTAAGCGTCAGCCCACTCGGAAGCCTGGACTGGTTCCCGGTCGGAAGCGTGGCGGCCCACGTGGAAGATTGGCCCATCCGGAAGCCTAAAGCGGTTCCCGACCGAAGGCGTGGCGACCCACGCAAAAGGTTGGTGCCCTTTGGAAGCCTGAGTCGGCGACTGATTAGAACATCAGCCCGTCCAGAAGCGCGTATCAGAATTCGGTCGGGCATGGGGCGATCCACCTCCCGTAGGCCGAACCCCCGACCAGTGGGCTTCTACTTGGCCGGATTCCTTAGTGTAGCTCTCTGACCGGGCGTGTGGCGATCCACATCCCTCGGGAAAGACCACCAATCAGTCGACTAGCTTACACAGCCATTTCTCTAAAGTAGTTTAGTTCCCTGACCGGCGCGGGGTGACTCACACCTTAGTCAGATCAACCGGTCGGACGCATTAACAATTTACGAGGACGTGGCGGCCCATGTTCCTCCGGTCAAAACCTTCATCCGCCCGGACATCTTCATCATGTCAATGGCTAGTCGGGGATGCGTGGCGGCCCACGCTCCCCTAGCACGCTTCGTCCAGCCGGACGGCCTCGTTAAAAAAGAAGGGTGCGTGGCGGCCCACGCCCCTCTCGACTAACAATCTTCTTCCGCCCAGACAGGGCAGACATACACAGCACCAGCTGTTGAGCATCGTGTTAAGCCGGCCAGATATTAATAGGGCAAAAAACGCTCGGCCGCAGAATGGTTGTACACACTTGTGGTCCAGTCAGTCGGACTGATCGCCTCCTTCGACTAGACTCGAGGGGAAGGCTATTGATCCTGCCATATAGTTGGCACCATACGGGCAGCCAACGTGGCAAACGACCTAGCCAGCTTCAAGGTCCACGTCATTGTACGGGCAGCCAACTCGACAAACATCCTGGCCGGGCCCAGGGTCTTCGCCGGCCGGTCGGACTCAAGGCGGCCGGTTAGAATAAATATAGCGGTTCATCCGGCCGGTCAAACCCGGCCGACCACATTAAGGCTTACACGCCTCGTCTATCCGGGTATTTCCGCCCGGCCACATTAAGGCTTACACGCCTCGTTCATCCGAGTGCATCCGCCCGGCAGTCATTTATGCCCATGCTTGATATCCATCCGGGCGTGCCGTCCAGGTGTCCACTCGGGCACTCTCTCGGAATCACCCTGGGATAAAGACAAAATACACCTGCACCAGCTGCAGGTAACAGGCTGTCACCACTCGTACGAACTGACACTCTCTAACAGGCGCCGCCTGTCAGAGACTTACAGAAACCTGTCTTTGTCCTCACATAAGACAAATAGTATACGACAAAGAAGGTTGGTTACAAATCGACATAACCATACCATATCTTCTGACCCTGTCAGAGAATCCTGACACAGGCCATACTCAAATCGACATAGTCATACCATATCTTCTGACCCTGTCAGAGAATCCTGACACAGGCCATACTTGGTCCTTTTCCCCGGCTATATAAGCCACTCTCCTCCTCATTATCAGCGACGCGCTCACGAAGCTCCTCACCTACATTGCTCTATTATTTTTCCTGTTCATCGGAGTACTGACTTGACCGTCGGAGTGCCTTGCCGGGACGTCTCCCGGCTAGGTTGCTAACGGTCATCTTCCTCAGCAGGTCCACCTCCAGCCGTGCACCAGGCGACATCCGCTTCCGTTCCGTCGGAGGACACCCCCTACGGCGCTGTCATTCTGCGCGGGGACATCCCGTCGGCATCCACGTCACCCATCGCTACACCGTCATCCGGTTGCGGCTCCACTACGCTCGGCGACAGGATCATTATCATTCCCAAAATCCTCCCCATCTATGTATCAATTTTGGCTAAAGTTATTACATGGATCTAAACATAGTCAATTTCAAACAAAAACCTCTTTATTATGTTCCGTAGAGCCCCTTAATTATCTTATGTTTTTTGTTTCCCATTTACACTGGCTTAATGCATATATTTTGGCCAAACTTAAATGAGTATTCACAGTCGTAATCCTTTTACAAAAATTTATGCTCCACTGTATTACTGTCACATCGAAAGTTAAAACCCCTACTATTTTTAAAAACCTTTCTATATTGTAAGCCTCTTCAACCATTTTTTTTTATTATCTCACTACCATAAATATTAAATAATTTATAATAAGAAAGAACATAAATTTAATTTCAAGATTTTGTGACTGATTTATAAAAAAAATTATAAACACCATCCGTACAATGAGGGTGAGATTTATAATGAAAAATTTATGATATAAATCCCAAATTATAAACCTCCATTGCAATTATCCTTACTTATACGAACTTAATGAATGTCATTGATGATCTTAATGTGTGAGTTACAAAGTCATTATTTTGAAATTTATTAAATCATTAATTTTAAAGTTTCAAATTAATTAAAGGGTCGGATTTTTCTCCATTAATACCTTACACTCAACCATAAACCTTTATTTAGTACGGTTCTCCTACTTTTCAAACTTTGTACTTCTTTACTCCAATAATTTGTTAAAGTACCAATTAATTTTTAATAATATATAATAATATATATTTTATTTCTAAAGGTTTTTTAATTATTATAAAAAAAGATCGTCCGTTAAATCTTTAAACACCATCGGATAAAAGGCAAATAAAACAATGATTGCCATAGACGTAACTGTATCTCTGATAACTATCTATATCGACGTATAAAAGTCTATTCTCGTGGACCAATAATTACTATATAGATATTATTATATTAAAAATTAAAAATTAGAATTTAATAAAATCAATGAACAATTTTTTTTCACGCGCTAATTATAATATCTGAGTTAATAACTCTCATGATTTACATCTTTTATATGAGCCCTAGGATGAATTAACGTGGGCACGTGGACGAGTAAATCATCTTTTATCATCGTATAAAAGTCAAAATCAACATTATTTTCTAAAATTTTATATTTTATTGTATTATAATATTATAATTTCAACATTTAACCTTTTATATATATAATTTTGATATACGGTACTTCTTATATCATACATCCCGTGAACATATTAACTTTTTTATTTTTATTATATTTTTTAAAGCTTCTGATTATCCCAAATAGATTTTACTTTATTAAGATGCTCACCGAGTGTATGGTATAAGAGGTGCGACAGTCTTTTTAGGTATATGAACCATTGGTCTAACTAATCTCAGTTGTGGACGGTCTGATTCACAGATAAACCATCAAATAAATATGGAGAGTGTTGATAGGTTCTGACACGTCATCCAACGTCATTAATGATTCAAACTTTACAAGACATACCCAATATGTAATTTGAATTTATTGGTGCAATCGTTCTCGAGTTCAAAGTTGATCAGTTTGACTAAGCTAGAATTGGTTCAAACTTGAGTTTTGATATTTGACAATGTGTGAGAGAGAAGTCAAAAAGTCAAAGGAGGATCGAATACTTGACTAGAAAAATTCTAACGGGGCTAAGAAATGAAGACCTAATTGGGAACTAGGTAACGGAAGTCCTAGCAGGGCTAGGCAGTTGAAGATCCAATTGGGACCTAGACAATGGAAGTCCTAGCGGGGCTAGGCGATTGAAGACCTAATTGGGAACTAAGCAACAGAAGTCCTAATGGGGCTAGGCGGGTGAAGATATAGTTGGAAACTAGACAGCGAAAATACTAACGGGGCTAAACAGTAAAGACTTAGTTGAGAACTAGGCAACGGATTAGCGGGGCTAGATATTGAAGATTTAGTTGGGAGCTAGGTAATAAAAAGTCTTAGCGGAGCTAGATAGTGAAAGTCTTAGTTGAAAACTAAGCAATGAAAAGTTATGCCAGGGTTAGACAAGTAGAAGATTGAGTTAGGAACTAAGCAATAGAAGTTCTAGCAGAGCTAGGTAATTGAAAAGTCCAAGCGGGTCGAAGATAAATCAAACACTTGGTGATTGAAAATCTAATAGGAAGTTGGCAAGGAAAAGTCCAATTGGGTCAAAAATTGACCTGACACTTGGTGAAGATGCTCCAGTATGTCAAGACTGACTGGATGCTAGACAACGAAAAATCTCAACGAGTCATGAATGACCGTATGATTGGGCAAAAGAATTTTAAACTCAGATTCAGAGTTTAGGATTGGGGAAATTGATTATCCTAAAGTAATCGATTGATGCAATCGATTAGAGACTCATTTCGGAGAGCATAGTATGATTTAGAATTGATTGTTAGTTGATTACTTTAAGGCCAATTGATTGGGCCAATCATATCGATTGGGGTAATCGATTGGCTGGTGTTGATCAACAAAAAGAAAGCTTTGTAATCGACTAGGGCAGCCAATTAAGGTTAAGCCAATTGATTGGTTTAATCGATTGACAATGGGTTTTCACAATCACAAAAGGGTGTTGAATCAATTGGTTTAATCAATTCAGCTGCTCCAATCGATTGGCGATTGGAGGAGTTTGTCCAGAGAACCGAATGTGTTCAAATTGATAGGAATTCAAATTGATAGGAAATCGATCGACAGAGGGCTATCATGAAGAAACAGAAGAGTGCTGAATCGTTTAGTGAATTGATTGTGCTAATCGATTCAGTATGATTATTCGATTGGGAGTGTTTTCTTGCAAAAGTATAAGGCTTGAGAATCAATTTACTCAATAGATTAGGAAGGCATCATTCAATTGGTATGCCTCACCAACTGATTGGTCAGACGAAAAAGAGTCGTTCTATAAGTTTGAATGGTCGGATCCTATGTGGCAATCAATTGGGAGTAATGCCAATTGATTAGGAGGTATTTTTCAATCCTAAAGAAATCCTAGAAAAGAAGATTTAAAATGTTTTTAGCCGCCAAATTTTGAGAAGTTTGAAGTGAAGTGATGTTGCATTTCCAACCGATCAAAAGACATTTCTAAGCAAGAAGATAGTAAGCTAAATAAGATTTAATTATTGTAAAATCATTTTCGATTTTTGTTTTATTTTCTTGTGCTCTTCTTATTGTATTCTCGTGCTCGAGCTTTGTACAGGGCTTCTCTACTTCAAAGAAGGAGGTTTTCATAGTGGAGTCGTGAGCGAGGAGTAGACTCTCATATTAGATACCTTAAGGAGGTGAGTACCAAATAAATCAAAGTGTTAGCATTTTGAAGATTCTTCGGTGTGAGTTTTCAACTTTCATTCATGTACTAAGAAGCAAGCTATTCACTACTCCCCCTACCAGCTCATACCGGTCCAAATAGAATTATAAGGAAATTATGCCTGTCTCTGACCACATACTCCCACCTTGCTACGGTACAATGGTCGAGCACTCAATACGGTTAATCGAACATCTAAAATTCAAATCTCAGAACATATATTTTTCACCAATGGGACAACAAATCTAAGAATGTCAACAGCTTTGATGGGCCTCCGTGAGTGCTGAACCCGAGCCTAGTTCGGAACGGCCAAGTCGACGGTTCCTAACAGTACGACCCTTAACCTTAACTATCCATAATAGTTATAATTCGCGGTTCGAAACTGTCGATTCACAGTTCGGTTCACGATTCGACATGGATCGTCGTGGTTCAATTTGTTATATTAAAAAAATTAAAATTATAA
This sequence comes from Boesenbergia rotunda, assembly GCA_024364735.1. Taxonomy (NCBI): domain Eukaryota; kingdom Viridiplantae; phylum Streptophyta; class Magnoliopsida; order Zingiberales; family Zingiberaceae; genus Boesenbergia; species Boesenbergia rotunda. Next base: position 529,038 of record JAGFNQ010004580.1, on the reverse strand, counting down.
ATTCATAAAAAATTAAAAAAATGGTTTGCACTTATTTAAGTTGTATACGTATCCCTTTAGGGTATAAGAAAATTAAAATTCATATAGTTCTCTTATCTATTAGCCTTTTACCTTTCGAAATGATATTGCTACTCGCTTTTGTTTTTCATTCTTGTAATATTGTGTCCACCACTTTACGATATTGAAATCTATTTCGCAATCTGCTTCACTAAAATAAAAAAATCATAAAATAATTCTCGAATTCTTATGTGGAACTTGAGAATACTTGTGGACTTTTCATCCGTTCTTTTAATAAATATTGTATTTTGGAAAATTTTAAATTACTTCCACTATAGTTTGTATTTTAGAAATATTAGTTTGTTTTAAATATTTTATACTATATTATATATAAATATACTGTAAATAATTTTTACTATTATATACAATATTATTAGGACAAATCTTTAAATGAGATTATCATGATACAAAATTAATCTGTTTTTATAAAACTTCTAATTTATATCTAAGTTCTAAAATAAATACAACTAAATAAATTTAAGGAATATGAAATAAAATACTTTTTCCATTTTATTTTCATTGCTAATATATAATGAGATAAAAAATATTAATAATATGTTCATTTATAACTAATAATGTATTAAAAAATTCATTAAAACTAAATAATAAGTAGAATAATAAAAATCTTGCTCGATTACATCATTAAATATTTTTACAATTCTACAAATACTACTGTGAATATTTTATTGGTATGAAAATAAATATATATTAGTTTTATTAATAGTTTGTGCAAAAAAATGAACATAATAATTTTCTAAACAGTAATGAATTTTTTAATAATTAATATATTGAATTCAAACATCTTGTGGAAATTTTTTTTAGGTCTTATTGCATTACTCCTACAAAATGTACCCTATTATTTTATTATAAATGTATATAACCATAAATGGCCAAATAGTAAATAACAATTCTAATTGATTTAATATGATTTTCTAAAATTAGCGCATATGAAAAAATAAATCACTAATAATAGGATTATATATAAATTTTAGTTCGTTAATATTAGCATTATTAGTGTAGGATCTAGGAGAGCGAGAGGGGGTGTGAATAGCGCTTGTTTGCTTTTTCTAAATTCGGACGATAAGAGTTGCTGCGGAAATAAGAAAGAAGAAAATATAATGCTAACACATTTGTTTTTATTTGGTTCGGAGTCTGTGACTGCTCCTACTCCAAGATTCACGATCCTTAATTGTTTAATTTGGGCAATCCATTATCAATTCGAAATGATGTTACAAATATGAAAGCTCAAGTATAATACAAAACAAGTTATACCAAAACCACAGATATGAAGTTCAAGCACGATGTTATCGAAGTAGCGTTACAACTTATTTTAGCAGCTTCTGGCGCAACACACAAGAGAGAAGATCATAGAATTTATAATGTTTAGTGCACCGATCGAAGGCCCCTTATATACGATCTCACGGGTGCTTGTATACCCATCCCGAGTGCCCCTATTGTGATGACGTAGCAACTGCTCGTCTAAACTTTATCTAAAAAACTTATCCCCTCCTCAACGCCTATATGGGGATGTGGCATGACCAACCAGTGGGTGCCAGCTCAACCGAATCTCGGTTAAGTCCAAGGCATCCTAGGCGTCTGCCCGTATGCTTCTCGGGCGCCCGGACCTCTAGCACCCATGTTGATGCAGGAGCCTGTTACTCGGGCGCTTGGACTCCTTCCAAGCGCTTGAGGTTCATTTTCCAGCCTCCAACTTTGTTTTGATTCGCTACAAAATAGAGTTAGAACAAAACACAAACAAGAAGATATATGATTGCACATGTGTTTGACAGCCCAAGCTGTTCGGTCCTGACTTTTAGATTTCGATCGAAATCCTAGGTTAGACCGACGCCTACTATTCTCTTTTTACAGGGAATGCATCCTCACCTACTCCTCTCAGGAGAGTTTGCCTTTTACCAATCGGACCTCCGAGTGGACTTTTGCTTGGCCTCCAACTTTGACTACAAAACTCACAACATCTGATCTTTGACCCGTCTCGACTCTGTTGAGGCAATCGACCCAAGTATGATATGGAGGATCATGGATTTTGATGTGTATGTCAATATGATTAAGTTAGAGTTTCATTGTGATCTAATATGTGTATGTGAGTGTGCAGGTTTGCAAGATACACATAGGCTTGGTTGGATGTCTTCAGGTACGGTGAAAGGTGGCATGGAGGCAAGCCGTGGGCTTGTGTGCGCATCCGAGGAACCATGGACAAAGCAGGGACGATGAACCGAAGGAAACGGACTTCGAGGCGTATGTGAAGGATGACATGGAGGCAAGTCGAGAGCTTGTGTGCGTATCTGAGGGACGAGGACCAAAGGCGAAGAAGACTTGAAGGCAACAGATCGAGGCTGCTGGAGCAGGAACGATGAGTCAAGGGATGCGGACTTCGAGGCATGCGTGAAGGATGACATGGAGGCAAGCCGAGGGCTTGTGTGCACATCTGAGGGACGAGAGCCGAAGACGAAGATGGTGTAAAGGCAACAGATCGAGGGTGCTGGACGAAGAGTCAACCAAGTCGTGAGGGTACAAGTGCTGAGTGAAATGTACTCGGGAAATCCTAAGGTTCGAGTGCTAATAGAAGTGTACTCGGGAAGGGAAACCTTAAGTATAGAAGTGGATCAGTCGACTGGTGTATGCCACAGAAAGATTAGTCGACTGGTAATGGACCAGTCAACTTGTGTGGTCAGTCGAGTCGACTGCTCCTAGTGCAGTCGACTGGTGTGGCTGAAAATTCGAACGTTAAGCTGTAACGGTCGAATTTGAGTGGGATTAGTTGACTGGTAGGCGTCTTATCAGCTTTGAGCTCTATTTAAGGGAGCTCGTTTAAGGATGTTTCTTCTTGGCGAAACTTGCTTGGTTAAAGCTTGTTAGTAGCCTATATTGCTCAGGTATTGTCCAAGAGTTGTGGTGAGGTTTCTCCACCCATAAGGAGCGACAAGAGCTAGCCGAAGGTGCTCCGGGGAATCATCCACCGAAGGATCGGGATTGTCCACCTTACAGACAGCCGTGGAGTAGGAGTTTTATCTCCGAACCACGTAAATCGGTGTGTTCCTCTTAGTTTTAGTTTTAGTTTTTGTTTATTCCGCTTGCGCACTAACTTTATAGGAAGAAAAATCGAGAAAAAGCTATTCACCCCCCCCTCTAGCTTGACGACGTAGTCCTAACAGACTCCTGTCTGTCATCCTCGATCAATCAAGTCTTCTGCCCGATCCTTCAGATCAGGACTTCGTTGCCCAACCCTCAATCAGGTGTTAGTGCCCAACCATCCAGATTAGGACTTAGTGCCTAGATCACTATAACTTTCTTGCATACTCAGAACAACATGTTAGATCACAAATAATCATAATTTGAACCTTTGCCAACATCAAAACTAGGTTTAATCATTTGTTGCTTCCAACACCAACAATTAGAATTAGCATTATCATATGAATATTAAAAATATTTTATGAGTAATTCATATTCTTTTAAAATTAAACATAATAATTGTCAGATGTGAGTAGTATGCAATTCACCAAAAACTCTATAAACTAATAACTTTTTTTTGGACATTTCAAGAATTATCGATTAGTAAACCTATATAAATGTATTTGTCAATAATCATTCCAAATATAAAAATATAAAAAAACTTTATTATTTAATTTATTAAATTCATTAATTGTAGTTTTAAGAACGCATTTAGCAAATGAATTAATTTATTTTTTAAAAAATCTTCAAAATTATATTTACATCTAAAACTAAATGAAAGATATTCTACGAAACAAAATCTAGATAATGATTTTGATAATTTATTATTAGAATATAAAAATAAATCAGAATCGACACTTCTACTAATGAAAAATCTAGATAATTATGTTTGAGAATGGTCAATTTTATATTCTATCGAGTGTTTCATTTCTATGTGTGGTTTCAACGACCGATAGCCACCACTGGCTTGAAATTTGTAAGAATTATTGCAGTACTTACGTTTGGACGCAATTCTCTCGATGAAAACTAAGGGGGCGTTTGGTTTGCATTTTCCAGTCTGTTTTCCATTTTCATTTTCGATAGAAAATGTGATTTTCTGGAAAACATATTTGGTTTGCATTTTCCAGCTTTGTTTTCCAAAAAAAAAACATAGCGTTTTCTGGAAAACTGGAGAATGAAAAAAAGTCATTTTCCAGAAAATTAGAAAATGCGATTTTCTGGAAAATGAAAATGGAAAACGGAACAAACCAAACGCCCCCTTAACATTCTCAAAATGTACCTTAGACGTAATTACATCAGTACTTATGTTTAAGGTGTCAGAAGTTGCTCGACCTTATTGTCAGTGGATTAAAACATGTTGAGCTCCTCATTTGGATTTACTATTTCCTTGACTATTCGAGATCGAGATGATGAACCTTCTCAGCCACCTTTCGTGGGAGTCCAAAGCCACCTTTCGTGGGAGTCCAAAGTGGGAGGCAAAAGCTTGTAGAATTGGAGTGTAAAACGTGTAAAATTTACAAAATTAAGAATGAGAATAGAGAATATGAGTGTGGAAATAATGAGATAAGCTCTCTATTTATAGAGTTTGAAGAATAACGAATTCTAAATTATAGTCATTAATCAAAAAATAATCAAGTGATCACAATCGTTGAAAAAAAAACACAATCCGTTTTATCCCAAAGGCTAGATTGGCGGTTCCAATGGTCAAAACCATCAGTTAACTGATAATTCTAAGATTCACAAAGGAAAAAAAAAGAAAAGGCAAACCCATGAGCTAAACTGGCAGTTAACCGGTGGGTCAAACCATCGGTTCAGAAGTTTTTATTGAGCTGGAATCATAACCGGCCCAACATTCTGCCGGGTCAATTATAGTTCAGACCATGCATCCGGGTCAATAGGTAATTGACCAATTAACTCTATTTCGTATTAAGTTGGGCCCGAGCCGGACTCTTTTTAGGATCCGATTATTGGGCACTTTTTACCTTGATACTCAATAAAAAAATTTTCATTAAATTAGTAAATCACCTTTAAAAATCGTAGTTTGGTAGAACTGATAAGGATATTATGTATAATTTGACAATTCCAAGAGTGTTTTTTCATTGTTGCCCCCACAAAAAGTTATAATTTATAGGCAACTTGTCTAAATCAATAATGGTGCTTCAAAGATAATAGTCACAGCGTTTCCCCAAAGTCCAAACAAGGAGATGGAAGAAAAGACTCCGAAAGCCATCAAATGCAAAGGTAAGGAGCAGGACTAATTCCTCATTCTCCGATTAAATTTCGAGTTAGTTAATCACTCATCGAAGCTTAATCTGACTGATTCCGACCGGCGATGCTCCAGCGGCGGTCTGCAGGGCCGCCGGCGAGAGGCTGCGGATCGAGGAGGTCTTGGTGGCGCCGCCGCAGCGCCACGAGGTCCGCATAAAAATCATATGCACCTCCCTCTGCCAGTCCGACATCACTTTCTGGCGGATGAGGGAGATCCCCGGAATGCTCCCCATAATCCTCGGCCACGAAGCCGTCGGGTAGGTTACTGCGTGAGAGTTTTCACCGATCGCTTTAATTAAAACGAAAAGCAACCTGTTTCGGCATGGACTGATCGCCGGTGGATACGCGATTTTGGGCTGCGCTGCAGGGTGGTGGAGAGCGTGGGGGAGGCGGTGGAGGAGGTGGCGGTGGGGGACACGGTGCTGCCGGTGTTTCTGGCTGAGTGCGGCGGCTGCGCCGACTGCGGGTCGAGGAGGAGCAACCTGTGTTCGGGGTTCCCGTTCGCGATGCGGATGGGGATGCTGAGGGGGGACGAGGCCGCTCGGTTCACCGACGCGGCGGGGGCGGCCGTGCACCACTTCATCAACGTGTCGAGCTTCGTTGAGTACACCGTCGTCGACGTGGCGCACATCGTGAAGGTGCAGAAGACGATGCCGCCGGAGAAGGCCGCCTTGCTCAGCTGCGGCATCTCCACCGGTATGTTCTTTCCCCTGCTTCACATTCTCCACAACAAAACAAGACAAAACAAAAAGTAATAATAAATCCTGCCCCCTTAGATTTTTTCTCAAATTTGAGCCCCCAACACCACTCCTTGAGAGCATCCATATCCATTTACATCGAATTTAATATTAAAATAACACCAACTCATTTCCATGGATATTCCAAATTTCAACATCATTTTTGATGTCGCAACAATACATCGCCAATGATGACATTACACTGTTGCAATATAAATTTGATGGTATTATTTTTTTAAATTTTTTTATTTAAAAATTTTATTATAATATATAATCAATAAATATAGTATATATTATTAAATATTATATTACTAAATATCATAAATAAAAATTAATTTATAATAATTATTATTTTTCCCATGATTATTTAATAATATTAATTATTTATTATAAATATAGATTAAAAAAATAATAAATTATTTTAATTTTATTAAATATAGTTATAAAAATTAAATTTAATAAAAGATTTATTTATTAAGTATATTTATCTGGATAAATTTTATTAGTTGATGTAAAATTTTTAAAAATTAACTTATTAAAATAAATATAATATTAATTTTAAATATAATAAATATCAGATAAAAATTACTAAATTAAAATTTATGTGAATAATTAAATTTTTAATAAAATGAAATAGAATATTATTTTTTTGGTGTGCTATGGTGTTAGTGGATTGAAGCTGAAATAGTATATAGAATATTCTAAAGAATTTTTTTTTTTTGTGATATGGTGTTAGTGGGTTGAAGCTGAAATAATATTTGGTACTAAAATTACACCATTTTAATATGGAATTGATATCAAATATAATGTTTGATCCCTGCGACATTGTTCTGCAGTAGTCTTGAGTTCGACTTTTTATGATAGGATTAAAAAAAAAGATTAACGAGGTTTTTTCTCATTTGGAGGAAAAATTCATATAAAAACGTTATAGTTGGGGAAATAGTGATTATTCCTATAAAAATTCTTATAAATCGTCGATATCTAAAATAGTGATTAGTCATCCTTCCGTTGCATCATAGTCCCGATGCATCATAGTCCCAAGTGCACCTATGATAGGGTCTCAGATCTTAGATTTACAGGCTGTGTCGGCTGATATTTGTTCACGTTCCTTAATTTATCTAAGTGATTGGACCAGCTCATCTCCGTGACTAGTAAAATTGAATACCTAAATGATAAAAAACAATACTTAAGAAATAGAACAAACAGACAAATTGATATAAAAATAACGACGTTTATTAACTATTCAGTCTGTTAGAAAAAATTTATTCTTATTTCTGATATGTAATTTTTTCTTCAATTTTTTAATATATATTAATTTATTTAATTATCTTTTTTTATAGGTACAAATATATAAGTATATAAGTGCACAAAGTATAACAAAGGAACCTAAGGACAAGATTTATTATCGTTTCTTAGATGTCTGTAATAGAGTAGATACAAATTCTCTTAATTATTGATCCACACCTCGTGTTCTTGTTATATAAGTAGGTAAATATTCCTTTTCATTATGAATAGTGATTGTAGAGCCAATCATTGTAGTATAACGGTAGATGTCCGAAATCAAATTACTATTATTATTTTTTTTCTCTCCTGTAGAGTTTTTCAATTTTTACCGATAAATGATTTGTTATAAAAGGATTTTTTTAATGAATGTGTCATGTCACAGTGTATTATTACATTTAAAAAAAATGATTAATGAGGTTTTGCCAATCTCGGACAATTGGGTCGGTCCCACAGAAATTTTCCACCGGCCATTAGGGTAAATCAGGAAGTACTCGGGGTAGACAGTCCAGAAACCCAGCGTCCTAGGGTTCACGCCCCATTTAGAGGAAAAATTCCTGTAAAATACGCCATAGCTAGGGATCGAACCGAAAATATCTCAGATGACAATTAATTGCCCTTTCGCTACACCATAACCCTAGGGGCAAAGATTGACATTCTATGTCCAATATCTAAAATGTATAATTTTCTCTAGATTCAACATATTTAAATTAGAATGTAGTATATTTATCATTTAATTAAACACGACTCTTTATTCGTTAGTCGCGATGAAACAGGAGTCCTCATTATTTTTTATATGTAAAAAAATCTAAAAAGAAATATAATTCTTTCTTAATGATGGGGTTGAGTTTCCCGTGGTTGATGTGTGGGCTGAAGAAGCTATGTGACAAGATATAACGAGTCTAAACGACTCTCTTTCCGAAGCTCCCGAGACCCTCTCGGGAAGGGGACCCCCCCTTCCGCGGGTAGACACGCCTCGAAGATCAAATCAAAGGACACACTCCCGAGATCACCTCGGGAAGCCAGGTTCCCGAGACCATCTCGGGAAGCGAAGTGCGCGGGACCCTCCGGGTCAGAAGACCCTGAGATCACCTCGGGGAAGCAGAGCCCAAGAAGCATTTGGCCTCAAGTAACGGTCCCCCTTTCTTCGAATATGTGGATAACCATCATCCATTATCGCGGAGTCATCATGACCCATAAATGTCATAACGAGCCGAACTTAATGACGGCGTGGACCGTTGCAAAGGTTATCTGGTAACCGACAAACGGAGGACGTGGCAAAGATCGTGGAGACGCATGAAGGCAGCCACCGCAGGTATAAAAGGTACTCCAACCCCTCCGGTAAGGGAGTTACGTATTCTCTACTACTCGCATATATATCTTCTTGCTTTCTTTTCATCTCCTTCATCGAGGCACTGACTTGAGCATCGGAGTGGACTCCGCCGGACAACCTTCGGCGTGTTCCCTTAACACTCGTGTTAATCTCGCAGAGTGTGAAGTTCCTCTTCTAGCGTCAACATCCACTTGGACTGAACCCTAATGACTGGCCGTCGACGTTGATTCCTTCCAGAACACTTAATTTAGCATTATTTAACTAGAATCGATTATATTTTTTATACAATTGAGCACGATTTTTTCCCTAAGCAATCGTTTCAGAGCTTATACTGATCAATTTGCTTAAGTTGAATCAATTGGGCGATTCTAATTAAATGGTACTGAATTTAGAATAAATTATATCTTATTTTAGATTTTTTACTAAAAATAAAAAAAATTATATATAGAAAATAAGAATAAATTTTTTTAACAATCCACTGTTTAAACAATTAGAGTGTCAGATAAAGTTAAGTTTGATATTAAGAATTTTAAACAATTCACTGTTTTTGTTTTTCCTTTCCGTAAAATTTTCACTCTGTTTTATTTTTGGTATTCGATTAAGGAGTGGGAGGTGCATGGAAGGCCGCTGACGTGGAGCCCGGATCCACCGTGGCCATATTTGGACTTGGCGCAGTGGGCTTAGCGGTAAATATCAACAATTATTATTATTATTATTATTTTATTGCACTTATAAATTCAGATTCAAGTGCATAAATCAACAAGAAAAAAGAAGTTCAAATAACAAAACGATCAACTCAGGCAGCAGAAGGATCGAGGATTCAAGGGGCAGTCAGAATCATTGGCGTCGACGTCAATCCTGAGAAATTTGAAATCGGTCATTTTTTTCCCCCCTTAAATTAAATTCACACTAAAATCTTTCTTTCTGTATCTTCATGGATCCCAACTCAAAATTTTGGCGGTTTTGTTTGTTCAGGGAAGAAGTTTGGAATTACGGATTTCGTCAACAGCAAAGAGATTGGAGACCGATCTATCAGCGAGGTTTGCGGCGTCCATTCTGTTAAATTACATGTGTTGATTGATATAGATCACTAACGTGCTTAATGGTATAGGTGATAAAGGAGATGACCGGCGGCGGCGCAGATTATTGCTTCGAGTGTGTGGGGCTGGCGTCGTTGATGGCTGATGCTTTCGAGAGCTCTCGCCCGGTGAGTCGATCGCTAGTAAACTTGAATGAATGAATACAATTTAGAGAATAAGTTCACGATGCTACAAGGAATTAATCCAATAACGGTTTCAAAGATTAACCATTTCTGCCTCACAATTTTGCCGGTAGGGTTGGGGCAAGACCATCATACTTGGAGTGGAAAAACATGGATTGCCGATCAGTGTAAACTGTAGGGAAATCTTGAGAGGAAGGAGCATCATGGGAGCTTTTATGGGGGGAATGAAACCAAAAACTGACATCCCAATTCTGATGGAAAAATACATCAAAAAGGTATTCAACTCCTGCAGCACTTAACTTCATAATTGAATGGATTTTGTTTTAAACTTGTTTTTTTTTCCTTTCATTTTCTATCTGTGGATCTGCAGGAACTTAACTTGGATGATTTCATAACTCATGAAGTTGGTTTCGAGGACATAAACAAAGCATTTGAGTTGCTGGAGGAAGGAAAGAGCATCAGGTGCACCATCTGGATGGATAGATAAATTTATGAACGAGAATGTATAATAAAAATACCTCTTCCCGGCAGATCCAGTTTGAAACATTTTCATAAATCAATGCTTTCAAACATCGTTAAATCAGTTGTTTCAAGTATGCAAAATTTAGAAAATTTCATCAATTTAGATTTTGATGAGTATTGATCGTTCCTAGGATCAACTAGCAAGGAAAGAAAATATTAATCTTACTAGAAAGATGAGCTATCTGAACCCCAGTTGAACACTTCAACTCCGTTTGCAAGCAGATTATGCAATATTACATCCATCAATCTAACATGCTTCCACATTCATCTCAGTAAAGGAATTCTTTAGTAGAAATAAATAATTAAACATTGAAGAACTGACAACTCATCTTCAAACCAAAGAAGAATGAATCTAAGAAGATCAAGTAAGCGAAGACAAGTTGAAGCTAGCTCCACTATCATTCAGGTATACATTTCAATTTATGATCAAGCAAAGTTCAACGACTCAATTACATCCATTCATAATTTGTCAATATGTAAGATAACTAACACATGTAGAGAGTCAATCTAGCTGTAACGGTACTGTATCTCTGTGCAAATTGCTAACAACTGTACCAACTCTGAAAGAGACTGCCCACTTAATGATTGGATTGGCATTTGTCCTATAAAATCAGACACAGCACATACCTTACGAACTCCTACTGGTTGATTGCACTATTTTAATCAATAGACTAAACATCATGTGCTGTCACTAACTCCAAAACTTAAACACTACAGTCTAAACTTCTATTAGGCATTTAGTCAAACTGGAAAGCAGCATACAATTACAACTCCCCACGACGAAATTAATTATGATCGGATTATCATAAAATCTCCTTCTAAAATTCAAACCCTTCTCTTGACTCTCATACCTGTTAACGTTATCCAGCAGAACACGGCACCGCGTGATAGGATGCTCTTTGCCTCCTTGGCCGTCCGATGCGTGATCGACGACGGCCAGCTATTTACAGCTGGTTCACATGCGCCCATGTGCTGTCTACCTGTACCACAGTTGTAAATATCAATTTTAATAAATTAATCGTATCTCAACGTGAATATTAAAAAATTACACCCGTTAATTTCGTACATCCTGCTGTGCCTGTCACGATTAGTTTATTCCTTTACGGAAATAAATATTCTATTTCAGCATCAGACGTCCGATCACCATCTAACGGCTCTTGTTTGCAAAAAAAAAATGTTTTTTTAAAAAATAGGTTAATGGAGGAGTATGACATCTGACCTGTACGCGTCCCTCATCCGACGGCTGGAGATGAAAGTTAGGCTGAGATGTCGGTTTTGGAAAACCCACAAGAAAGGAAATAAACGGTCGCCCTTTTTATTCATTCATCTTTCTTTAATTGCTCGCCCCAAGCCGTTTCCTTGTCTATATAACTCTTCACGCGGACCACACCGCCTCTTAGCCTTTCTCGCCCTACAAATCGAACGTGCAGAGCAGCTCTTGCTTTCCGATCTCGTCGTTGATCTCGCGGTGGTGGAGATGGCCGCTTCCGCCTCAGTCTTCTTTGCCGTGGTGGCTCTCCTCGCCGTGGCGTGCTCCGCTCAGGGACCCAGCCCCGCTCCCCTCCGGCCTCCGACCATAGCGCCCACGAGGCCCCCCGCCGTCGCCCCGATCTTTCCACCCCCGCCTCCTACCCCGACCCCTCCCCCTGCCGTGGCTCCCGCCTCCCCTCCCCCGGCCGTCCCTCCGCCGTCCTCTCCCCCGGCGCCCGCACCCACCTCCAAGCCACCGTCCGCGACTCCCGTCTCGTCCCCTCCCGCTCCGCCCCCGTCGACCACGATCGCTTCCCCACCAGCCTCTCCGCCCACCTCTCCGCCCCCCAATAGCGCCAACTCCGCTGCTGTGAGCTGGATCGCCGTGGCCGGAGCCTTTGTCGCCGCGGCGGCCGCGTTCTAGCTAGATCCAGGTAGATCTGCATCTCGCCGTGGGTTCTCGATACGACGATCGCTACATTGTTTGGTTCTTTCTTTCTACCTCGTTATTGTGACTGTATGACATATTAATTTCTCTGTGGTGGCTGGTTTGTAATTTTCGGAGTTTGGACTTTTGCGGTGTACGGTTACTATTCTGTTTAGTGTAGTCTGGCTTTACTTTCCGATTCTCCTACTTGTTTCTTTTGAGTTTCGAGTATGGTGCGGTACGCGTGTCGCTGCCTCGGGTGACATTGGGCTGTAGTGCAGGCCAGCTGCTATGATGGGTGGAGATCGAGGTCATGTCGCATGCGTATCACGTGCAACAGGTTAGCAACGTATGGACAAAATATACGCTATAGAAATTTAAAAAAAAAGAAATAATTAAACAGTTTGAAGATGAGTTACTCTCTAAAATATTATTAATTTTCTCCTATTTTTCCTCGGAAATCTTTTACGTTTTCTTACAAGGTGATTATAGTGCAATTTGATGATCAAGAGAAAGAGTACAAGAGATCAGAAGAAGAATAATATTCCATAAATTTTAGCTTCGTTTAGCCTTGCTCCTTTTTTTTAGGCCTTAACTATCTTTAGTTTCACTTTATTATTTGTTGTCTAATTAGTTGACTGGATGGGTCATCAATTGATTATTTTTCTCTTGATTACAATAACTTTTATATTGTCAATTTCATATTGCCACAATATTTCGCTCGATCATCATGAAATTGAACATGACTTGACGCCGGATGAGTTGAGTAAATTTGTAACCGTTACGAATAAAAATATTTTTTTATTTATTTAAGGAAGATGAGTTTTAGTTAATTGAATTATCAACTATAACTATTTTACTGATTGTGTTCATCTTAACGTACCTTTTTTAAATATCCTATATCATTTTTTTTTATCGTCGATGTAGTCATTGAATCATCATCGATCTTAATCACATCAAACCATTTCCATATTTATATCAATCAGGTCACTACTTTTGACATATATCACATATAAAAAATCCTTAATTAATTTATTTTTTTCTCAAACATTAAAATTCATACTGACGATCAATTATAATTCATTAAAAAAGGGTTACGTTGCTAATCTTTTCTTTTTAAATATTTAGTAATACATTCAAAGTTAATTTGCTATAAATAAAATTGTGATCTAAATCACGCTCCCTTAAGTTTCCCTCCGGACATAGAAAATTTTAAATTTTCATGACAGAAGAATAAAATAAGATTTTAAATTTAAATCCACTATAAGCATATTAGTTTCCCAAAAATTTAAAGCGATATTTATGCTTCCCGATATCTCCCAAACGACATCATATTCTAACTTCCCATTCAAACACCACGATCACTCCGAGGTTATGGAGCAGCTGTAAAATTATTAATTATCTTAGACATTTACCGATCTTTAATTATAATATATTTTATAAGAATTTTTTTTTTAAAATGGGACGCGAATTCTGGGACGTTGAGCTTCTAGACCGCTTATCGTAAGCGTTTCCTGATTTATCCTGGTGATCGGTAGAAAATTTCCGTTGGATCGAATCGATCACCCTTGATTCGTCTATTATCTGATCTAATATTTTTTTTATTCAAATGTTACGACACGTGCATAGTCTGTTATAAATACAATTAAAATTCTATATTAAAAATACACGAAAAAAATACTAATTTAAAAAATGAAAAATATTTTCATCGAAATATTTTAATTGATATACAAATTCAAAAAAAATTAGTATAGATTTAAAATAATATTATATTATTGTAGAGATATATAATTTTTTTATCTTAACAAATGGTATCAGAGTGATCCTGTCGACCAGTGAAGAAGGTCTTCCCACGGATGACTCGGTCTGACCAAGATGACCCGGTCTGCAGTAGCGTGGGGGTCGAGGTCGGGCTTGAGTGCTAATAGGGCACAAGTGGCTTGGGTCGGACCAAAAACGAGAGCACACAAAGAGAGGGCAGAGGTTCCAAATGGCAGCAATCCACTCTTCAGAACCCAAAGGGGGGGATTATATAGGGGAGGAAAAGCCCCCTGCCATGTCAGAGCTGTCCTGTCTCATTAAGAATGGGTCAGTTGACAGACTGGGCCGGTGGTAGCTTTAGTTGTCATGTGAGACTGTTGCAGCCGCCTGACAATTTGTCTAAATCACCTCCTCTGACAGATACTTACTATTAAGGTGGCTCCTTGATTGCTAAAGCTCATCCAGTCGACCCATATCTGTTGGACCTTGGATGGCTAGAGAGGGGGGTGTGAATAGCCAGACACAGAAATTTTGGCTTCTTTTTGATCTTTCTACGATTATGGTTAGCAGCGGAAACAATACAGAAAGAAAGAACTGAAATACAGAAAGACAAAACACAAACAAGAGACGCTAACTCAGAGGGTTTACAAGGTTCGGGGATATCTTGCTCCTACTCCTTGGCGTGCCCGTGAGGTGGGCGATCCCTTGATCGCCGGCAGATCAAGCCCCGGAAATCCAGATAGAATAGAACCTCCTTCTCGGTAGAGAAACCTCTCCACAACAATCTCAAGAATGATATCAGATTAAGCACACAAAGACTCAAGAAAGAACTTACAGACCAAGATTAAGCATAGGCAAAGAAAGAGCAAAGAGAAGAGAACACTTCACAGAGCTCAACTCAGCACAACTCTCACGCAAGAACCTTCAGCTCTTCGTGTCTGCTTGATGATCAACTCGCGAAGCTCTCAAACCGATTCAAAGTTCTCTGTGTTTGCAAGAGTTGCTGTCTCTTCTTCGCTATCCATCTCTTAAACCTCTGCCCATCGCCAGATCATCCCAGGCGCGTCTGCAGCTCACTAGGCGCGTCTGCAGCTCACCAAGAGCGTTTGCAACAACCTCCGTCACCAACCCACTGACCTCTACTGGGCTCAGTCCACTGAAACCTCTTCAGCCGAGCCTCAGGTCAGTCGCCAGCTCTGCCAGACAGTTGCCATCTCACGCCAGAAGCCGTTGAATTCTGCGAATGGAAAACAAACAAACATGACCAAAGCGAAAGTCGCCATTTGACCCTCCTTCTTAGTTTGTGTCGTCCCTGCATTACCTGCACACTCAACAGAGGCTTAGCACAGCAAATCAAAAGTAAATCAGCAGTGTAACAGAGAAATCAGAAGTGATTCAGAGCGTTATCAGAAGTCTGACAACGTTTTCAAATTAAAGTTCAGACACTGATCGGTCACTCGGACCGATCAGTGAAGATCATGATCGATCAAGCTCCTGCCTGATCGATTCAGTGACTCTGTGATCGGTCACACTAACCGATCAGGGATTGACGATCGGTCACCAGACCGATCCACCAGCTTCCTGGGATTTCAAGCCATAACCCGCAGGTTCCTTAACCTGATCGGTCACCTGACCGATCAGGTTGTGCCCTGATCAGTCACAGTGACCGATCAGGTCACCTCTGGACCGATCAAGACCCATCCTGATTGGTCCAGGAGGACCCTGATTGGTCACCTTGACCGATCAGGGTTTTCTCCAGACCCTACTGATCTCTCACTGATCGTTCACCAGAACGATCAGAAGCCACACAGAAAAATTTTGATCTCTCTCTGATCGTTCACCAGAATGATCAGACGATCAGAAGCCAAACAGAAACATTATGTTCTCTTTCTGATCGATGCCCTAGATTGGTCACCAGACCGATCCACAACCAGGAGTTAGTGCCAACTCCCTGATCGGACCACAGACCGATCCAGCTCCGACCATTTCAACCCTAAGTCCAGAGAACAGGCTCCCTAGCCTTCTCTGACTCATTCTGGTCCCAGAGAAAGAGCTCATGTGCCCTTCACCGACCAGTACACTCAATGCTCAGTCCCCCGGACCAAGACTTCGTGCCCAGCTTCACTCACCGAGACTTTGTTCAACCTAGCTTCCCTTGCTAGGACCTGGCTTCACTCACCAGGGTTTCTTTCACCCGGCTTCACTCACCAGGACCCGACTTCACTCACCGGGGTTTCCGTCACCCGGCTTTACTCACCAGGACCCGCCTTCACTCACCGGGGTTTCCTTTACCCGACTTCACTCACCAAGACCCGGCTTCACTCACCGGGGTTTCCTTCACCCGACTTCACTCACCGAGATCCGTGCCTAGTCCCCGACCAGGACTTAAGTCGAACTTATCTTACTCACCTAAACTTAAATCGACGTCAACATCAAAACAACAATCAAGTCAGACTGCATTAACAATCTCCCCCTTTTTGTTGTTTGACAACCCGATTCTATGTTTAGGTATTAGAAATCAATTGAAGTCAAATTTCACTAATGCAAGGGAATCAAAGTCCTCCCCCTACACTAGTTATACTTGTAATAACCCTAAACTTAACTAACCAATCTCTCCCCCTTTGTCAAACACCGAAAAGGGTGTAGACTGGTTATTAAGTTTAAACACCTCCCCCTTAAACAAAGGTCTCTCCCCAAACCCAAAATAACCAAAGGTAAGTGTTGAATTGCATGTGAAGGCATATACCATAAATGTATCAAGGCAACAATGTATATGCTTCATATAGCACTAATTAATGCACCTACATCAGACACATAGTCTCCTTGACCGATCAGATTCATTGATGATTGATACAGAAAAATTTCTGATTTATCTGTGGATGATCAGATATCAGAAAAATTTCTGAACCTCTGATACGTTCTAGATCAGACGGCATTAACAATTGATATGTTCCAGGAACAGGTTTGTTTTGATAACCAAACCTCATTCCACAACAGGGGTGTAGACTATATTAACACTCGATATTTCAGAAAAATTTCTGAGAATCAAGAGACCTTAAAAGTTGCTAAATAGGTTTGTATCCACTTAGTATCAGGTTTGTATCAAAACCAATGGATGACCAAGTATGTTCCAAGACTGTTCTTGGAATGATCAGTATGTTCTGTTCTTGGAATGATCATGTTTGTATCAGTATGTTCCATGTATGTCTACATATGAAATTTCTTCAGTATCACCAATGAATAGATTAACCGAAAAGATTTTTCATATATCTCTGTTGTGTGTGGAATTTAAGGTATTCATTGGTGTAAATATAAACCCCTACATTTGAGATGAAAGACAATCCCCATAGGTAGTAAATATCCATTAAATGGAGGAAATGGTAATCACATCCCTAACTAGGAATGACCATGTGTTCGGAGCACCAATTATCAACAACTCACGTTGATAGATGCTCCCCCTCAACCAATGCCTATACAATTCGAAATATGGATGTTTTAGGTACCCAAACTTTGGGACCTAATGCATCTACAATGAAGGTCTTTGGCACCCATGCCTTAGTCATTTTCTTTCTAACTTTTTGAACCCTAGAAGCATATTGTGATCTAAATTGGGTCCTAGACATTAATGACATGACGCTAGGTTCCTTAGGTTGGTAACCTAAACTAACCTTATCGTAGACCGCTCTTTGAGAATTTAGGATCATATCTAAGGTCTTGGAGCTAGTTGAGAATTTCTCAAGAAAATTCTTGAGTTTCTCAACCTCACACTTCAAAGCCTTATTCTCATCCTCAAGAATCTTAAGATGCAAGTCATCAATATCATGATCCTTAGATGTTTTCAATTTTTCTACTTCCAATTTTAATGATTTTACTTTGTTCTTAGATTTCTTAAGCAAGTTGGTTAAGCATGCTATTGTACTATAGTATTTATCTAACTCGGGAGAGATTACCTCTTCATCATCCGAAGAAGATGAAGCCGCGGTTGAGGAGTTCCTTGATTCGTTATCACTCTCCTTGTTTGACTCTTCCAGTGTCATGAGAGCCATATGACAGATGCTCTTTTCCTCCTCCTTTTCCTTCTTCTTCTCCTTCTTCCTTCTTCTGTCCCCTGCCACAAAAGCCACACCCTTTTCCTTTGGGCTTTGGTTAGCGATCTCATGTAGTTCCATTTCACAAAATAAATTGTTAAATACCAGATTTTAAAATGGTTGAAAAGGTATTTTAAAAGGGTTGAAAAGGTAAGAATTTTGAAAATAGGGACCTAGTTGGAATTTACTGAAGTTGTTGGGTTTATTTGCAAAATGCTAAAGTTAAGTTATAAAACTCCCTAAAAGCCCTAACTTCCCTCCCCGATTCACAAAACAAGTTGTTGGGTTTATATATATGGTTATGGTTTCGATTAAACTTATATCTTTTATTAATCATTATTGTTATGTTTAATTAAATGAAATGAAATACTTAGGATAATCCTAATTAATTAAGGTAACTCGTTTAGCTAAGTATCGTGTATTATAATAGCTAAACTTATGTCTTTTATTACAGGACCTTGATTCGG
This sequence comes from Boesenbergia rotunda, assembly GCA_024364735.1. Classification (NCBI taxonomy): domain Eukaryota; kingdom Viridiplantae; phylum Streptophyta; class Magnoliopsida; order Zingiberales; family Zingiberaceae; genus Boesenbergia; species Boesenbergia rotunda. The sequence goes on along the minus strand of JAGFNQ010004580.1, from coordinate 510,435 downwards.
ACTCGTTCGGTTGATCGTGAAAAGTCCTTGTTAACGAAATTCTTCGATAAAAGGCGGGTACTTCTCCTTTGTACTTGAGTAGTTTTCTTTACCTTAAAAGCATGGCTATATTATGTCTGATAGGTTGCTTGACCTTGTTCTTTGTCGTTTGTTATTTAAACATCGCCGTTGAGACTTGTTCTTCGTTGATCTTTGAGTATTCCAAATTTGTATTCGTATAGTCCTCTATTGGTTTTCTATTATGTAAAGTGTCGTTTGTACACGAGCACTTAGAAGTCCATTAAACACAAATAGGTTTATTTGGCATTAGAAATACCCTACCTAGTAGTGTAGGTGCATAATCGTTGGTTTTCGATTTCTGGATAGTTGTATTGATGCATCGTATATTTGTTGGATTTTATTGCATCGTTGTTTCTCCGGTTGTTCGTGCATCGTATAGCATGCACCATATTTGCACGTTGCATACTAATGACTATTGGGCTTACATTAGGTTAAGCCGTCGTTAGTCATATTATTGCTCGATTCACTCAACCATTTGTTGTCGTGGTAGTTATTAGAGTGCGAGCATCTGTCCTATTATGCTAAACAGTGACACCCTCACCGTTGTTTTAGAGGGATATTAGAGCCGTTGGTGGCTCACCCTCACCGTTGTCTTTAGAGGGATATTAGAGCTGTTTATGGCTCCCCCTATGTATCGAGGTTTTTGGAGTAGTTGGCTCCTCAGCATTCTGTCCACTTAACCACACCTTTGTGGTATTTGTTGTTGGAGTGCGTACAGTTGTCACAGCCCTACCCACTCGGTCACACAGATGGGATGTGTTGACGGCTTGACTGGCGTCAGGGGTGACACGTGTCATTGCATCATATGCATACGTATTTCTTTTATGCATTTGCTTGTGTTTGATGCACTTATATGAGCTGTGGTTGATGCACTTGATTGCCATGCATGTATTTATTGGTTTTATTGTTATTGCGTCGTTTTACGCCTGTATAGTTATTATTCGGTTTTATACCATGTCATATTATATTGGTTATGCATGATTAGGTAAATTCTATAATTCTTATGGACTGTACACTGTTGATTTCTCTACTCCGTTATCCTTATTATGCTATGCTTATTTGTCTACTCATATACCCGCAGAGTCCGCCCGGACTCACCACCCCTGCTTTCCTTTTTGTTGTTTCAGATAGTAGGTAGAAGTATTTCTTGGAGCCAGGAGAGGATCCAGTTGCCGGTCCCCAGTGTCGAGTTGAGTTATTTTTCGGTATTCGGTTTAGTTGTTTGTTTTCTTTACTTGTAGTTGCATTTTATTCATTATCGGGTTTTGTCGTTATCAAAGTCTTTTGGTGTTTTCTTTGGATTGTAGTTTCACTTTATGTTTATGGTGGCTGAGCCACCCATTATCACTTATTCTAATATAAACTGCGTGGTTGTGTTTACTTCTATATATGTGATGCTAGCCGCATGTAGCTAAGCTTTTGTGGTGAGATATATGTATAATTGCCCCATTTTGTCCGCCGTACAGGGGAGATGCTGCCCGATTTTCGAGGAAGCATGTGCCTCTGGGGGGCGTGACAATTTTTGGTATCAGAGCCAGGTTTTGCGATGTTTTGGTGTCTGTGGGTTTACGGAGTTGTTTTACGAGATAAATCTGTATGTTACAGATTTGTTGATTTTTGCGGAGTCGTTTTCTTGAGGGTTGACGAAGTCGTTTTGTTTTATGAGGTCTATCTGTATTTTACGGAGTTATTTTCCGGAGTCATGTTCTGGTTATGGTTGTGATGGGACTTGGCAGCGACAAGATCTCTCCAAGCAAACAAGAAGTAAGTTGGTATTAAATTTGGTTAAATTTGTATCTAAATAATGTATGTTGGTTTTGTTGACAGATATGCCTCGTCGTATTGAGTTATCTCCACCTCGTGCTCGTGGTCGTGGACGACGATCACGGGGGAGGCCAGAGGAGGCCGAGGGAGACACGAATCAGGAGGGTGAGAGGCCCACCAGAGTGGAGCCAACTGATCAGGGATCAGCTCACCAGGACCCTTCGGGTGAGCTGAGATCTCCACCACGGAGAGTATCTTCGCCTGTATATCCGACGGCAGTTCTAGTTGTACCATCAGAGGCGGGTCCATCAGTACCACCAATGGCAATTCCTGGAGTGCCATTAGGGGTACCCCCTGCCCAAGCGAGTTGGCTTCTGGACAGAGCTCGGATTCCGTTGCTGGCAGCGTCTGTGAAGGGTCGCTTCACACTGTTCCATGGGGAACCAGATCCCTATGCAGCTCGTGCTTGGTTGGAGACATTGGAGGACATCTTCAGCTATATGACCCTCACAGACATAGAGAAGGTGGAGTTGGCTACGTATCATCTTCGAAATCAGGCCGTCACTTGGTGGAATATGCAGAAGACTCTTATTGGTGGACGGCCGATTTCTTGGGTTTCTTTCCGCGAGGCTTTCGAGGGCAAGTATTATCCTGCCGCGTTTCGTACAGCTCAACGGCAGGAGTTTCTTGCTCTTCATCAAGGAGACCGCTCAGTTATGGAGTATGAGGCGGAATTCAATCGCCTGGCAGAGTTTTGTCCTCAGTTGGTTGCTACGGAGGCGGAGCGGACGACACAGTTTATGTTGGGTTTAGCTGGATATATCCAAATGCGTTTGTCTGGATGGATTCCTACTTCCTATTGAGAGGCGTTGGATCGGGCTTTACATGCCGAGATGATTCAGCATCAGTTGCATAGAGACAAGAACAAAGGGAAGCAGACAGCTCAGGGTTCAGCTGCGACACATAAACAGCAGACAATTGGACAGAAGCGCAGTAGTAGGAGTCAGGGTACGCAGGCAGCGCGGATCTCCTGGACCGTAAACCCCTGGTCCCCCCCTGGACCACTTTGGTGATATAAAACCCCCACACACGTGTTGGATCGAGAAATGCGAGAGAGGGGGGGGGGGTGAATGTCGCAATTCGTTCGGATTTAAAAAGAGCGGGTGCGCAGCGGAAATAAAAGAGAACACAACAATGCAAACACAGCCGGTTTACTTGGTTCGGAGCCTGGGTCGACTCCTACTCCAAGGCCCACGGTCGTTGACCGTTTTCTGCGGGCAATTCTATAAGTTCGCAAAAGTTTACACACAAATAATAATAAAAATATTCTCGTAAACTTAAATACAACTCTTGTTACCGACGTCCGGTGAAGATTGAAGTTCTGGAGCAGCGGGACGTCGTCGGCTTGAGTTGGCAGCTTTCTGGAGCGTGTCGTGGAAGCAGAAGAGCGTAGAATTGTCGAAGGAATTGGTTGTTCAAGAATAGGGTCGAGGCCCTCTTTATATAGGGCAGGGGGCGCCCGACATGCTCGGGGCGCCCCCCACGTGGCTCTTGATCCGGCGAGCCCTCTGGTCAAGGCTGATCTCTTCATCTTCGGGATCAGCTTTGACCGGGGCGCTCGACGCGCGCGGGGCGCCCGGTTGACCGGTCAAAGCGTCATCTTCAGGGCTTCGCGAGAGTGAGCTGCAGCAGCCTTCAGTGGCGTGGCACAGTGGGCGCCCGAGACATGCGGGGCGCCCGACATGCGGGGCGCCCGACACACGCGGGGCGCCCCCGATTGCGCTGCTGTCGGGGCGTTTACCTCTCTGCTGACTTGGGTTGACTCTGGGGCGCCCGACACATCCGGGGCGCCCTACTCAGCTACGGCCTCACTCCTTTGAGGCTCTCTGAGCTGCAGAAACACAGTCCTTCGGTCCTGCATCCAGGGTTAGTCCAAAACAGCAAATAATAAGTTAGTTAAAACAGCCTTAGCTGTCTTGGTTCTGACTTTGGATCTCCAAAATGGAGCCCTAGGTCGAACCGACGCCTAATGTTCCCTCGAGGGGAACGCGTCCTCACCTACTCCTCTCGGGAGAATTTACCTGGTGCCAACCGGCTCCTCCAGTTGGACTTTTGCCTGACGGTCCTTTGTCAGGGCTTGGATGCCGAGCTGTCCTTCGCCCGGTGCCTAGCATTCCTTCGCTAGGGCTTTAGTCCCAGGCTGTCCTTCGCCTAGAGCCTAGCAGTCCTTCGCTAGGTCTTGGATGCTGGCAGTCCTTCGCTAGTTGCCTAGCAGTCCTTCGCTAGGGCTTGGATGCTGGCAGTCCTTCGCCAGTTTCCTAGCAGTCCTTTGCTAGGGCTTGGATACTGGCAGTCCTTCGCCAGGTGCCTAGCAGTCCTTCGCTAGGGCTTTTTCTGCACACTCAGTGAACAACATTAGATCACAAATAAACTTAACTTTGAATCCTTTGCCAATATCAAAACCAGGTTCGATATGGTGCTTCCTGCACCAACAACACGTGCACCGCACGTGAGCACAAATCCAGCCCAAACGCCAGCGCCCGCCGCAAACCCTCTCTCACGCGAAAGTCTTCTCCTCCTCTCTGCGATTTTTTCCCCGAAGCCCTACCGCCTCCATCGCCGCCCTAACCCGACGCGAAGCCCCTTCCTCTCTCTCTCACTCGCGAAAACCTCACGAGCTCACCCCGACGCCGGACACCCGACGCAAGCAGGCGCCGTCTCCGCCACCGCCCGACCCCTGCACCGTAGGCGCCCTCTCTCTCTCGCTCGCGAAAACCTCACGCCCTCAGCCCGTCCCGGTCGAGAACGGAAGCACCACTTCTTCAACCGGCGCCAACGGGAACGCCACCAAGCCGAAGAATTCAGTCGCATAAACCAAGCATCGTATGGTTATTTGTTTTCGCCTTTGTTTTCTTCCGAGTTTGCTCTTTTGGGGATATGTTGTTGTGATTGTTTACGTCAAAATTCATGTTTAAGATAGAGGAAGATTTACCTTTTATCTGAGATTAAATATTGTGGTTTGATCCTTTTTTCTAAAATGTAACCATAATCTAATTCTTTTTCCTGATATTGCATACATCTATAAAATTTAATTATGCTATTTACATCTACTCGGATAATTTTTCTGATAGTCGTTTTTTGTTTATTCCAGTTGTACTAACCATTTTGTTTGATACGATCCTAGTATGTTGATCACTATAACTCTGTAGTATGTACTAATTTAAAATGCTCACCCTTTGTAGTTGGTTGCCACTAATTTAAGAATTTGACGTAGACTAATTGTGGTTACCTCTGTCTTTGGTACTTGCATCTTCATGCCACTCACTCACTAAAATTTCGCAATACTTAGCAAGACCTTGCTTGACTTTTTAGTAACATCATTGTGTATCTGAATTCTAGTTAATTTACAAATGTCATTGATAATAAATTGTGATGATGCTATTGATGTTAAATTAGAGATTCATGGTTTATGATTTCTCAAAAGGACAAGCATAATGTTGTCTTTTGGTTGAGATATGTTCTTTGATTTTGTCACCACTTCTTGTCATGGTTTATGCGACTGAATTTCTTCTTGTTAATGTTCTTTCATATAACCTCTGTTCAATTTTCTATTTTGCCCTAAATTGGTTATTTTTTGACATGATAAAAAGTAATTATTATGGAGATAAACGGTGAATCTACTTTCAATTTCGAAGAAAATGAAGATAGTTGGGACAGGGGCTTTGATGAAATGAATGAAGGTAATAATAATCACATACGTGAAATATACTAAGCTTCATTGTATTGAATTTTCCTATTTAGCCATCGTGTTTTGTTTGTTTAATTGTATAGGTTTGAACATTGAAATAGATTTGGATATACCCCAACTGGGGTTGGAATTTGAAACTGAAGAAGATGCATACCAATTTTATTTAACATATGCTAAAAAGGTTGGATTTGGCATAAGGAGAGGTAAAATTCACAAGGATCAATCAGGTCAATTACTTGATAGGGTCTTTTATTGTTGTGCCGAAGGTAAAAGAGGAAAAGACAAACGAGATCTTTATGTCAAAGCAAGTCGTGATGAAACAAGGTTTGGTTGTGAGGCTAAAATGAAGATTTCTAATCGGAAAAAAAATAAATTTACTGTGGTGCAATTTGTTAAAGAGCATAATCATGTTCTCTCAAGTCCAAACAAAACGCACCTCTTTAGAAGTCATAGGAATATATCTTCTTCTGCAGCGAGACAGATTGAGATGGCAAGTGATGTGGGAATCCCCCCAAAAGCATCTCATGATCTTATGGCGAGGCAAGTAGGTGAGAGGGAGAATTTAGGATTTATTCCTGAGGATTACAAAAACTATTTGCGATCCAAAAGAACAATGAGTATGAGAGTTGGGGATACTGGCGGTGTATTGGAGTATCTGCAGAAAATGCAATTCAATGATCCTAATTTTTTTAATGCTATCCAAGTTGATGAAGATGATTTGATTACTAATATTTTTTGGTCTGATGCTAAAATGAGAGCTGATTATGCTATTTTTGGAGATGTTGTTTGCTTTGACACAACTTACAGAAAGAACAATGAAGGTCGGCCAATTGCATTGTTTGTAGGTGTTAATCATCATAAACAATCCATACTTTTTGGTGCAGCTCTATTATATGATGAAACCAGTTTGACTTTTGAATGGTTATTTGATACATTAACTAGAGCTATGGGTGATAAAAAACCAACTACTATTCTTACCGATCAAGATGCTGCAATGGCAAAGGCGTTAGCTTCCAGATGGCCTGAAACATATCATCGTTTGTGCATTTGGCACATTTATCAAAATACTGTCATACATTTGAGTGGAGTTTTTTATCAGTTTAAGGAGTTTGCTAAAGATTTTGCCTCTTGTGTATATGATTTTGATGAAGAGGAAGAATTTATTTCTGCATGGAATATGATGTTGACTAAGTATGCACTTGAAGACAATGATTGGTTGAGACGTATGTACAATATAAAAGAAAAATGGGCTTTAGTATATGGACGACAAATGTTTTGTGCAGATATGACTACAACTCAAAGAAGTGAGAGTATGAATAGTATTGTGAAAAAGTATGTCACTTATAAACACAAGTTTTTAGACTTCTTCAATCACTTCCAAAGACTCCTTGATGATCGTCGATATGAGGAATTAAAAGCTGATTTCAAATCAAATACAACTGTTCCATATTTAATGTTTCCAATTGAGATGTTAAAGCATGCTAGTGAAATTTATACTCCTGAGGTATATAAGTGTTTTCAACAAGAGTGGTGCTTATCACATGATTCTAGTCTAGAAATTTGTGAGGATGTTGATACATTTACAAAATATAAAGTTACTCCTCTCAAAAAGAGAAACCATCATATAGTTACACTTGATAAGAACTTTGACAAAATTATGTGTAGCTGTAGAAAATATGAATTTGCTGGAATTTTGTGTTCTCATATTTTGAAAATTTTTACATGGAAAAATATCATGAAGATTCCAAGTGATTATGTATTGAAAAGGTGGACAAGAAAAGCAAAAGTTGGATATTTTGGAGTTAATGATTCAATGAACAACAATGCTAGTTTGGATCCAAAACTACTTCAAAACATGCGTTACAAAGAGTTATGTGGGTTGAATGTTCAATTGGTTACCAAGGCAGCTGAAAGGGATAACACTTACATGCTTGTTAAAGATGCTATGTTAAGCTTGTGTAAGATGGTGGATGATAAGTTACAAGTTAATGAATCAAATGTCCAACAATCAAATGTGAGCCAACAATCCTGCGAATTTGATTATGGTGAAGGGAACTCTAGTGGAGTAAAAGGAATTAAAACAAAGAAGAAGACGGTCTCAGGTAAGAGGTTGAAAGGTGGCTTAGAGAGGCTTTCAAGGAAAAGAAAAGCAGCGAGGAAAACAAACCAAGCTTCAATGACGGTAATGGTTTCTACTCCTTAGCTTTCAAATATTTCTTTATTTGGTAATATTTGTTGTTAAATTTGAACAACTTAAATCATTCTAATTTTTTGTATAACCCAGGGTGTAGATGAAACTATTTCCAACATGGCCAACGTACAATATGACCAGATCAATCATCAAGTTGGTATTTATTTTACTTATGTTAATCTGCAATAATTCATGTTATAACGAACTAAGAATGTATTTTATTTTCTTATTTTAGTCTATAAATTATGTGCCAACAATTGCTAGCTCTATTGATAGTTTAAGTGTGGCTGGGACTCAATTTCCACCATTATTGACATCACAAGATTCTCAGGTATATATATTTCATACGGTTGAGTGTGGCTAGAACTCTTATTTTAGTTTACGGTTGAGTATGTACTTAATAATTGTTTACTATTATGTTATAGGTGAATCAACCATCTCATATTGGTTCTTTTCCAACGGCCAACTTGGAATAATGATAATGTATGATGAATCAACCATCTTATCTTTGCTCTTTCATTGATCTATCTTTATAGAATGTTTTACATATATAGTGAGACATTGTCATTATTTCTGTAGACATTTTTCACTTAGCATACGCATATAGGAAATTCTACATATAGTTGAGAAATATTGTTCAAATAAATCACTAAGACACATTTCGGGAATCACTAAGACACATTTCAGGAATTCTACATATAGTTGAGAACATTTCTGTGCACATTATTAGTTTGACATGGGAAAATACTTTCTACTCTATATCCACATATCTATATTTGCTCCTATATCCATTTGGTTTAAGAAACTTGGAATACCAGTCACCAGAATATCTACGATACCTTGTTCTGTTTTGTTCACTAAAATTGACTCCAATGAGACCATAGCGGCTTCTATAGCCATCAACAAGCTCAAAGCTATCCACAAAGGACCAAGCAAAATAACCCTTGGCATTCGTTCCATTCCTGTAGTATCATCAAAATTTCAAGCAGCTAATAATTTTAAATGTCAATCCTTTGTACTGCTAAGGAGAAGAACTAAGTGGGTTTTGAAAAAATTGGAAGTACCTTATGGATAGAAGCATGATTTCTATGTAATCTTTCATGTAATCTGCTATGTGCTCATCATGATAATTATGTTCAGTAGTTGTAGGATCTATGCTGTACTCTGGATATCCTGAAATAACCCACCGTAAATTCATTATAATCAATGCACATTTATTATAGTTTTGTGCACCTTTGTAACATTTGTTTGTGGAACTGCAGGAACATAGAAAAAAACACTGCAAGTTGACGACTCCAACAACTCCAACACGCTGCTTCATTGATGCAAGTTGGCACGCTGCTTCATTGTTAGCAATGGATTTTGTAGCCTAATGGTTGATTTTTCAATGGCGCGAGAGATTTCCTTAACTGGCATTCAGAAGCATTGGACTTCTTTATATACTTGTTTTGATCCTTTCTATGTCGAGAGAAAAAAAAAATTAGATCATTTGGTTTTTCACATAAACAAATACTCTCAAAGAATGAAGTTCATGAACGTGGTGTTGGATCGAGAGATGCGATAGAGGGGGGGTGAATGTCGCAAATCGTTCGGATTTAAAAAAGAGTAAGTGCGCAGCGGAAATAAGACACAAAAACAATGCTAACACGGTCGTTTTACTTGGTTCGGAGCCTGTGTCGACTCCTACTCCAAGGCCTACGGTCGTTGACCGTTTTCTGCGGGCAATTCTATACGTTCGAGAAAGTTTACAATAAAAAGTATTACAGAATCAGCCTAGTAAACTTAATTAAGCTCTTCGTTACCGACGTCCGGTGTAGATCGAAGTGTTGGAGCAGCAGGACGTCGTCAGCTCGAGTTGAAAGAGTTCTGGAGCGTGTCGTGGAAGCAGAAGAGCGTGGAAGTGTCGCAGTAATTGATGCACTGAAGAAGGAGGTCGAGGGCCCTTTATATAGGGCCTGGGGGCGCCCTGGTCGACGGGGGCGCCCCCCCACGTGGCGCTTGATCCCCAAAAGGCGCAGTCAAGGGTTTATCCCTAAGAACTCGGGATAACCCTTTGACGGGGGCGCCCTGGACGCTGGGGGCGCCCTGGTTGACTCGGCCAGCTCTTATCCGCAGCGCTGAGGTCTCCTCGGCAAGTCTGGCTGGGGGCGCCCGGGACAGCGGGGGCGCCCTGGGCGTGTAGCGCAGACACGGCAGAGTTGGTTTGCAATGGGGGCGCCCGGGACAGCGGGGGCGCCCCGGTTATGTACTGTCGAAGTCCTTCTTGTCTTGTTGTGTTTTGTGTTCACCATGGGGGCGCCCGGGACACTCCGGGCGCCCTGGTCAGCTGTTGCCTCACTCCTTTGAGGCACTCTGAGCTGCAGACACTCGTTCCTTCGGTCCTGCATCCAGGGTTAGTCCAAAACACAATAAAACAATAAAAATAATAGGTTATACAGCCTCAGCTGTCTTGGTTCTGACTTTGGTCTCCAAAATGGAGCCCTAGGTCGAACCGACGCCTAATGTTCCTTCAAAGGGAACGCGTCCTCACCTACTCCTCTCGGGAGAATTTACCTGGTGCCAACCGGATCCTCCAGTTGGACTTTTGCCCGGCAGTCCTTCACCAGGTCTTGAGTTACCAAGCTGCCCTTCGCTTGGTGCCTAGCTGCCCTTCGCTAGGTCTTTTCTTCTGGCAGTCCTTCGCCAGCCTAGCAGTCCTTCGCTAGGGCTTTTGCATTCTGGCGGTCCTTCGCCAGTGCCTAGCAGTCCTTCGCTAGGGCTTTTCCTGTCTGGCAGTCCTTAGCCAGTGCCTAGCATTCCTTCGCTAGGACTTTACCTGTTACTCAAGTAACTTGTTAGACAACAATTAATCCTTAACTTTTGAACCCTATTGCCAATATCAAAACCCAGGTTTGACTTGGGTGCATTCTGCACCAACACGTGGATCACACAAATCATTCTCGGAACACTTGCCTCTTCTATTTTTGTGTTTTAATAAAGGAAACTTGGTTATTCTGAAATTTCTTCAGAATTATAAGATCTGAATCTCAGAGCATCAAATTAAAGACTGAAAAGGAATAGAAAAAACATCGCAATTGTTTATCATGATCATGTTTATCCTGTCCAATAACGTAGCCCAAATTTACAGAATCAAATTTGATGAATGACATGTCTGGCTTGAGATTTTTAGAAATATCATTCACCATTGTGGAGGAAGCTTTTGACGATGTTTCAGGAGGTTTTCTCAGCATAAGATCCATCTTAATTCTTTGCTCTATAAATATAAGTATTTCATGCTCTATTCTCCTTCTTTCAAAAAAAGAATTTGTTCAGTCATTAACACTTGACGGACCATGTAAAATCATGCCTCGCGATCAGTTGCCGAGCAAAACTGAAAACCGCAGAGAATGAAACCAATTAACCATTCAACAGAATCAGGTAAGGAGACACAGATGAAGAGAAAATAGAAATTTGTCAACAGAAATAATAATAAATAGAACAGATTCACTGAAGGTGTTATCATTTTATAGAACCAAGTGATCAGTTGTGAACAGAAGAAAAGGTTGGAATCTTTATAAATCTCAAAGTTATTGATGATAAAAATTACTGATCTAATTTGTTAGAAATAAAAATCGGTTGCACAGTCATGAACTGAAGCAGTTTAATCTACACTAAGCTGAAGGGCGAAAGGGGGCAAAAAAATTTCTCAGATATAGCACAAGTTCAAATCATACAAGCTAACGAGAAACAGGATCGAAATATCCGAAGAGCACACGTTTAGTTTCAGAAGAAAATGGTGATCTGAACCAACATATCCCAATAACTATTTCCGTCTTGCATCTTTGAATAGCACATGCAAATCTACAGCGTAAAAGAACAAATCTTGAAGAACTCCATGAACAAATCTACATGTTTGTTGAAATTCAAGTTTGCTGAAATATGACATTGAACTGAAATATCACATTGAACTGTGTGGCATACATTGAACTGAATTTCAAGTTTGTTACATTACGAAGTTGACTTCAACAACACAAGTAGAGAAGCACTGAGAGGAAGGGGAGAGGGCTCGAGTCCGGGCAGATTCTTGGGCGCGAGAGAGAAGGAGTCGGCGATGCTGCGGTAGAAGGAGCGATTGAGCGCCGGCATTGCGGTCCCGAGTGAGGCGCCAGAGTCGCAACCGGAGGAACGAGGATGGCGGGCAGCGATTGAGCGCCGTCGTTGCGGTCCCGAGTGCGGCGCCGGAGTCGCAACCGGATGAGCGACTCGTAGGCGTCTGGCGCAGTGGAGGGGAAGGGCAATGGAGGGGAAGGTTAGGGATTTGTTCTTCGGCGGCGGAGGGAGTCGCGAGAGAGAACGAATTTTTCGCGTGAGAGAGGGTTTGCGGCGGGCGCTGGCGTTTGGGCTGGATTTGTGCTCACGTGCGGTGCACGTGTGTGGGGGTTTTATATCGCCAAAGTGGTCCAGGGGGGACCAGGGATTTGCGGTCCAGGAGATCCGCGCTGGTACGCAGGGGACATTTGTGCCTCAGTCTCGACCCCAGAAGTTTGGACGGTTTTCAGCAGGATCGTCGCAGGATTCTCAGCAGACTCAGAAGTTTACTACTGGTCCTCATTGTTTTCAGTGTGGTTCTGAGGACCACAGCAGACCAGACTGTCCCTTAGAGCACCCTGTCTGTTATTATTGTAAACTTCTGGGTCATGAGAGTCGAGGTTGTCCTTTGAAGGCTCATCATAGGTCTGCAGCATTTACTCCTCGGGGTGGCCGATCAGGATTGCAGAGGCCATATCGAGGCGGTCGTCAGACTCATACGTCATTCCGACCGCAACAGACAGGACGTCAGCAGGCAGTTCCACCACCAGTTTAGATGTATGGTATGCATGGGCATGAGTACTCCTTACCAGTGGGGTCTCAATATTGTGGGACAAGATCATACTATCAGCAGCCACGTCCAGCATACCAGCCTACAGTTTATCAACATCAGCTGTCGGCTGGAGCTTCAGGTTATCAGTCTCAGCAGTCGGTTGGGCCTTCTGGATATCAGCCCCATCAGACTGCTGGACCTTCATCTTCTCAGCCGCAGCTGATTTTAGCATTGACATCTTCAGCTACAGAGACAGACCGAGTTTATGCAGTCACCAGAGAGGAGGCACAGTGGGCCGATAGATCGGTCTTTCGTGGTATGATTTCAGTTTACGCATTTCCTGCTGAATTACTTGTTGATACTGGTAGTTCTAATTCTTTCATATCATGACTATTTATGGGAAAAATTTGTAGATTGCCTACCCTTAGATCACAACGTTTATCAGTGTCTCTACCATCCGGTGAGGTATTGGATATCACGCAGGAAGTCAAGGCGTGTCCATTGGACTTCGGCAATTATACCCTCACCGTAGATCTGTCAGTTCTTGAGATGGTAGAGTTTGATATTATTCTGGGCATGGATTCATTGGCAGCTTATCATGCCACTGTTGATTGTCAAGCGAGGGTGGTCACGTTTCGGCCTCCGAACCAACCCTCGTGGAAATTCATTGGCACCAGAGATGATGGGATTTCTATTATCTCTGCTATTCAAGCCCAGAAGCTTGTATCACATGGATGTCAGGGTTTTCTATTATCATTGATCAGCACTGATGGTAGCAGTAGCCCTCAGCTCTCGGATGTTCCAGTGGTCCAAGAATTTCCAGATGTATTTCCAGATGAGTTACCTGGCTTGCCTCCCAGAAGGCAAGTTGAATTTGTGATCCAGTTGATTCCGGGGACTGCGCCGGCATCAAAGGATCTGTATCGTATGGCGCCTAAGGAGTTGGACGAGCTAAAGGTCCAGCTTCAGGAGTTGCTTGATAGGGGATTTATTCGTCCTAGTGTATCCCCATGGGGTTCACCAGTTTTATTCGTCAAGAAGAAGGATGGTTCTATGAGGTTGTGCATCGACTACAGACAGTTGAATGTTGTGACCATCAAGAATAAGTATCCCCTACCTCGTATTGAAGATTTGTTTGATCAGTTGAAGGATACCTCGGTGTATTCTAAAATTGATCTGCGATCCGGATATCATCAGTTGAGGGTCAGGGATTTGGATATCCAGAAGACAGCTTTCCGCACCCGGTACGGACATTACGAGTTTTTGGTAATGCCATTTGGGCTTATCAATGCTCCTGCAGTATTTATGGATCTGATGAATCGGGTTTTTATGGAGTATTTGGATCAGTTTGTTATTGTTTTCATTGATGACATCCTGATTTATTCCCGTTCCGAGGAGGAACATGCGCGCCACCTTCGTATCATTCTGGAGACACTCTGACGGGAGCAGTTGTATGCAAAGTTTAGTAAGTGTGCTTTCTGGTTATCTTCTGTGGGTTTTCTCGAACACGTTGTTTCCAGTAGAGGTATTTCCGTAGATCCCCAGAAGATCGAGGCTGTCACCAGTTGGGAGCAGCCTAAGTCAGTTCAGGAGGTGCGCAGTTTTCTCGGATTAGCTGGTTATTATCGTCGATTTGTTGAGGGGTTTTCCAGCATTGCTTCACCGTTGACACGTCTGACCAGAAAAGGCGTGAAATTTGTTTGGACAGAAGCTTACGAGACTAGTTTTCAGGAGCTCAAGCGACGATTGGTGTGTGCGCCTGTATTGGTGTTACCTTCAGGCGAGGACAAATTTGTACTCTATACTGACACTTCACATCAGGGTTTGGGTGCAGTTTTGATGCAGCATGGACGGGTAGTCTCTTATGCTTCTCGTCAGCTAAAGAAGCATGAGAAGAATTATCCAGTTCATGACTTAGAGTTTGCAGCCATTATTTTTGCCCTGAAGATATGGAGACATCATCTCTATGACGTCACATTTGAGATCTTCACGGATCACAAGAGCCTTAAGTATTTATTCACTTAGAAAGAACTGAATCTTCGTCAGAGAAGATGGATGGAATTCTTGAAAGATTATGACTGTACTATTAGCTACCATCCAGGGAAAACTAATGTAGTTGCAGATGCATTGAGCAGAAAATCCCGGAGTGTTCTGGCTTGTCACCGGGTTATGGTCACCGATTTAGTTCAGAGCTTCTCAGAGTTGGGACTGGAGGAGCAAGGTCAGACAGAGAAAGGATTATTGGTGACTATGGTTGCTCAGTCTTCGATTAGGACGAGGATCAGAGAGGCTCAGGGTAGTGATCAGCAGCTGCAGTTTTTAGGCAGCCGGATAGCCTCAGAGCAGCAGACTGATTTTACACGTGATGACGAGGGTATTCTTTATTTTCGAGGGAGATTGTGTGTACCTAATGTTGGATCGAGAAATGCGAGAGAGGGGGGGTGAATGTCGCAATTCGTTCGGATTTAAAAAGAGCGGGTGCGCAGCGGAAATAAAAGAGAACACAACAACGCAAACACAGCCGGTTTACTTGGTTCGGAGCCTGGGTCGACTCCTACTCCAAGGCCCACGGTCGTTGACCGTTTTCTGCGGGCAATTCTATAAGTTCGCAAAAGTTTACACACAAATAATAATAAAAATATTCTCGTAAACTTAAATACAACTCTTGTTACCGACGTCCGGTGAAGATTGAAGTTCTGGAGCAGCGGGACGTCGTCGGCTTGAGTTGGCAGCTTTCTGGAGCGTGTCGTGGAAGCAGAAGAGCGTAGAATTGTCGAAGGAATTCGTTGTTGAAGAATAGGGTCGAGGCCCTCTTTATATAGGGCAGGGGGCGCCCAACATGCTCGGGGCGCCCCCCACGTGGCTCTTGATCCGGCGAGCCCTCTGTCGTGACTGATCGCTTCGACTTCGGGATAACAGTTGACTGGGGCGCCCGACGCGCGCGGGGCGCCCGGTTGACCGGTCAAAGCTTCATCCATTTGGTTTCGCGAGGGTGAGCTGCAGCTGCCAGTGGCGTGGCACAGTGGGCGCCCGAGACACGCGGGGCGCCCGACATGCGGGGCGCCCGACACACGCGGGGCGCCCCCGATTGCGCTGCTGTCGGGGCGTTTACCTCTCTGCTGACTTTGGGTTGACTCTGGGGCGCCCGACACATCCGGGGCGCCCTACTCAGCTACGGCCTCACTCCTTTGAGGCTCTCTGAGCTGCAGAAACACAGTCCTTCGGTCCTGCATCCAGGGTTAGTCCAAAACAGCAAATAATAAGTTAGTTAAAACAGCCTTAGCTGTCTTGGTTCTGACTTTGGATCTCCAAAATGGAGCCCTAGGTCGAACCGACTCCTAATGTTCCCTCAAGGGGAACGCGTCCTCACCTACTCCTCTCGGGAGAATTTACCTGGTGCCAACCGGATCCTCCAGTTGGACTTTTGCCCGGCAGCCCTTCGCCAGGTCTTGAGTTTCGCCCAGCAGCCCTTCGCCAGGACTTGGTTTTTGCCCAGCAGCCCTTCGCCAGGACTTGGTTTCCTGACAGCCCATCGTTAGGTGCCTAGCATCCCTTCGCTAGGACTTGGTTTTCGCCCAGCAACCCTTCGCCAGGACTTGATTTCCTGACAGCCCATCGTCAGGTGCCTAGCAGCCCTTCGCTAGGACTTTGTTTCCTGCACTCTCAGTGAACAACGTTAGATCACAAATAACCCTTAACTTTGAATCCTTTGCCAATATCAAAACAAGGTTCGATCTGGTGCTTCCTGCACCAACACCTAAGTCACATCCGGTCATGGAGGAGTTGCTTCAGGAGGCTCATCGATCTCGGTTTACTATTCATCCTGGCGGAACCCGTATGTACCGAGATTTGAGACGTTCTTATTGGTGGAACGGTATGAAGAAAGACATCGCGGATTTTGTTGCTAGATGTCTGGTGTGCCAGCTGGTTAAGGCCGAGCATCAGGGACCTGCTGGATTACTACAGAAGATCCCTATTCCTGAGTGGAAGTGGGAGCACATGACGATGGATTTCGTTGTTGGACTACCGAGGTCTCGTAGAAGACACGATGCGATTTGGGTGATCGTTGATCGATTAACCAAATCTGCTCATTTCTTGGGGATTCAGAGGACATATTCTCTGGATAAGCTGGCAGAGTTGTACTGCCGAGAGATTATCAGATTACATGGTGTTCCTTTGAGCATCATATCAGATAGAGACTTACGTTTCACTTCGCGGTTTTGGCAGAGTTTGTAGCAGGCTATGAGTACCGAGCTTCGATTCAGTACAGCCTTTCATCCGCAGACGGACGAACAGTCTGAGCGTACTATTCAGACACTGGAGGATTTGTTGAGATCTTACGTTATGGACTTTGGAGGCAACTGGGAGGATCACCTGCATTTGGTTGAGTTTGCCTATAATAATAGCTATCATTCGACTATTCAGATGGCACCTTTCGAGGCGTTGTATGGTAGATCTTGCAGGACGCCCACCCTCTGGGAGGAGGTTGGGGAATCTCAATTGTTAGGTCCTCAGAGTATTCAGCATGACGCAGAGCTAGTCCGTGCTATCAGACGCAGGCTGTCAGAGGCTCAGGATCGTCAGAAGAGTTATGCAGATCGGAGACGGAAACCCTTGGAATTCTCCGTGAGCGATCACGTGTTCTTACGAGTGTCACCCACGAAAGGGGTGAAGCGGTTTGGGTTGAGAGGTAAGCTAGCTCCCCGCTATATTGGACCTTTCCAGATTTTGGAGCGAATTGGAGCAGTCGCTTATCGTCTGATGTTACCACCGTCTTTGACTGGAGTTCACGACGTGTTTCATGTTTCCATGCTGAGGAAATATGTACCAGATCCTACACATGTGTTATCGGAGGTGCCGGTCACCATTCAGCCAGACGCGACGTATGAAGAGGTGCCCATGCGGATTCTGGGTCGCAAAGAGCATCGATTGAGGAATAAGACAGTTCAGTTGGTCAAAATTGTTTGGCAGCACCATTCTGATGAGGAAGCTACTTGGGAGCTCGAGGATACGATCAGAGCTAGCTACCCTCATCTGTTTACTTGAGGTGCGTATGGTTGGTCTTCATTTCGTATTTATATTATAGTTTAGGTGTTGATACATGTTGTGGTTGAGTAGTATTTGTTTTGGTTTGTTAGTGAAATTTGGGGACCAAATTTTTGTTAGTGGGGGAGAATGTTAAATATCGGATTTTAAAATGGTTGAAAAGGTATTTTAAAAGGGTTGAAAAGGTAAGAATTTCAAAAATAGGGACCTAGATGGAATTTACTGAAGTTGTTGGGTTTATTTGCAAAATGCCAAAGTTAAGTTATAAAACTCCCTAAAAGCCCTAACTTCCCTCCCCGATTCACTCTCTGCGCCAGTTGCAAAATGCCAAAGTTAAGTTGTTGCCCCTCACGCCGCCCCTTTAGTTTTGCCGACGCCGCTTGCGGTTTCTTTCGGGGCTCCATCGCGCCGCCCGCTGCCGCCCTCACGCGAGCCAGCCGACGCCGCCAACACTGTTGGCAGTGCTTCCCTCGCGACTCACGGATTTGTTGTTGTAGTTTGAGGGTGGAAAAGGGAATGGTGGTTGTGCTCTACCACCCAAAAAGGTATCATCAACCTTTCTCTGATCGATTCCTTCACCTTTCCTTTGATTTCCTCTTTAAGTTTCCAGTAGTTTGTGCTGGATCATGGTCCAAGTGTTGCTCGTCATTTTTCCTCTTTTTCTCCTGCGATTTCATCCCTCGATAGATGCATACGCCTGATAGCACTTTGAGATACAGACCTAGGCATTAACTGATACACATGTTCTAGTATTGAATTTTATTTGTATGAATCTGGGTTTTTGGTAGTGATCGATTTTTCATGGTTACGCATTGAGTTGGGCTTGATGCCATGCAAATTCGAGTAGGAGATTTGCCTTTGTCCTTGTTAGGTTTCATTTTGGAGGTTTCTGGGAACTTACTTTGACTAAGGGCAACATCATATAAAAAAACAAAAAAGGGTTATATATATATATATATATATATATATATATATATATATATATATATATATATATATATATATATATATATATATATATATATATAAATGGTTATGGTTTCGATTAAACTTATATCTTTTATTAATCATTATTGTTATGTTTAATTAAATGAAATGAAATACTTAGGATAATCCTAATTAATTAAGGTAACTCGTTTAGCTAAGTATCGTGTATTATAATAGCTAAACTTATGTCTTTTATTACAGGACCTTGATTCGGACTCGTTCGGTTGATCGTGAAAAGTCCTTGTTTACGGAATTCTTCGATAAAATGCGGGTACTTCTCCTTTGTACTCGAGTAGTTTTCTTTACCTTAAAAGCATGGCTATATTATGTCTGATAGGTTGCTTGACCTTGTTCTTTGTCGTTTGTTATTTAAACATCGCCATTGAGACTTGTTCTTCGTTGATCTTTGAGTATTCTAAATTTGTATTCGTACAGTCCTCTATTGGTTTTCTATTATGTAAAGTGTCGTTTGTACGTGAGCACTTAGAAGTCCATTAAACACAAATAGGTTTATTTGGCATTAGAAATATCCTACCTAGTAGTGTAGGTGCATAATCGTTGGTTTTCGATTTCTGGATAGTTGTATTGATGCATCGTATATTTGTTGGATTTTATTGCATCGTTGTTTCTCCGGTTGTTCGTGCATCGTATAGCATGCACCATATTTGCACGTTGCATACTAACGACTATTGGGCTTACATTTGGTTAAGCCGTCGTTAGTCATATTGTTGCTCGATTCACTCAACCACTTGTTGTCGTGGTAGTTATTAGAGTGCGATCATCTGTCCTGTTATGCTAAAAAGTGACACCCTCACCGTTGTTTTAGAGGGATATTAGAGCCGTTGGTGGCTCACCCTCACCGTTGTCTTTAGAGGGATATTAGAGCTGTTGGTGGCTCCCCCTATGTATCGAGGTTTTTGGAGTAGTTGGCTCCCCAGCATCCTGTCCACTCAACCACACCTTTGTGGTATTTGTTGTAGGAGTGCGTACAGTTGTCACAGCCCTACCCACTCGGTCACACAGATGGGATGTGTTGACGGCTTGACTGGCGTCAGGGGTGACACGTGTCATTGCATCATATGCATACGTATTTCTTTTATGCATTTGCTTGTGTTTGATGCACTTATATGAGTTGTGGTTGATGCACTTGATTGACATGCATGTATTTATTGGTTTTATTGTTATTGCGTCGTTTTACGCCTGTATAGTTATTATTCGGTTTTATACCATATCATATTATATTGGTTATGCATGATTAGGTAAATTCTATAATTCTTATGGACTGTACACTGTTGATTTCTCTACTCCGTTATCCTTATTATGCTATGCTTTTTGTCTACTCATATACCCGCAGAGTCCGCCCGGACTCACCACCCCTGCTTTCCTTTTTGTTGTTTCAGATAGCAGGTAGAAGTATTTCTTGGAGCTAGCAAAGGATCCAGTTGTCGGTCCCCAGTGTCGAGTTGAGTTATTTTTCGGTATTCGGTTTAGTTGTTTGTTTTCAGTACTTGTAGTTGCCTTTTATTCATTATCGGGTTTTGTCGTTATTAGAGTCTTTTGGTGTTCTCTTTGGATTGTAGTTTCACTTTATGTCTATGGTGGCTGAGCCACCCATTATCACTTATTCTAATATAAACTGCGTGGTTGTGTTTACTTATATATATGTGATGCTAGAGTAGTCGACTGGCCCCACTCAGATTCGACCTTTACAGTATAACGTTCGAATCTGCCAGCCTGTTCCAGCCTACACCAGTCGACTGCCCCATGGCCAGTCGACTGGCTTCCTAACCTAAGCCTAGGGTTACACTCCTGAGTACATGTCTCTCCACACTCGAACCCTCCCGGCTTATCCCCTGAGTACAAGCACTCATACTCAGACCCTCACAACCCGGTTGACTCTTCACCAACAGCCTTGACTGTTGCCTTCACGCCCTCTTCATCTTCGGCCCTCGTCCCTCGGATGCACACGCAAGCCTCCAGCTTGCCTCCATGTCACCCTTCACGTACGCCTCGAAGTCCGCGTCCCTCGGCTCATCGTCCCTGCTATCTAATGATCCCTCGGATGCGCACGCAAGCCTCCATGTCATCCTTCACCTAAAGACATCACCAAGTCCATGTGTACATGTACACCTGCACACTCATGTACACATATTAGTCCAACAACAAATCCTAACTTAACCATATTGCCCACACACATCAAAACCACATGATCCTCCAGATCATATCAGGGCCGATTGCCCCAACATGCCCGACCTCAGGTGCCCGACCCAATCCCGAGTGGCTGACCTCAGGGATCGGACCCCGAGTACCCTACTTCGGGTGACCGACCTCGGGGACCTAACCCCGAGTGCCCGACCTCAGGTGACCGACCCGGGTGATTGAGGCCGAACCAGGGCTTCACTTGTCTCGACTTTGACTCCTCATGCCCTGATTCATATCCGACTTAGTAGACCAAGGTTAGCCTGGCTTAACCCCCCTCTGACCCATACCTGACCCGACCAGGCCCTTGATCCCCTCCAAAAACTTGCTCGCCCGGATCACAATTCTCCCCTTCATGTCTAGTTGAAGGAGGTGTCTAGTCCGACTGACTAGGCTACTCGCCCGGTCGGATGAATCCTTCTTCCCCTTCCCGGTCTCCATTTCGCGCTGAAAATCTTCAGCCTTAGATGTCGAATCCCCTGTCAAATCAATTATTAATGTGATGCCACGTGTCATTCTCCGACTGGGAGCCTCTGGCACCGAGGCATCACTGGCATGGCTCGTGCGGTAGCAAAGGGAAGCTTCAAGACCTCGGGAAAGAGCGGGAAATTGACGGCCTAGAACCGATCCCGCTTTTTCTCCATCTGCATCCAACGACTCTCCTTGCCTCCAGCGCAGTATAAATAGGTTTCTCCTCTCATTTTTGCTCCTTCCCGTTTCACCTTTCGCTCTCGCTCCTTCTTTGCCTGACCTCAGCCACCTAATTTTGGGAGCTTCGGCGATCAGCGTTTTCCGACGAACCCGACCTATAGGTATTCCTTTCATTTTCTGTGTTTTCCCCTTTTAATTTCTGAGCCTGACTCAAAGCCGGGTCATCCTCCTCGCCCGGGCCGTGGTATACCACCACCCGTTCAACCTTGACTCTGGGTCATCTGGAGACCCTTCGCATAGATTATTAGATCCCTGAAGACCACTTTTTGGCCCTCCCTTCTCGTCCGGACCGACCTCACCAACCTCCCCTGGGTTACTTCACTATCTTCAAAGACCACCTACTAGCCGGCCTGCGCTTTCCTCTGCATCCTTTCATCGTATCGATTTGTCAGTATTTCCAAGTGCCTCTCTCCCAATTAGCCCCCAACTCTATCCAGATCCTATGTGGGACCGTAATCATCTTTGACACCTTCCGCATCCCTCTCAACCCCGAGTCTTCCATCTCTTCTTCTACTTCAAAATGCAAGAGCCGGGCTGTTTTTTCTTTCAGGCCCGAGTTAAAACTGCCTTCCTAGATAAGGTTCCTTCTTCTAACAAGGGATGAAAATCCCATTTCTTTTATGTGCGCTCTGCACCACCCCCGACCTGGCCCACTGATTGGTTGGAGGATTTGCCGGTTCACCCATCCGCACCTAAGAAATACCGCTCAGACCCCGGCTTTCAAATGGCCTTCTCTAAAATTGGGGGGGTTCCGCTTTCATGCTGGCAAACTTCTGAGCGAAGCTATGCTCTATATCTTCCAGCTAAGTCACATTCCGGCGGCGTTACCCGACACCTTCGGTAAGTTTCCGTTTTGCTCAGGAATTTTTTTTAATGCTAACTAAAACTCTTTGGATGGCAACTGAGACCTTGATGGACGCCCTCATTATAGACCAGCTGGGTTTGGAGTAAGAAGCTTTGAATGCTCGAGCCGCGGAGCTATTGGCTAATTGGGCAGTGCCACCGGTAAACGTCGTTCTCGTTGTTGATCAGCTGAACAATAAAGGGGAGGATTCGGATCTCGAGTTGCTGAATGAAGATCCCGAGACGGATCTTCCAGCGGTAGGCGCGGAGGTCGAAGCGCCTACCTCAGCCACAGGGCAGCCAACCGCCGAGGAGCCTCCCAGGAAACACTTTCAGGTGATCGTCTCTTCCAGCACACCTGCATCTCGAACTCGGCCTGAAGAGGCACGTGGCACCTCCACCCTTCCCCCCAGCCGTGTGATAGTCCGAGCCCCGACCTCTACCTCGGCTCCACTTCGCTCGGGGGCCTCTGCCTCCGGCTCGGGGTAATCTCGTCCCAGAGTTTCTGCACCCAGTCAAACGCCCTCTCGCTCGGCGACTGTTGCTAACCTCGCTCGGGAAGACGTTGTATCCGCCCTCCTATCCATGCACAACATTTCGCGAGTTCCAGTGGATGTGCAACTTCCCTCGGAAACCACCCGTGCTCACATAGTCGAACCTTAGCCGCTCAACTTACACGGTCAGCTAGCTGCTAACTGGGACCAAGGCCTGGAGATGGTCCAAGGACGCAGACCTCTAAGTCTGGCCGATAATTTTTTTATGGACGCTACTCAGGTAAGTCTTCTTCTTCTTTTTCCTTGGTTAGCCCTTCCCTCCACTTATACTATTTGTTCTTGCGTAGATGTGGGTCGCGAGCCGAGCAGTCGCTCAGGCCCTGGTTGTCAACACGAGGGAACACTGAGCGGCGAAATTCAGGATAAAAGAGCTGGAGAGCCAGCTAGCTCATTGCACTCTTCCTGCAGGCAAGGACGGTCAGGCGCTCCTTCGTGAGGAAATAACTGCCCTAAGGACGCAACTGGCGGAAGCCGACGCTTGGTTAGAGCAAGAGCATGAGGTGTTAGCTGCCTCCTCTCGGGAAATAGACCAGCTAGCCAACCGACTAGAAGCCGCAGAGGCAGTGAAGAAGACCACTTTGACTCGTCAAGCCCAGGCCCGCTCGGATCTAGATAAGAAAACAGTTGAGGCCAAGGCCTTACAACAACAATTAAAGGAAGCAGCCGTCGCTCATAACCAGACACAGTTAGCTCTGACGAACAAAGAAGCGGAGCTAGCGGCTCAAAGAGAAGCTTTTCAAGCCCTAGAGGCCCAACTGGTGAGCAAAGAGGCAGGATTAGCAGCTCGGGATGCACAGATTCAAGAGCGAGATGCCACGATCGCCCGACTGAAGAAGGAGCTGGAGGATTACAAGTCGGGCGAGCCGACCCGGAATGAACAAGCCAGACTGGCTTATATTCAATCTCAACCTTTCCTTTAGCAAGTAGCTCAGCGCACTGTGGGTATGATCATGTATGGCGTGAAAGGCACTCTGCAACAACTTACTGAAGTCGGCCATATCCTAGCAGACCTGCCTCCTAACACGGTGAAGCCCACTCAGATCAAGGCGATGATCCCCGAAGATGCTTTTCCTTGATTTACTTAGACTGTTCCTCAATCTCTTCTCTCTGACTTGGCCCTCAATACCCCATTTTGTAATGACACTCTTCTCTCTAACTTGGCCCTCAAGGCCCCGTTTTGTAATGGCCACGGGCCTTGCTCTATTTATGCAACTTCTTATTTTTCAAATCCTTCTTCGTATCGTGCTTTTTCGTAATTATTTTGTTGATAGTTTAGAACGTGTGAAATATTTGCTAAGGACTATTTACCCGGGACACTCGGACTATTTGCTCGAGATCGATCCCTCGGGCAAGTTGAAATCCTCATCTAGGGTTGTTGTCTGGTCGCGCTTATGTTTTAGGCTCGATTATCACTCGGAGATTGACTCGGGATCGCTTATTCGATTCGAACGATATCTTGACTCGGGAACTTCGCTAGGTCTGGTCAACATCCTGACTCGGTACTGTCGCTCGGTCGGGTGGGCACCCTGACTCGGCCATGCCGCTCGATCGGGTCGGCACCTGGACTCAGCCCTGTCGCTCGGTCGGGTCGGCATCCGGACTCGGCACTGTCGCTCGATCGGGTCGGTACCCGGACTCGGCACTGTCAATCACCCGGGTCGGTCACCTGAGGTCGGGCACTCGGGGTTAGGTCCGCGAAGTCGGTCACCCGAAGTAGGGAACTCGGGGGGCCGGTCCCTGAGGTCAGTCACTCGGGATTGGGTCGGCCACCCGAGGTCGGGCGTTCGGGGTTAGGTCCCCGAGGTCGGTCACCCGAAGTAGGGCACTCGGGGTCCAGTCCCTGAGGTCGGTCACTCGGGATCGGGTCAGCCACCCGAGGTCGGTTACTCGGGTTCAGATCCCCGAGGTCGGCCACCTGAGGTTGGCCACCCGAGGTCGGTCACCTGAAGTCGGGCACTCGGGATCAAGTTCCCGAGGTCGGCCACTTAGGGTCAGTCACTCGGGGTCAGGCACCCCAAAACCGCTCCAAGAACAGAAATGACGAAGAAATCAGGCTTGTCCGACCGACCCATATTGTAGGTCGATATGAGCCGACTGGATGAGCTTTGACAATCAAGGAGCCATCTCAATAGTAAGTATCTGTCAAATCTCTGACATAATCATTACCTTATAGAGCCGCCAAGTATTAATGAGGATCAGAGGAGGTGATTTAGACGGATTGTCAGGCGGCTGCAACAGTCTCACATGACAACTAAAGCTGCCACCGGCCCAGTCTGTCAACTGACACATTCTTAATGAGACAGGATAGCTCTGACATGACAGGGAGCTTCTCCTCTCCTATATAAACCCCCCTTTGGGTTTTGAAGAGGGGATTACTGTCATTTGGAACCTCTGCACTCTCTTTGTGTGCTCTCGTTTTTGGTCCGACCCAAGCCACTTGTGCCCTATTAGCACTCAAGCCTGACCCCGATCCCCATGCTACTGCAGACCGGGTCATCTTGGTCAGACCGAGTCATCCGTGGGAAGACCATCTTCACTTGTCGACAGGATCACAGAGACATCGAGATCGAATGTCATTTAGGATAATGTCGAACAAAATTGAGGAGAGACACAAAGTAGATGAGTAATCAAATATTCGTCGGAATGTCAAAATTAAATCAAAAGATATGGAATTCTCGCAAAGAGTCTCAGAGCTAGGGGTGTGCATTTGGTCAAAATCGAACCAACCGAACCGAATAAATCGAAAATCGATTTAACCGATTTTTTTTTGAAACCAACCGAACCGATCGAATTTTCTACAAAAATCGAACTTACCGAATCAATTTTTTTCGGTTAATTCGGTCTTGGACCGAATTAACCGAAATTTTAAATTTAATTTGATTTTTAATTAAAATTATCAGATTTTATTTAATTAATTATATTTTTAAATAAAAAATAATTAAATTAATATATTTATTCGGTTTAGCCGAATTACAAAATTTAAAACCGAAACCGAACCGATTTAACCGAAAAATCGAACCGAAATAAAAAAAACCGAAAATCAAATTAACCGAATCAAATTTTAAAATTCGGTCGGTTCGGTTCGGTTAATTCGATTTTTTCAAATTTTTGCTCACCCCTACTCAGAGCATGTTAAAAAAAAATCAAATGCTCACGTAAAGGACTGAAGCCTGAGAATTATTGATAATATAATTAAAATATCATATAGAAAAAATTATAAATTTAAAAGATGAAAGTAATCTCCATTAATATTAGATTTTTTATAAAAAAATGATAAGTCTTAGATTTATAGTAGATAATATCATAATATTATAAAAATATATAAATTATTTTGATCATAATATAAATTGACATAAATATGTTTATGATTTACTTTAATTTTCTGATTTATTTATTTTTAATAGGTGGAGTAGATAATTGATTTTATTTTTTTATTTTGCAGACTATTCAAACCCATCAGAAAATTTTAAAATTTATGAAGTTGCCGTCACGAGAAATAGCAAAAAAAATTTTATATTTTCTCCCAGGGCCTCGTCCAATGGACTGGCATTGCCACGTCAACTCCTACGTCATTTCTTCCCTCGACACTAATAAACTACTTCCATGTGACCGGAGACTCGAAACCTATATTATTTCCTTTATGCGGACGGTGCCATAAACCCCCAAAATGCCATCTTAGCTTAGCAACTAAACACGACGAGCTTAAGCAAGAATTTTGTTGTTATTGTCCTAATGATTCATGACAGCCCGTTCCCGCCGTTGGCCCATGCGGTCGCATTTCCCTGCGGACGACCAATCACAACTCCACTCGCGCACGTTAGCGTGCGTAATAAATTACAGAACTGACGCCAGCTTTATTTTTGTTCTTGTTTAATTTTAGTTTGAAAATTTCACGAAAACATCGAGAGAAAGAACGAGGGGCGTTTGATTTATTCTATTTTTTATTTTTATTTTTTTAAAAATTACAAGGGCGTTTGGTAGGCTTGTTTTCCATTTTTATTTTATGTAGAAAATACGATTTTTTAAAAAACGTGTTTGGTTTGTATTTTCAACCTTATTTTTCAGAAAAAGATATAGTGTTTTTTGGAAAACTAGAGAATAAAAAAAGTTATTTTTTAGAAAATGAGAAAATATAGATTTAAAAAATGACTTTTTTTTATTCTCTAATTTTTCAGAAAATGTTATATCTTTTATTGAAAAATAAGATTGGAAAATATAAATCAAATATGTTTTTCAGAAAATCATATTTTCTATAGAAAATGAAAATGAAAGAAACTCCTACCAAACGCCCCATCCATTGTATTAGTTAGATTGTATATTTACTCCCGGGGCTATGATACAGCGGTGGGATAATTAGTTATTAACTCAGGCATCGATTCAATCCGAACTACGTCATATTTTGCAAGAACTTTTCAGGTTCAATTTATCTGCTGTCTATGATATAGATCGCAGATTCGCAGTAGCAAAATGTCTTCTTCTCGGACGTGATTTGTGCGCGCCGATGGCGATTCTCTCTAATCGAATCCTCTTGCCGGACTGCTACGAGGAGGGCGGTTGCCGCATTCCGGCCCTACCGCCGCTGGTTCCTTCGTCCCCCTCTATCAGCCTCGGTACTCACTCGTCCCTCATTCCCACCCTCCCTATCGCCGCTGCCTCCCTCTTGGCCGCGTCTTTCGTGTTCATCCTCCTCTCCGTGTACATCCTCCACCGCCGCGGTCGCCGGACTGCCTCCGCACCCGTGGACGGTGACGGGGAGGTCGACCACCACGTCTGGTACATCCGGACCACGGGCCTCGATGAGTCCGCCATCGGGGCCATCGCCACGCGGACCTACAAGGCGGACGAGGGCGTACTCGGCTCGTCCTGCGGCGACTGCGCTGTGTGTCTCTCGGAGTTCCAAGATGGGGAGCTTCTCCGCCTCCTCCCTAACTGCCACCACGCCTTCCACATAGGGTGTATTGATACTTGGCTCCGGTCCCATATCACTTGCCCTCTCTGCCGTGTGCCCGTCGTAACCCTAGTCTCAGCAACCGGTGGTAGCGTTCGTGGAGCAAGTACTTTTTCTTTTTCCTCTGTTTCATCCTCCCTTGGTTCGGCTGTGGATCAAGCCGGATCCAGTTCAGTCCCCTCCGGCCTAGTGGGTCACAATCAGATAGACGGGCGGACATCGGAGACTTGTCGCTACACCTTAGAAGTGGTCCCGGCGGCTGAAAGATTGGAACTTGGAGCTGCTTCTGAAAACACAAACATGATCAACAATTGTCCAGATTCTGAGATAGAAATGCCTGGTGATGTCGAGGGACAAGAGTTTCAACTCGTGCGGCGTTCATTTTCTATGAGTTCCTTCCCTCATGCTCCTGCGCTGAACAGATTAGAGTCGGAAGGGAACATGAAGGAAGCCGGCCTGGGGGTCGAATTGGCTACTAAAACCTGGAGAAAGCAAGGCAACACTTCAAATGGCATCACTTCATTGCAGAAAGAAAATGGAAGATTTTTGTTGAGTGCTAGTGAAAGGTTCTTCTCATCAAAACATGGGCGAGCCCGGAGTTCAGTTCTCCCATTACGATAGTCCTACGATACGAATAGCTTGTCACGCTAAGAATGCAATTTGGGATACAGCAGTGATTCTCAGCAAGTTGGAAGAGCCACACTTAGGTATACTGCTACATCATCTGTGCTTTGTCCGATATGATTAAGGCTGGAATGAAGAGACTTAGGGTGACTTTGCAGAAGAAAATATGGAAGGCGAGGTGTGGTAAGTTGAGCTTTGCCTGTTTTTCGAGTGCTCATATTTGTAAATATATGAATATATTTGAAGTTCGTTAAAAATTTACAATTGCTTATATTGAAAAGTAATAGGGCGACTTTATTTGTGTTATTTTTGCTAATTGCATTCTTAATTAAATCTGGATCATGGTTATTCATGCTCATGTAATAGAAGCAGGATGCTAATCATCATGTGCTTTGTAGTTTAGGGTCTTCAACTTCACACTGTTCATCAATTATTGGGTAATGTGTGTCTTGATTATTTTCACAGAAGAGCAAATTTTATTACTATACTTCTTTCAATTGCAAGCAAAATACGATCAGCTGTGCATTACAGTGTTATAGTTGGTTCACAGAAAAGAAATGTATTCTTTCATTTTTGGCCTGAAATTGTACTTGATCAACTTAGTTATTTCAGGAGAAACCCGTTTGAGTCGATTCATTACTTATTTTTTTATTTCATACGTTTGTCATCTCATCACTAGGCCTAGTGCTATATCATTATATTAGACAATATGTCTAATTCATATTTCATTCATCATTGCTTTTCACTTGTGGTTGCTCAGTCGCTGTGCTTCTAGTTATTCAGTTTGAATCATTTAATGAATGACTAGAAAATTATACAAATTTACCTGTGAATCATCCTACACCGGACAAGTGAGCTTGTTGCCTTCTTTAGACATCTTTTCTACCTCACTTCGTATCTTCCTTTCAGCATTTTGGAGAGTCACATTTCCTGGAAAATTATTCTACACAAACCAAACAAAATAAATAAATCAGAATGCCTTTCTGTGTGTAAAAAGTTTTTTTTTGTGGAACAGTGAACCACATAATATTAAATGATTGATAGCACTATTACATGCTCAGAGATACAATGAACCAAGTAAGAGGAATTAGTGTATCTATAGTGCATTTTCAATGATCTCGATTCTTTTTTGGGCTTCTAGGGTAGTTCTCTCCTTCGTGGCAAGGGATTCTTCTTCTTTCTCCTTACTGGAGAGGAAGATAAATCCTGAACTTCTTGCAGTTACAATAGTCCCCTGAGCTTTTTTATTATGCTGAGCAGTTCAGCTGAAATATACTTGTGGTTGCATATAGATTTGCAAGTGCTCACTTGTGGCTGCATATATAGACTTGTAAGTGCACACTAAGTGATGAAAATGAATTACCAAGAGATAACAGAGAATATATTCATATCATACATCTAAAAATATCAACCAAGTCACAAAGAGTTCAATTTGAAAAGGGAAAACATAAGAGCTAATCATATATTTGAAATGATTCTAGCTCAAAATACATAATGACGATAAACTATAGCTCTAGGAAAACGTGTCGACGTATCAACAGGTTGCACATGGAGAAGAATAGATCACTTGTACATATTCTATGGAACGAATATAGATTAAAAACAAAATTAGGAACTTCAGAGCACATGCAACAACCAATTGTCAAAAGCCAAAATATGCAAGTTAAAAGAGAAAGCACAAACCTTCAAAATCTCAAGGAGAAAAATGACCCAATTGCACATTTACGATAAGAAACCACAAGTATATGAAACAAAGTGTGAAAGAGATCATAATATTATTAGATAACTTTGAAAAAAATTAAAGGAGACGAACTAAATATTAAAAAAACGTAGATACGTATGTGGGTTAAAACATGATTAATCACCACAAAACAATCTTGAGAATGTCTTCGGCATGGAGGATGGACACGGGAGGGTGGGAATAGGAGAGTGGTGAGGTGGGCAGATAGGAGAGCTAGGTCACCTTCCTGATGTCTTAGCCTATAATTCCCTCATCATACATCTTGGTAAGATAAAGTAGATGCGAAAATTACATGAGCTTTTAAATGAGATGGAAGAAAAAGGGTTTCTTCCTAGATGCTAGAATTTACTATTACATCTTGAAAACTGCAGAAAAACCCGAAGAGGACACTACTTTATTGCAGTGAATGGAACGGATTGGTTGGAAAGTACAAAGTGGATTCCAACAATTATAATTTGATATTGAACCTGTATGTGCAGTGAATTTCCACAAGGGCATCAAATCTACATGGGCTGATATGAGAATATGTGGATTGAGACATGATTGGGCATCTGACTGAAAATGAACGAAAGAATCAATCTACGGGACCAAAGTCCATTCAAGAGACAGGAACAAAGAACTCAACTATAAGACCAAGTAAAATAACTCATCGAATCCTTGATACCTAATGTGTCTGTATATACATATTATTCCTTTAATGTATAGATAATGAATATGTTCTCTACATTTTGAATTTTTATTGACACTTAGACTATGATGGTTGATAGACTGCACAACAACAAGAATAAGCTAGATATGCTTTGTAATTCTACTAAGAAATGGAACAAATCGAATGTAAATTACATCACAAGCATGAAAAAATGCCACCTATGTACAGATCTTTAGATTGTTTCCAAGTCTTGTCTCAGGAAAAGAAACAACAGCAGATGATTATGAGGCTGAGATCTATGCATTACCAAAAGAAACTAACAAGGCATCAATTCACTCCCTTGAGGCTTTATTGACTTCAGAATCCTGACGCTATGAATCAATGAGGTTCTTTAAGCAATGAGGTTCTCCAGCTCACGCTATGAATCAAACATTAACCACTATAATCCACGAAGCATAGTTCTTCCTGTTCAATTTCCTTTTGGCAATCATCATGGAACCAGTGAGGCCCGACATTGGTAGTGGGAGAAATCAAGGAGGTACTCAAGGATCTGACATCTTAAATTTAAGGTATAGCTCTCAATGAATGGCCCAAACATGAGTAAGTGAAGGGAATGTGCTATATAAAAGGGATGCCTGAAATGTCATTCGTCACTATTTTGTGCTTGAGAAGATTTACCACTGAAGTTTTGCTGAATAAAACAACAGGAAGTGACAGCACAGGAGCAAACACAGCAAAGGCAGATCTTGAAGGATAGAGCACAGTGAGGGCTAGGCTGTTTGCAAGGGCTAGAGCGGACCATGGTTCTATGCTCTGTGCTCACCACACCAAACAACTCGGATCTTAGGTCTTTGAAGGATGGCTTGCTACGCCTATCTGCAGTAACCCTTGCTAGCACAAGAGTGGTGGCAACTGACAGACTATGATGAACGGAATTGATTTCATGCAGTGCTAGTTCCTCTATAGGCATCACAGGAGATGATGAAGGGCCAAGACTGAAAACGCGCAACATGGTATGCAACCGAAAACACCTTTGTAGATGTCATGGGTGCAAACTCCACTATGGGGGCAAGAGGGGCTGCAGGATTGCAGTATGCAAAAGAAGCTTGGTTGTGGAGTAACCAAGCGTTGAGGATCGCTGTTTGGAATGAGGTCTTGGTGATGATATGTATATAATTATGGTCCGAGCATGCTGAGAAATATGAATTTGATGTATTAGACTCTTGTGTGAATATTATCCAACTCATAACAATAATCCCTAGGGATTAACAAATAATAGATAAGTGAGGAACTGATTTTAAACATTTAGTAACTTCTCCTGATTATTGACTAAAAAATATGACTCAGAATTAATTCCTTTTTGTATCAATCAAGTAATGATGTAGGCTTGAAATATTTGGTTCATGAACTTAGTCTAGTTATTATCATCAGTTCATATTTAAGTGCTAATTATGAAATTCCATGCCCAGCAATCTACATTACCCTTACATATATATGGTTTTTCTTTCAGAAGACATACTAGCCTTGAATTATCAGGTATTCTTACCACAATGATGACTGCATGTGAAGCTTGATTATTGTTTTCCTACCGCGAACGTATGATTAGAGATTGTACTATGCTTCTAAGCAGAGTTTTTGTTTTTGACTAAGGTTACTGCTCATGCCAATAGAAAATTGATTTGTATAGAATAGCTAATATATCCTAATTGATGAAATTCATTTAAGTGGATGGAAAGAAAAGTCAGATAAGCCTCAGTATAAAAGCATAGTGTGTCCTGCTCAACCAGTCCTTTCTATTATCTAATAATCCAAACCTTTTTACTCTGATACAGTAGGTAAAACTTTAGGTTAGCAGTTCAACCTTTTTAAAACATCATCACATGCCCTTTCCCTTACTGCATAATATGGAACTTGGTTTTATTTTCTCTCCAGATAATGTTATTCATGATGTCGTCAACTGCAACAGTGTTGCATTACAGCAGCCTGTTTCATATGTTATATGATGGTAAATTCTGGATCTTGTCTGTTGTCGTGTTTTGAGCTGATTAGATTGATGCTGAAATCCTGAATTAGCAACTCTTCTGCTTTGCATTTACCCTTGTCATTGAGAAATGTTGGCCAAGCAAAGCCCAATCAAATCAAACCAAACCAAACCGTATTTGATTTACTGGAAGGTATCACAAAAGTTGTTTGATTTGAATTTTCTTTGACTTGGACACCTCTAATTCCCTTCTTGTTCTATGAGAAGTTATATACTTTGCATAATAATTGTTTTCAGTCTTGTCCAGTCTTAGATTATGTGTGTTGATTATCATCCATCTCAGTATTGTTCCACTACAAACTTTCATGGTGTTTGGACAATTCTCTCTTAGAACAGTTACTTTGATTGTTATTATTGTATCATCCAAGAGCCCTTTCAGTACATAAATTGTAATGAAACTAGAAAACTATCTGTTCGATTCAGTAAAATTTGTTGATAGAAACCGAGATCTGCAGATAACAAGGCTAAATAATAGTATCAGGAATAAATTATTTTGTCAGTAGAATTCTGAGTGAATGATTGAAGAATCAATTCTTATTATGTGGTCTAATCATCTTCAACTACCTAGTGGACCCATTACCTTACTTGAATTTGTCATATGTCACAACTAAGCTGGACTTTTCTTCTCGTATTATCTTGGTCTTTTCCTCCGCTGAAACTTTCCCATGACTGTTTGGTAGAGCTCAGGGGGGATGGATCAGGATGTAGAAGACCAATTGCAATTATTTTCCAACTCTCTGTTCTCCACTGTTCAAATTGGCCAATCTGTCTACAGCATGTTTATAACAATTAAAATTTTGTTTCCACCTTCGAGCAATTAGCTTTTTGCTCCAACCTTTGGTGAGTGGTAACTAGTGGATTCCTGTGTAGTAACTTTACCTCTTTGTTTTGGAACAATTTGTGTCCATAGTTTAGTTGTTTACCTTCTTTTTATCAAGCTACAACAGTATGCAAGTAATTTTTTTTAATCTATTACCAGTAACTTATCTGTTGTTGCTTTGGCTACTTCTCGGCAAGTTGCATTGTGAAAGTTTGCATGTCCCAATCTCACCTACGAACCAATCGAGGGCCTATTGAGCGTTCGTGTCGATCTATCTGCTAGATTCTACCCCACAGAATTATTCTCTTGTTGCTTCTCAATTATAACCTATCGATCTGAACTATAACGGATTAGTTTCAGTTCATATTCAGCTACTCAGTCATAGGAACAACTTCGTTTCTATGGTTGTGTTCTCAAGTTCATGGCCCATAACAGTGAAGTGCAGTGACATTAATGAAGAACTGGACTTTGATTTGTAAATCATATGCCAGATAGCAGGAAACTAGATTTGCCACAGAACTGTTAAAATCCTGCAACGAGGAGTTGCGAGAGTACAGAATCAGACAGTGAGCAAATCGCCAACACGTGAACAAGTGAGAGGCCATTTGCCAACATGGTCAACTCAAACATCCATCCCCAGCCAAATCAGTCTCGAAACGGCCCCTTCCTTCCACCTGTTTATGCTCTTGCTCTCGGCAAAATTATGATTTAACAGTACTTCGCTCTGCTTTAAAGAATCTCATGATAAATGTGTCTTGTTTTCTATGATTGCACCCGTTACTTCCGAGTGACCTACATCAAACTAAAGAAAAAGGAAATTCCCTCCCTGATTTTTGATACCACTTACCTTTATTTTATAGTGATTCGAGCACAGCCTACCTCTTGCGCAATGTGGCCCGAGGGGCCACTTCCCTTTGATCTTCCTTTGTAATTGCATCGTCTAGCCTACCTATCAATTGTTTATCAGAAAGAGGAAAATTTGAGGATTTTGATGTTTCCGATTCTTAGTTCTATTTTCATGCCGAAGATTTGAAAAAGTATCCATTTATTGCTATATTTATGATCATCGTCTACAGCAGAATAACTCTCCTGCCAATTGAAGTGTTCTTCTCGAGCTACAGGAGTAAGATTTCACCCCCCACAGGCAACAAATTTGGCTAAAGCTCTAAAAATTTGCCGCCTCTTGAATCTTGCCCAGCATTTGATGCACCGCCGTTGCGATCTCGTCCACCGATGTGTAGGGGCAGTCATCTTCGACCTTCACCGGTAGCAGGAAGAATGGATCAGCACAAACTCCATGAAAGAAATTCAAGCGGATGAAATCTGTTAATTGTGGTAAACAGACCTTGAGACTGAAGGAGTACATGGCCATGTGGTGGACGGAGGTGACGTTGAGGTGGAGCGGCAGGAGGCGCAGGCTCTGGAGGCCGGCCACCAGCTCGAGCAACTGCCTCGGCCGCCGGCAGGAGAGCACCTTCAGGTTCGCGTGGCTTTCCACCATTGTCACCTCGATGTTCGCCGCGCCCGCTCGGTGCCCCACCTCATCCGCCTCGCCGCCGGCGGCGTCTCCGGCTGCGGGAGAGTAGGTGCAGTACTGTGGGAAGCTGAAGAAGTCGTCGAAAGCGGAGGCAAGGCCGGCCGCGTCCGCTCGCTGCTTGAGCCGCTTCTGGACTTCCAGCGATTGCAGAAGCTGCTCCAGCTCCTTCACGTAATCGATCGCGCCCGCCACGATCGAAGCTTGGTCGCCCTGCTCGACCAATCTCACCAACAAATTACAAAACTTGATCGAGAAATCGAACGATGGACGAGTAACTTACCCTTTGCACGTAGGAAGCGGGCATGAGGGAGCGCAGCACGGCGAGGTACTCGTTCATCTGCCGGCGGCGGTTGCGCTCCACCGCAATGTGGGTCATCCTCTGGCTCTCCACCTCCTCCTTGTTCTTCACGCTCCTCGTCCGCTGCCTCTTCCTCCGGCACCCTGCAACCGCCGGCGCCGGCGCCGGCGGGCAATTCACATTCCATTCCTGCATGTTGCGATTCTGCACCAAGGAAGAGCAAGTTGCATCCCAAACCCCGTCAACTCCGCCGCCGCCGCCCATCTCACACTCCGCCTCCAGCATCTCTCCCAAATCCCCACGCCACGCCGCCACTCCTCCCCAACCATAACCGAAGAAATCTTGAGGGAAACGACCGCCTCCAAAGCCATGCCCCCTTCCTCCTCACACCATCAACCGCAGCAATGAGGCAGAGGCTGGGATCCCAATTTAAAGACCCAGAAGCAGAGCAAAAATAATTGTAAACTCGCCACGTGAATTAAACAAAACTGTGGCACAGTTCGTCCTAAAAAGCGAAGTCTGTGATTCGTGAGTCCGTGTCCCGTTTGATGAGGAAGCAGTCAGGCATCGAGATCCAGAGAAAGGAGGCAAAAGTTTAGGTGCAGAAACGTGAGGCTACGATATAGGAACAAAGCCAGAGGCACAGATTCTGCTGCTCCACCTTGGAGTCATCAGATGGTGCAACTCTGTGTTTTCCATATGAAACCAATTGGGGTGAATGAGTGAGTGAGTGAGTCAGCAAGATCGTGTCGCCATCTCAATCTGAGTCGAGCTAGGATACGACCATGGTGTTCGCTTGGCTTGTGACCTCTGAATCTGCCTGCCTTTTAACTACAGCCATCTGGGGCTTGCCACTGACACTTATTTGTCCTAGCTAGGCATGATAAAGAGATTTCGGTCTTTGTTTGTGTTGTTGTATGCTAAGAAAAGATTTGCCTGAGTCTTACGAGCGCCTGCTGGTCAATGTACTATCAATGGATACTTGCAGATAAAAGTTACAGTTTATGATGTAGATTTGGACTGATGATAGATCGATCTATCTGCCAGTTTAACTGGACATCACAATTTTGTTAAGGGCTTCATGATGCATCTCTATCAATGAGTTGGACAGTCTTTTTTTGCTTGTGCGCAGAAGAGAAGAATCAACAAATTTTATATATATATTGCTCGATTCTCTCTACGCGCCTATGCATGACTGAAGACGCCTCAAATCGATTCAGACAGCTCAGTTGTTAAATCAATATATTGTTTCTACTAAGACATTTTGAATAGATATAGGCGTCTCAATTGTTATCCATTTTTTATTTATTTATTTTTTACTCGGAGTTAAGTCAATTAAAATTTACTTTTAAAATTTATTAATTGAGCTATAGTATTAAAATTAAAAAAAATAAAACGAAAAAAAATTTAGATTCTCACAAAGTATATAGCATATAATATTTAGGATGTGTATTTTTTTCAATTTTGGATTTAGGATTTAGAATTTAGGGGGCGCTTGGTAAGCGGGTTTAGAAGGCGGAAATGTGAATGAAATCTGTTTCATTCCTATTTATGATGCTTGGTATATGGGATCGGAATCAAAATATGGATATGATACCCCTGATTTTATAACATAACCCCCACTAGGTTATCACCAAATCCATAAACCCCTCAATCAAAACTCATTACCATTCCCATTGTTAGAGTTTAATGTTTAGGTTTATTTAGGGTGCGTAATTTTTTTATATTTTATTTAGAGTTTGGGATTTAGAATTTAAGGTATAATATTTAGGATTTAGAATTAAATATTTAGGATTTTTAACGCTTGAGGTGTCTAGATCAATTCTAGATATCTCGATCACCTGTCGAGCTTAGGTACGGAGGAAAAGTCGAGTATATGCTTCACCCTCTTATATCAACAGCATATTCGACGCTCACAAGGTTTGATCCAGGCACCCTACCCCCCTTAGTCATGGACGCCATCGCTATATAGGGGCATAGTATATCACCCCTATATATACTTGTGGGCAGAGTATATCACCCCTATATAGATTGCGCATATGCATTACATGTGTAGTATAATACATAAAATATACGTAAATTTTATCTCATCTTAAGATAAGAATTTATTTAGTTAAAATTTAAAATTTTTAAAAATGTAATTTTAAATTAAAATTTAAAATTATCTTTTTTATGAAATTGATAAATTATTTTTTAAAATTTTAATTTTAGATTAAGATTTGAATTTTTTTTAAAATTTATAATTATGGATTTATCTTTTAATTTTATATGTTTTTAAATTTATGATTTTATTTTTGAACTTTTAAAATTTACAGGATAAAAAATTCAAATCACTAATTAATTTTTTTAAAAAAATTGTGATAAAAAGATTTTAACGTATCTTAATTTTAACGGTCACCGAATTGAGAGTTCATATTCTTAATTAAATACGATATAAAAAAATTATTTTGAGCAACGCACTTGTGTGCGCCTGTGCTCGCCTTATTTTTTTTTCTTATGATTAAGTCGTTTAGAATTTTCCTTTCAGGATTTAAAAACTGAATTATAATATTAAGTATTAAAAAAAATTAAAATAAATTTTTTTTGAGATGTTAACGAGATATGCAATGTACGAGTTGCATAATAACATCAAAGTGATTTATCCTAAGTGATGAACATATAGATATATATTATGTAAGATTTCGAGTTCAAATTCTTTTAACAACAAAAATAAAAAAAGTCTATGCCTCTAAAAATCCTTTAGGAGGATTTTAAATATGAAGTCGCTTCAACAGTGAGGTTGGTCATTATAAAAAATTTATCTGGATAATTTTAGTACTCACGGATGGACTGATGGTTAATACGTTGGTATTACCATCAAGAGATTTGGGGTCAAATCCTGACAAAGTCAATATACTTATTTTATCCATGCATTATTTATTTTTTTATATTTATCTTAAAATGAATTGACGGAAATATTAAAAGCGAACTATACATCTTTTGCCACCGAGTTGCAGAATAACAAAACCCGGCCGGTAATCGAACTCGTTGGACTTTCACGGCCCCGACCAATCAACATCCGCATTCCATTTCCTGAAACAAACCCCAAACCACCACAAATTGCTTATTAAAATATACGAATCGTTTTCCTTGAATCAGCGGCACTGCTCTGGTTTCGCCA